>OX637656.1:3979162-4559162 GCA_951802225.1 Euspilapteryx auroguttella
CATATGCTTGGTATCGCAATATGCTTAAATCATGAATTATTATAATTGTGTTTCCATCAGAAAATACCTAAACGCCAAATAAAATCGAAAAGTCGGCAGGTAAAAGTACCCAAGCGACATCTAACTTTTATTATATTTTACTTATAAAATTCCTAATCTATCGTATAATTAAAATAAGTTCTGGAAAAAATTCCCAAGTTCCATATATAAATTAATAAAAGATGATGAAAAATATCTTCATTCTCCATTAAAGATTTTATATTCCAGGAAAAAATACTTTACCAGAATTACAAAAGACATTTGGAGTAGGGTAAACATTCCTTAGCAATAATTTAATTTTGAAAATTACGACATAAACTATCCAAATAAAAATAAATAAAAATTTTGATACCTAAGTAAAAAAATAATAAAAAAGATCGAAAACTTGTCGCTTGGTCGCCATAAAAAGATGGAAAAAGAGGGAAATCTAAAATACCTAAGCGACATAAATTTCATCGTAGAGACATGAGAGTGACACCAAAAGACGCAGAAAAATCTGACGATTCCAACAAGGTATATAACTCAATATCGACCATCTTGTCGCTTAGGTACTTTTTCCTTTCCAGCGTCGATATGTATGTCATCATTATCTTAAGTATTTCATAATTGTTATTTGATTTTGATCTTTGTTTATTTGTAAAAAAGGTTCATAGTCTACTTCAAAGTTTTGTGATGTAGATCTTTTCGGCTTTGTCGTTAATCACCAATGGTAGCTTGGATTTCATAGGGAGCGTTTGGTTTATATGTGTGAGTTTGGACACACTGGTTTTAGTACTAAAAGCTCATGATGCTATTTCTATTGTATTCTCTTGTTCTGTGAGGATGATAGTATCCTCGCCTCGTATGTACAGTCACGGACTAGGAGGCCGTAACAGATTTGTCTATGGTTTCGTCAGCCCTAGACTGTATTGCCAAAGTACAAGAGCTATTTTGCAATACAGAAAAACCGGAAGTGTTACTCAGATCGTGTCCGCCACTGTACATACATACGTTAGACTCACACTCAATATCTCTAAGAGGAACGAGGAACTTCGTACGGTTGGCAACCTTGCATTAGTCATAGAGTAGAGGGAGTGGTTTTGGACTTAATGGCGCGAAGCGTGAGGAAAATGTCGGGCTTTTGTTTCTCAGTTTAATAAATTCGTTTTCCGTGGCTTTTATTGTGCTAGGTGTGGTGGAATTAGTGTGATTAGCTTTATGCAAAATAGTGTAGTGAACTGTCTAGTGTCGTGAGAAATAAAGGAAGGCGCTCCCGAACAATTCATCATGTCCTGCGAAAAAGTCCGTGTTTACATTGAAATGTGAGACCACTCACGCATTTCAATAGGTTATGGTAGGAAGCTAGAGCTAGGTTAGGAAAAACGAAAAACAAAGAATTAAACTACAGAAGACTTGATTACATACTAAGAAATAAACTACTGAACATTTGGCTGTATGGACTAAGTTCATTTGCCTGCCTAGAATGGGCGAATTTAAGAACAATAATAACAACAGAGAACAGAGAGATGTTTATTCTCAATCAATCTTTATTCTTTCGTCAATCATTCGTTCGCGTGTCATTGACCCATATTTTGTAATAGGATTATCGTGTGATTATCGGCTAGATTATATTGTGGGTAAATTCCTTTTCTATTCCTTCTAAAATAAATAGATCCACCATGTGGCTCGACGAAGCAGATGGCTTTGCCGAATTATTCAAAGGCTATCTTCCCTACTACCTGCTGGTTGCTCTGCCGATCTTCATCATAATGTCTCCAGTTAATCCTGTTGCTGCTTCACATGAGTTTACCGTCTACAGGATGCACCAATATGACCTGCACACTGTCCCCCATGGTAAGCTTAACAAGTATATGTAATATAAATTTCAGTTGTTGGTAATCATGCTTTTTGCAAACTCCAGAGTTGATGTTTGAGGTTATCTTCCCCGTGAATATTCATACATTTCTCTGACTTGCTTAAAGTCCTATATTTTGTGTATGTTGTCGTTTCAAATTTTCTTTTAGAATCTTGTTAGCTACCAAGACATTTTATCTCATAATTGATAAGATAACAAAGAAATATGTTTGCAGATACTAATCCCTCCCTGCTCTGAATTCTCTGATAATTTTCTATCAAACCTATATATTGGAACTACTTACTTACCTACAATATAAAAAACTTCATCATCAAAAAATTACTGGGTGCATGATATTCTTTGTAGGTACTTGACTGGTTCATGATAAAAAAAAACTGCCATGACTATGTTACGATGTGGTCAATTGGAAACCAGGGCCTTATTTATTAGGTGGGAATTCAACCATTGTTTAACAAAAATTAATTTACTATGCCAAACTAAAGTCATCACAATAATCACTTGAGAGTTGGTTACCAGTTATTATACAACAGTGTCCATCCATGGCTCTTACACAACTCAACGGATCCCTTAATCTGTCTGGGTCGATCCTTAAGGTACTTAGTCACTTCAGGGTTTAAAAAGTGCTACTCTATTTAATGCTTAGTAACTCTATAGTAAAAAATATTTAATTATTTGTGTTTAGGATCCCGTAGTGCCAGTATCAACCTTGAAGGCCGCTCCCTAACTACTTGGGGAACTTCTCGCCACTGCGTAGTGGCACGGGTTCAGGACATTACTATAGAGCAGCTTCTAGAAATCCGAAGCAAAGCCGGAGCTCTGTTGCTGGTGCTACCAAAGAACTCTACTATGTTGACTCAGGAGGAGATAGAGGTATGTGACTATTAAATGACGTTGTCCTCTACTTCATTGCCGTCGATTGGCTGCACCTTGTCAGGTCCTGGCGTGTGCAATGTGACTGGCAAAGCTAAACTTAGTCTTGAACGTGGGGCCGCATATATTGCACTGTAGCTGTCCGCTGGTGTTGGAGGTGTAGTTTTAGAAGACCATGCGTCGAGTCTTTCCACTAGTAACGCCACGGCGATTGGAGTCGAGTTTGATTGTGTTAAGTTTCAATGAAACACAATGGCGAACCCACCTTCTAAGTGTTTTGTGGCAATCTGTGCAAGTCTCTTGGCTGAGATGATGATGATGATGATAGCAATGAGCTGAGTAGCAGGTGATTGCAATTTTGTCACTGGTGTCAAAACAATAGTATAGAACAAAGCCACTTCCCGCGTCTGTCCCTGTATGCTTATATCTTTAAATCTATGCAATGGATTTTGATGCAGTTTTTTTTAAAAGATAGAGTGATTAAAGAGGAAGGTTTATATGTATAATACTTGCACAACATAGTAATTGGTAAGGCAGTACAAAGTTCGCCCTGTCGACTGGTTAGTAAATAAAGTTTATTTTAACTCTGTAATTTTATTAATGTTCTACTTTCTTGCCAGCATATTCAACTAGTAGAAATGGCAATGACGCAGCAGGAGTTCACAGCACCGGTGTATTTCGCCCACTGGACTCCTGACTTTGAGGACATCCTCACAGACCTGCAGCACAGCTTCATAACAGATGACAAGTCAGGGACTGCGCTGGAAGCACTGATTAACAGTGTGTCCTCAAATGGATATCAGATTGGTATGAATAAGTGATATAAACTTAAACAGCAGCTTAAGACCCTAACTAAACTCTTCTTTATTAAGTCTATAAGTTTGAAAATAGGTGCTTATGTTTTTTATAGCCGACCTGGCAAAATTCGTGCCGCCTTACATATTAGTTTGTATTCTGAAACTTTGAGAATATTCTATAGACTATGTTCATCAAGGATGAAACTATTTTTCAAATTGGTCTAGTAGATTCAGAGCCTTTTACAATCAAACAATTATTCATCCAAGAATATTAGTGTACAAAACTTTCCTAAAATATTTATGTACTTACATGTTTTTTTTTTTGTTGGTTCAGTGGTATCGGCCCCTGCTCCTTACAAGCTTGATTCTAAGCCGGTGACATTGCACGGCAAGCTGGTCGGCTCGTCTGGCTCTACGCAGAACATTGTTATCAGTGCCCACTACGACTCTTCTGCCATTGCACCGGTGAGTAAATGCAATTTATGTAAAACTAAATGCTATTTTCAGAGTGGCCTGTAATAAATGGTAACAATAATCAACCGAAAAATGCATAGTAGCCAGACAACCTTTTTTGTCTTAAAGGGGGGAGATGCCCAGCGCTTTCCCGTCGCTCGCCCGAGCGTCTTTTAAGAACCCGTGCCATTAAGTTAATGAGGTCAACAACTGACGATTACGGCCGCTAAATGGCGGCCATCGTCTTTGAAAGAAACCATAGCTTTGGTCCTGAAAACCGTGTTCTTGTAGGAGATATCATACGGCGCGGACGAGAACGCCTCCGGCGCCGTGGCAGTTCTGGAGCTGGCGCGTATATTCTCGCGCCTCTACTCAGCGGCGGGGTCGCGCGGTACCGCCTCCCTCACCTTCGCGCTCGGAGCTGCCGGACCCACGCTCAACTACTTCTCTGATAAGAAGTGGCTTGAGGAGGTGCTCGATGCACCTGATGCTGCTTCTGCCCAGGTATATTATAATGGATTATATTATTTGGTGTATATTATATAAATGTACTGTAATTTTCTTTTGCTTACTTTTTATTGTTATAAAATTATGCGATTGAAATGCGAGTGATTGAGGATTTAATAAGAAGCGGATTAGGTTAACATATTTAGGTAGGTAATAAAAAGTAAAAAAAACTCGTCGAATAGAAAAAATAACGTGGGTGTAAAGCTATTCCACTTCGGATGCTGTAACGATCCACGATTGTTCCATTCAAGTTTCAAGCCATTATTACCTTGCTACTATCGGTATTCCTTCCTTTCATTCTTCCGTTATTGTGTTTAGAAAGAAATAGGCGGTTATTTTATACAGGAAAAAAGGGGGCAATTTTTATGCACAGGAAAGAAAGAGAGGGTAAATTTTATGCATAGGAAGAAATAAGGGGTTATTTCAATTATACTTATAGCTGGTGTCGTATTACAGGAGGTGTCCTTCGCCATGTGCCTGGCCGACGTGTCCGCGGGCCGCGGGCTGCGCGCGCACGTGTCCAAGCCGCCGCGCGCCGGGCCCGCGCACGACCTGCTCGCCAGGCTGGACGCGCCCGTCCTCCACAAGAAGGTATATGCCGCGCAGATGAAGAAACGATTTCAAAATGGCGGCCGAACGCATGCTCGTATATTAATGAGAGAAGAGTTAAGAAGAGAGACAGCCGATACAACGGCCGCCATTTTGAGATCGTTTCTTCATTGTGCGCAGGTTATAGTTACCTGACCATAGGAGATGTCGGCACTGGATTCAGAAAGAAAAAGGCTAAGGCTGACATTCACAGTCAGTGTTTGGAGGCTACTCGGTCGAGCATGATACTCGAACAAGTCGTTCTCTGATTATCCTGGCTCGAGCTGTGCTTTAATCCGTCGAGCATATGTTTATTTGTCACGAAGTCGGAACTCGACTATGTATATCAATTTGGAGCAGAGACCAATTTAAAGGTACATTTTGACACATTGGCGTGCGAGTTCGAGCTGCGACACGACTGTGAATAAGCCTAAGCTTCTGAGGAGGTCGTAAACTCGTGACGTACGTAATCCGTATGTTTTCGCTCGTCCACTAGCTGAGCCGGTTTGAACCGGTTTCTGCGTGTTGGTTACCCCGCCAGTGGCCGCGCACACATGCGCCGTGCGCTTGTACAGTAGTGTAACGTTTTTGGACCGTTGTATGAATGAAGCTTACCGTCTTATTCATAAAGATACAGTACATTTTAAGTAGCGTTACTGGAGGTCTACTTCTCTGGTTTGTTGTATGGTAAATACGTGACATACGTGACTAAATTGACATACGTCAAATAACTAAAATGCTCTTTAACTTTTTATGAATAAGAGGGTAAGTCTCTGGCGTACCTCGGACACTCGCGCTAAAATGTACGAAATAAACGAGTTGCTTCCCATACAGAAGAAGCTCGTATACATGCACGCGTATAAAAAAAAATTGTGATGGAGATCATCATCTTTTTCTCTCTTAACTATTGTGTGAGTGAGATATTACGCGCCCAATTACTTTTATGCTATTGTGACAACAAATCAATATAAACTAGATTGTAAAATAATGTATTTTCGGACAGATAAATCTGGCGGACGAGCTGCTGGCGTGGCCGCACGAGAGGTTCAGCATCCGCCGCATCACGGCCTTCACGCTCAGCGCTAGGGAGGTGAGTATTTATGAAACACGCTTAGTATGCAAAAGCAAAATAATTTAGATTGATAGTGTGGAATTTTTCATTGCCACTGGAAGGAAACTACTCAAAATACTGTAAAGTAAATTTTACTAAAAGGAAACATTCCTTTTTTTTTTAAATAAATAAAACTGCATCAAAACTTTCCAAATCACTTGCAAAATGTTCGTAGTAGTTCAGGGAGGGACTCAGAATAAAGACAAGCATAGAAGGAGTCCTAAAATAAAAAGTCACATCATTGTGTTACGCTACTTACTCAAGTGCAACCATTGAATATGTTAAAAAGAGACCAATATACTTTCTCCACTGGGTCGTATGACTCTTCCGCACCTTGCCCGTACCTGGGTTCGACTTTATATTTTTAATTTTCTAAAAAGCTAGTGATGGCAAAAATAACTTGTCCTAAATCAAGTTGTCTATACTTTTATACAAGACATGGTTCTTTATTATGGAACTTATTATAACTAATTCAGGAGTAATTGTATGGTATTATAATAACAAGAAAACAAAGACAAAGATAAAAACGCTTTATTGCTATAAAAATGCAAATAAAAATACAAAATGTAACAAACCGTATAACATTTTTAACAGAAAAAGAATAAGGGCAATTGTGCCTTATCGATTAAAGCTATTTCTTCCAGAAAACCTACTGCACACAATAAGTTATTTTAATGAATAAAACGGGTGTCTTGATAAAAATATAATAATACTTACCTATTTCTAAAGATTTTCCGTTCATAAAAAACTCTGTCACATCAGATATTATTAGCACAGCTCTAAAATAATTAAAACTAAAAGATGTGTGCCTATAATAATATGTATATATAAAACAAGTAAAACAAATCTATTTTTGGAAATTTCATAATGTATGAATTATGCGCTTCTTTCTTTACACACTCATTTTCAATAATCTTGCTCTGCACCTCAAATGTTTGTTTTTGCCTGGGTTGATCTTGATCATCACTTTGTTTGTATGTGAAAAAACCCTGCTTGTGGTTTTTTTTTTGAGACCTAAAAATATAATATGTTTTAATTAAAACTTATAAAAGAGAGTAAGTATTATAAAACCTGGGTGTAAACAATTTATACATACGTAAGTGATATCCTGCAGCAACAATGGCGCTTTTGTTTTTATCACAAAGTAAAATTTTCATGGAATTTTATTTGTTTACAGTTTACAGCATTGGTTTACCCAAATTTACGGTTCATATATTCTGTAGCTTTTTTTATCAAAGTATTTGTGAGGCCTGTAAGAAAGCAAGAAAAATGTTCTTAAATATTATATTCAAGACAATAATAATAATAATTTATTCAAATATATATTAATTAAAGCCTTCGTATTTTTTTTTAGAAAACAGGTATCTTAGAGAATATTAACTTAAACGATGACATCCCGCAACTTAAACTTGAAATTTTCATATACAATTATGAGGATCTGCAGAAAAAAAACATAGATAAACTTAAACCTGTTTTATCCAGAATGGGCAAATTGTATGTCACGATATTTTCTTTAAGGCCTATATCCAGCAGTAGACGTTTTTAGCTGAGATGATGGTATTTTCTGGTTGCATTTCTTTCTTAGATATGAAATATGAATTGTCCACTGAATGTCGCTGTCCTATTTCCTTTAACATTAAGTTGATAACGAATAACATTTAATTAATTTGATATAAAATAAGCAATTGAAAGGGCAATATTTTATGATTACCACCAACCAACTTATTCAAATTGCAGCAGCAAAACTGTTGTTACAGTTTCAGGTTATAATCTTCACCATCTTAAATCTTCTTTGTTGATAAAACAGTATGTTGTGAATGTTTAAAATCTTGTCTCTTTATAGCATCCAGTCATTTTGTTTTTAGTATATAATTTACTTGAAAACTGAAAAAAATACAACAATTAGCATATTATTATGTCTGATTTTTATTTGTCCTTAAGTTAGAACGGATGATTTAGGTTCGATAACTTTTGTCTAAACATATTTTGGCACAACACTATCATAACCTTTACAGAAGGTGTTTTACCGTAATAATTCAATAAATTTAGGTACGAGTTCGACAAACAGCGTGTAAAATTGATGTTCTTGATAATTTATTTGTCAAAATAGTGCCCAGAAGTCTACAATGAAACAAAATTATTTACCGAATGGTAGGTGACCGAAACATCAAGATTTTGATTCCTTGATGCATTTGATTCACATCCCGTCACTACACAAGAGATTGTTATACATTAAGTTAAACATTCACAATCACAAAACCAATTTATCACACCTTTTTCATAAAAAATAATCATAAAACTTTTGGAGCTGCTACCGATGTTTACAATGTCATATTATACGTCAAAATAAAACAAACCATAAACAAACCACCAAATATGTACCAAATTATTGGTTTTTAATTTTGTACGGTACTAATAAACCAGTGTCATCAATAAACCACTTTGATACCACAAGAAAAAAACTTGCAAAGAATTCTTATATTTTATCTCTCTCTAACTAATAGTCTTTTTGCCGTTTAGTAAGGAGCGTAACAATATGAAAATAACTTTTTATTTTAGCCCGGTTTCTATGCTTGTCTTTATTCTGAGGGGAGGGACTAAAAGTTGAGAAAGTATGGAAATATATGGAGGGGAAGTTAGTAAAAAATTCATATTTTTTTTGCATACATTACTGTTCCATCCATTTTCATGTCAAAGATTTATTAATTGATTTGACGTTGATGTTTTTAATACACCCGTTCCGGGCGGGTAAAGTAACATAGTCCATACAGCCAAGTTTTTAGTGCGTAGTTATAATAATAATATTCTTAATCTAAGGCGATATGGAGTTTTCCGAGTCAGCTAGTCAACAATATATTCTATTCCATAAACAAATGAATATAATAATTCGCAACAGAGTCACAAACAAGCGGGGCGGTTCTCACTGCTAGACACGCCCTCGGAACAGAAAGTGCGCAATTTGATAAGCAACGTGCGCGGGGCGGCGCGCGCGCTGGCCGCGCACGTGTACAACCTCACCGCGCCCGGCGCGCCGGAGGACTGGGCACTGTTCGACGAAGCACTGGTGAGAGCTTTTATTTTATTTTCTTCCCATCCCCTAGAAAAGAGTACTTTTTGGCTACTTGTTCTCTTAATCAAAATGAAAGCAAATAAAGTGGTTTTTTTCCTAAGAGACTCTTTATTGATTTCTGGTTTAGCTGGGAAATTATGAATTTACATTAACTTTTATTGTCATGGGCATTATAAATGTACGAAAAATTGTAATTTGCAGTATAGTAAAACCTCACGTAGCTAAAAAAGATTAGTCATTATAAGCGAAGTCGTTATATCCGGGTTCTACTGAACGCTGACGCTGGTCGGGCACTATTTGCAAACTAAGGCCTCATTTAGGGAGGCGCGGGGCGTCGTACGGGCGCCGACGCGTCTCCTTGTAAGATATCGACCATAGGTCTATGTTTTACATTTGTCAAAACGGACCTATTATATTTTATTTAGTGGTGTCATGTCCCAGAAGAGGGAAAGTGAAGATGGGACACTGGCGTCCCGCCTCACGGGGCGTCACGGTCGCTTTGCGGCTGTGGGAGTGCTGCAGGCTACCTCTACAGCGTCTCTCGGGATAAGGGTTCGTGTGACCGTAAGGTTGGTCGAATCTGGGAAGGCGGACCTATTATATTGTGCCGCCTGTTGTAACCAAAGGACTTTGTTACCAGAGCGTGGACGAGGCGTCGGTGCGGCACTGGTACAGTTTCCTGACGTCGCAGCCGCGCGCCCCGCACCTCGTCACCGTGCCCGGGACCTCTAGTATCGGTGGTATGAACATTTGACTATTATAGAAGAAAATTAAACTTGTATCGTCAACTCTCTTTGATCAATTCATAACGAATTTAATGTTTGGTTTAATTTGTGCTGTGTGAATTTACCTATACATGAGGACATACGCAGAGAAACCAGGGTCACCGACATAGCCAAGCGGATAAGCTCGTTGAAGTGGCAATGGGCAGGTCATATAGCCCGCAGAACAGATGGCCGCTGGGGCCGAAAAGTTCTCGAGTGGAGACCACGGATCGGCAAGCGCAGCGTAGGACGTCCACCGACCAGATGGACGGATGATCTGCGCAAGGCTGCGGGTCCACGCTGGATGCAGGCCACCTGCGATCGGTACAGATGGAGAGCCTTGAGGGAGGCCTATGTCCAGCAGTGGACGTCTTACGGCTGAAATGATGATGATGATAAGACTTGCTACGTATTATTAACCGACTTCAACAAAGGAGGTTATCAGTTTTACCTGTATGTATGTATGTATGTATGTGTTGTCCGCGATTATCTCGCGTTTGGCTGAACCAATTTTAATGCGGTTTTCAAATAAGTATTTGTTACCTTCAGGAGAAGGTTTTAGTACCTATTTTAACCGACTTCGAAAAAGAGGATGGAGGATGTGCTCATTTGATGTAAGTGTCAGTTTATTGAAGGCGGGTTCCTTTTTTGTAAAAAAGAAATTATTTTACTCATAAACTAATTATGAAAACACTAGCCGTATTATTCATAAAAATACTGTAAGTTTTAAATAGTTTTACTGGAGGTCTACTTTTAAGGTTTCTTGTATGGTAAATACGCTACATCCAGTCTAAATTGACGTCAAATAACTAAAATGCTCTTAAACTTTTTATGAATAACAGGATAGAAATATAATGAGCCCATTCTCAAGAATGACTGATAGTAAGCTAAATTTAAAGCGGAATACCGTAAAATATACTTTTTTTTATTTAACACTAGTCGACCCGGCGAACTTCGTACCACCTAACCTTTGACTATTTTGTGCATGTAATCAATATATATAAAACTCTTCCGTTACTGACTGACTGACTGACTGACTGACTGACTGACTGACTGACAGACAACGCAGAGCCGAAACTACTGGGCGTAGCGGGCTGAAATTTTGCATGTAGGTTCCTTAGGGAGTGCAGGTGAGCACTAAGAAGGGATTTTCCGAAATTCCCACGGGAACGGGAATAAACGGGAATTTTGTGTTTATGAGAAATCTGCGCGGGAAATCAATATATATAAAACTCTTCCGTTACTGACTGACTGACTGACTGACTGACTGACTGACTGACTGACAGACAACGCAGAGCCGAAACTACTGGGCGTAGCGGGCTGAAATTTTGCATGTAGGTTCCTTAGGGAGTGCAGGTGAGCACTAAGAAGGGATTTTCCGAAATTCCCACGGGAACGGGAATAAACGGGAATTTTGTGTTTATGAGAAATCTGCGCGGGAAAAACCGCGGGGCAGCCTCTAGTAAACTTATAAGACCTTCCTCTTGAATAACTCTTATCTAATAAAAAAAACCTCATCAAAATCCGTTGCATAATTTTAAAGATATAAGGGACAGACGCGGGAAGCGACTTTATTTTATACTATGTTTAACATATTAGTTTAAATAGAACAGACAAATAAAATCTGTATTGACGTCTGAAGTATTACAATACAACTGAAAAAGGCCCCGACTCAGCACCATGTCTCAGATTAGGAGTTTTTTGTAGTTGTGACTGTATGAGGACGAGATGAAACATTTTTTATGTTTTTAAGGCAGGTAAAATAGTAGATATATAGTCGTGAACTTTATACCGCCTTACCTATTACTATGTTGCTCATGTATTATACTTATAAACCTTCCTCTTGGATCACTCTATCTTATAAAAAAAACCGCATCAAATGCCTATGCATAGTTTTAAACATATAAGCATACTTAGGGAGGGACAGACGCGGAAAGCGACTTTATTTTACAATCAAAAGTAAGTATTGATGGTTGTTTCCTAGGAGTGACGGCGGCGCTAGAGCGCGCCCTGTCGCGCTACCTCGGGGAGGTGGCGGTCAGCGCGCACGCCGTCGACAAGCGCGAGCCCGAGTACACGCTGTACGGGCCCACTCGCGCCACGCTCAATGTCTATAGGTATGTTAGAAAAAAAAAACCTACAGTGGCGGTCTAGGAGGCCGTAACAGATTTGTCTATGGTTTCGTCAGCCCTAGACTGTATTGCCAAAGAACAAGAGCTATTTAGCAATACAGAAAACCACCACTGTACCTGTAAAATATCGTCCATAATCACAATCGCAAGACAGCAGATGGGCTATTACGGCGGCCGCTTTTGCAATACAATTTTTGTTCCTTAAACAAATCTTTACCTACGACATATATTTATTAACTATGAGCTATCGCATATAATATATTTATATTATTAATATTATATTTGCTATCGCATATATATTTATATTATACGTATCATATATATACTTTTTATTTTTATTATTTTATTATGTAGGATGTGCATGCGCTTTGTGATTCGGGTTTTTTTACTCAGGGTCCTGGCTGAAAATCAGCGCTACAGATTTTTTTTTGTAGCATATGCTGAGTCAGAGCCCTTTCTGTGGTGCGGTTACAGTGCAACTTTAAAATTGTATACAGAGTGCCAAATAGTTTTTATCGTTTTTTGTATGAATAATCTATTTGTTTATTCTGTCATAATATTCCTGTTTTATTTTATTTTTATTTTATTTTATTATTATTGTTATTTTTATTATTTATGTTATAATCTGTAACTGTTCCATTGAATAAATGTTATAATCAATAAATAAATCAATCAATCAATCAATATTGCTTTGCGTCCTCTTTGCGTTTTTTTGTATGGACTTTGACACTCTACAGGATGAAAAGCAATGTTGTAAATGTGGCCTCTGGATATAGGTCTCCCACAGATTGCCACAAAAACCAACATACATTGTGTGGGGATCAGGTGGGAAGGCGATTGTAGTATGGTACCTTATTCGCCTTTTGCGACACTATAGGAGGAGATGGTGGTGGCCGCCTCTACTCTGCAGTAAAAAATACTAGTAACATATTCCGGACTGTAATAAATTTGACAATATCTCTGGTTAAGGGGGACTTGGGAGTTCGATTCGATTCCCGGCGGATTCCAACTTTGTTATGATGAATAACGAGTTTTTTTCTCTTTCTGGTTATGATTGCGTT
Source organism: Euspilapteryx auroguttella (assembly GCA_951802225.1). Taxonomy (NCBI): domain Eukaryota; kingdom Metazoa; phylum Arthropoda; class Insecta; order Lepidoptera; family Gracillariidae; genus Euspilapteryx; species Euspilapteryx auroguttella. The sequence continues at coordinate 3,992,410 of OX637656.1, forward strand.
TGTTCGTCTTTGTTTCAGGCATTCTAGATACAGGTTCTACCTAGTTAGAAGTTCTTGAGTGTGATGATGCTTTATAAGCGAAACGGTTGTGCGCATTTTTAACCGACGAAAAAACAAAAAGGAGGAGGTTCTCAATTCGTCGCGTATATATTTTTTTTTTTCCACTATAATTGTCTCTTTAATGTTTTTATTTTTATCTTTTTCTCGTGTCTAACAGCGTGAAGCCGGCAGTGTTCGACCTGATCCTGACCGTAGGAATCATCATGTACCTGGGAGTGGTGTGGCTCGCCATACAACTGTTCCCGGCATTCTACAGGGAGTACGCCAAAATCATCGTCGGAAAGGTGAAGGCTAACTAATTTATATTTAGGAACAAATATCAATTACAACTCCGAAAACTTGTTTAAATAAAAAGCGAGCTTGCTCGGTCGCAGTAAAGTGCAAGTTAGCTTGTGTTATTAGCAGTTTTGTTTTTATCGACATCGGTTCGGCGCGCGATATTAGGGAGCCGTTCGACCACAGTTGCGTAGCGCTTTGCAATGCAATGTGTGTATGTGTGATTGTTCGGGTGAAATCTTTACAACTCAATTTTGAAGCCTATATTAAACCAATAGAATCACTCTATTCACTCTTAGTCTCTTTGTTTACACATTTCTCGGTACGCATCTCTGGTTGAAACGCTTATAACGATATCTTCTGCCAAGTTGGTTCTTGCGTGCTTGGCTGTTCAAACTAAAACTTTTTTTTTTATATATTATATTCCTACAAATATTTAAATGTATGTAGGAATGGACTCTACAAATTAAAATTATATTTGATTGTCTTGTCGCAACTAATAAACACACGGTCAAGCGCGTGTTGAATATGAATAATTTATTAAAGAGAGTCCTTATTATATTAAACGGATCATGAAATTTTTGTTAAATTTTGTAGAAACTGAAACTCAGATGCATGTTTATATGTATCTGTTGACTATAATTATGAACAATGTATGATTCAAAAATCTAATGATTTGCGTATTTATTTAATTTGTAAGAATCTAACTTATTATATAATATGTGTATGAAGAAGACATTTGGTTTACGCAATATTAGGACAAATAATAAATAAATAGTTTAATCTTCAAACTTTGATGCATATGCTATAAAAAAATTGTCCTTAATATTCAATTGAAAACCCTTTTACAAATTAGTTTCAACCTAATCACGTTATAATTAAACAAAATGTTTTGTTTTTGGATAATTGATCTCATAAAGGCTGGCGCTCACTGCATTTAAATCTAATTACGTAAAAACCTTTACAGAATTAAACTTATTTTGAATTCATTACTGCAATTTTCATTATAAGCAAGCAAATAACCTAAAAGAAAGAACAATACCATTCATTTATTCTTGTTCTCTTTAATAAACTAAGCCGGACTTTATAAGATAAAATAAACCAAATACCCAAATAGGTACCAATCTAGTTGTTGTTAATAATATTGTTGTTGTTTTTTTTTTACCAATATCGAGTCCCTCTAGGTCATTTTAATAGGATAATAGTTAAGCTAAATGTTGTCAGCTTAGTATTAAATTTAATGGTTATCCTAAAGCAATATTGTGGTGATTGGAATTTTGGTAGAGTATCAAAAACTGTAGGAAATGTACTAAATCGTGTTCTGAAATAAAATTTAATAAGCAAAGTGTTCACTGAACCGGCCAAATAAATAAAGTCATAAAATAAACGTACGAAATTAAATAACGAATAACAGTGGACATTCGGCTTTATAATGAATTCTACAGTTGAATTTTAGCAAAAATAATGTGTTAAAATTATTTGTCGTGAATGAAATCATGTAGGTGTGTAAAAATCAAATTGATTCGAAATAAACCCTTTGTTAAAAAAAGTATTAAGTTTTATTTCATTTTAACTTTTATAATCAATACGTAAAAAACGTAAAGTAATACGTAAGTAGTATGTAAAAAACTAATTTAATGGTATACAAAATACATCACATTATAATTGTACCTATCTAAAGTGCATCTGATAATCTAAAACATATAAAATTTATATTGTTAGTTCAGAAGCTGCTATTTTTATCATTAAAATAACGTATTAATTATTAGTTTTACTGTATGGCACCTTTATTGTTTTAAAAATATGATAAAAGTAATCTAGTTTAGCTTATGTTTAAATATGTTATCCCTCTAAAACATCGACACTGGCCGCACCGGTAATGTCTTTCAGCTGATCCGACGTAAATGTTGCCACTATACTAATCTTGCCAAGTTTCTGAAAAGTACAATAAACCATAGCTTAAAATTTTATTTGGCTGCAACTCCTAGGTAAAAAGAAACACTGAACACCGAACTTGGTGAACTGTTTAGTTTAGAGAATATCTCCTATCGTTCTTCTAGCATTTTTTTTGTCATTTTTGCTCTACAAAACGAAACTTTACCAAAATGTGACCTTAGAGCACTGGTAACTAAATATAAGTCGATCAGTTTTTTTTTTGCAATATAAGATTTTGCAATTTCGTCCAGACCAGAAATCACATGGCAGCGCGAATCTTGTGATTCAAAAGTTACATTTCCTCCACCTCAGTCAAAAATACTTCCGCTGCTTGACATTATGTAGCTCTCCCTCACATTTCAGCTCAAGGATGAACATTGTGTGTGGCCATGTTTGGCAGGCGGGTAGGCGACCACAGTATCACTCTTTAATATTTCTAACACGCGGGCTATACTCACATTAGGTAAGACAGGTATTTCCACAGCGACCCTCTGTTTCGGCGCGACGTCGCCCACCTCCCCGCGCAGCGTCCTGCCCGCGATCCCCCCTGAAGTCAACCGGAACGAGCACCCTTGCAGGTCCACGTCCAGCGGGTTCGTAAACGAAAGGAAGGCTGTGGCTGTTTCGTTGAGAATGAGGTCTTCGTTGAACTGTAAGGGAAGATAATATTTTGGTGAGAATTGGGCTCACTACTGAAGTCAATAAAGGAAAAATCGTAGAAGTAGGCAAAAAGACTGTTAGAGGCGGGATTCTGTGTAATACGCTTATTAGTAAATTATTTGAACACACTCTTGACATAGCGCCTTAGTAAGTAACGGCACAGAAAGTGTAGGTAATACAATGAGTACTAATAGGGTCTGAGTTCTGAATAAATGGAGCACCAAATAGTAACTTTATGAGGAACGGCATCAATGGAAAAAAAAAATAAGACAAGAAAAGGCTAGCCGCCTAAAAAAGTTTGTTATGGAAAGTTTACATTAGGAGCTCCTAAAATTCGGCACTGACCTTGATATGGATATTGGGCTTCAAGATCTGGAAGTCATCATCATCAGCCCAGGACTGCTTGGTCTCGTCCACGATGGCCATTGCGGATATCTTCACGTTGCAGTACTCCACCAGCTTCGGAAGGTACTCATCGGATCGGACCAGGATACTTATCTGCTCGACTGAAAGACATTAATGGAAAATGTTTAGTAACGCATCACACTCAGAGACCTTAAGTATCTGCTATAGGTAACCTGTATCTAGGGGTACCCGTAACAACTACAAAAAACACAAAAGACCCAAGAAACGAACTTCGATACCTAGCCATGATACATATCAACGTTTTCCCTCGTCAATGTTAGCAATCGAACCCTTCATATCCGAAGTCTACTAAATACCCTCACTAACCAGTCCAGAAAATAAACATCGATATTCATCGAACCGGACCTTCGGATCGGAGTGACAGTCGACTACTGAACCGCGGAGGAATAATTAAAAACATAAACGAGACAAATAATGAGCGTAACATCAGCTATATGGCACCACGGCAAGTAACGTCTGCTGGTTATGATTAATGATGACTCTTGAATATGATGATGATGAAAGCAACTTACATTTTCCAGGTCCGACGTAGATTTTTCCTTCCTGTTTCTTGATGAGGTCGGCTCGAACGCCCGTGTAGTACACGCTGGTCGCGCTTAGTACAGCTTTTATTGTTCTGTCCTGGAAAAATAAATATAGGTAAGTATTTTTATACGACGACGGAGACAACCACAAGGACGGACCGATAAATTCCTCGTTTCTCATGTGGAACCCTAACTAATGAACTAGAGTTCCTAATCTTGTTCAGAAATAGGTACTTAAATCTCACCTCTACAGAGTTATTGGTTATTTCGACGGCAACCCGGAAGTCCTTGCCGATAGACACTGTGTCGATATCCACAATCCTAAAGCTGACGTCACTCGACTTGCCGCTGAGTACTGAGTAGTAGCTGGAACACAAAAAAAAAACATTAAATCCCGTCACCCTTTAAGACAAATTTGTGGCTATGTACCTATGTTATCTAATGTGTCACTTATACTTGGGCCCTATTATGTGCTTGCCCCTCAAAATGTCTCATGCAAGTGTTTAAAGGCACAAGAGAATATACCATCTACAAGACCTAAAGTAAGTAGCGCCCATTCGTATTTAATTTAAATTGGGTCTACTAAGTCGTACGTAACTATCTAGGATTATACGCTTTAAGTTAGTTCTAAGTCAAATTTCGAAAGAGGCATACCTACCTATATGCATATAGCTTCCACAGACCATTAATACTATGTAGCCATGTGGTAATCATAAAAAAAACTTACTCCTTAGCCTTATCCGATCTCCTAACGCCGTTCATAAGCGCCAGTCGTTCAGAAGCAGAGCCCTCCCTGTGTTTGTACTGCTCCGTGATGTCCAGACGATCCTCGTCTCCGAGGGGATCAAACACGTAGGGCTTCTTCGTTAGGACCATGCGGCCGATGCTGTGGGGCCATGGTCAAGGATTGGTTATAATATGACTGATAAAAGTCAGTATTATGAATGAAGTGAGGACGAGATATTTTCGAACGTATGCGTCCCGCTGATTCGCCAGCGCAAATTATAATTTTCCTTTCCCGCCCGAGGCATTTTCGATTTAAAAAGTATCATAAAAGTCTATCTCGTGTTTCTAAGCAACCATATCGGATCAGTAGTTGACTAAGATATAGATTTTTGCCGTAATCGCTTGGTTGGCGATAGCAGCGGCTCTTCAAGTTTTTTAACGAAGGACGCAGCTGCTCGTACTTCGAGAGTACCTTTAGTCGCCTCTTGCGACACCTATGAGGAGGAGATGGGGGGTGGTATCCTATAACACCACAATTGTCTGTATTGTACGAAAATTTTCGGTATAGAAGCGGATATTTCGGACAGCTTTAGTTCCCTTTTAAAACAACAACCCATTTATATACTCACTGATAATTGTTAGTATCCACAACGGCAAATCCTTTATCCGAGGTGGGATCCACCCTCCACCTCAGTAAATCAGCATTGACTGAACTGAGCATAAACTGGACATCGTAGTCAACGCCCGTGAAGCCTTGCTTAATGGCTTCCAGAGGAGCTGGGCCGCATTGGAAAAAGCCTGAGGAGGTTTCTTGTGGTGTGGCGTCTATTGCCTGCCAGCCTCCGTAACCTGATGGTTGAAGTAGTAGGTTTTTAGACAAGTGATGAATTGTTTTTATTATGTGTCTTATACCTACATTTTTTCATCTAAACAAGAAATAATGTTGCCCATGACGGTACAACAGTGTTACTACTTCAGTATTGAAATAGTCATAGCATAGCTACTATACCTACACATAAATGTAACTACTTATATACTGAGGTGATTCAGTTGCGTGCGATGGCGACTGTGACGCGAAAGCCCGGCGGAGGCGATCATTGTTTTGATGAATACCGTTGTTTGTAATGATCTGGGTCAATTTTTGCGTCTTTGTTTTCGGGAACCCTATCGATACAGGCTCTCCCACGGCTCTACCTAGTTTGGATTACATTATAAGCTTTAAACATGCTGATAATACTTTCTTACCAATGGGAAGATCAGGTCTAGCCATCCATACATCATTCCACACGTGGTAGTTCCATATCGAGTCAGCGGGAGCATCAGGTTCGTTGGGATTCACCAAGAGTTCCTCCATGTCTTCCGTGTAGAACTTGTCCAGGGATAACGATCCGTTGGCGTCGTGAGCCGATACCAGGTTGGAGACCACACGCGAAGGTATGCCTAGGGCTCTGCAGACTGGAAGTAATTTAACCATGATCAATATTTATTGACATGCAATGTGTGTAAAACTAGGTAAAGTGACATTTATTCCTGACTTTGGGGAGAGTGTCGAGTTTCACTTTATGGAGTCGCCATGCACACAGTTGTCTACCACAGACAGGGCCTGCCTATCGTCTGGTAAGGACACCGGATTTCGATCATCAATGTTTCCAGAGGGCTTTCCCAAAATCGCTGAGGCGACCACCGGGGAGTTTAAGTTTTAGTGTTGTTACATACACACTCCTCGTTAGGCAAGGTGTAACACACACTTGGACATTCTTCCTCGTCAACAAAAAAATAAAGGGCGTGTCTATCACTCCCAACTCCCAACCGACGACGGTAAATCCTGACGGCAATAGACAGAGGATCCGAGTGAAGATATCGGAGAAATCGATAAGAGGGAAGAATATATTGAGGAAACCTCAACTCAACTTACTTGTAGTGACCACCCCAGCAAACACCCAGCACTGGCCATACGGCACGGGCTCTTGAGTCTCGAGGAACTGCTGCAGGATGTCCACAGAGCCGGTCCACTCGGATGGTGCAGTACCGTCTTCGTAATGTCCATCCCATCTTCCCACCAACACGCCGTCATCGTCGTTCGAGTTCACTATGCGAGAAATAGCTCTTGATAGCTTTACTGGATCCCCTCGTCTGTAAGAACGGAGACGGATCTAAGTAGTAGTACCTTTGTAAGACTACTTAATTTTAAAGGTTTTTCAAGAAGTAATTTGGTGGTTGCCAACTGAGCTACGGAGCGAGCATTGATATGATGGATAACGGTGTAATGGTCTGGCTGGGTGCCTATGGGTGCTTTATTTTGTTCGTCATTGTATGTGACGTTCGATCTTCGATCACCTTAGATACAGGTTCTTCTTGGGCCCTGAGCGTAATACTTAATATTGTGCTATTATTTAAACTAGCTTTTTATAAGCCCAACTTCCATTTAAAAAATTAAATACAATATCATCCAGTATAAAACTTACACGTAAATAGCCCACAAACCGTGATCCCTCTTTTATAATATGTCCATATTACCATTTAAAATACGCCACAAAAACTTACTCTGGGTAAGGCACAGCAGCCCTGTCCAGCATCAGCATGCAGGCCGGCAGCACGACGGCATCAAACTGCCCGTAGAGCCAGGGCTTACCCCGGGTGCTCTTGATGGGACCCACCCAGACCTTGCCTACGTCGTTCTGAATGTATTCTTGAAGAAGCGAGCAGTCTTCCATGTAGGTTTGGTCATCTGGAATTTTAGGGGTTTTTTACCTTCTGCTTAGTGGTGGCCTAGAAATCTGCTCCCATGGGTGTCGTAAAAGGCGACTAAGGGAACACTCGAACGACGGGCAGCAGCTTCCTTCGTTGAAAAACTTGAAGAGCCAAACTATGATCGCCAACCAAGCTTGGCTTGTACGGCAAATCTCTAACTAAGTAACTAACTTTAAAATTTCAGGTAAATCTGCAGTAGGTATAATGCAGGCATCAACACTGTTTCATGATAATACTTTATGTCTCAGTCGTCTTTTATACGAGTAAATGCGTTATGCGTTGATAAGGAGAACTCTACCAAGTACTTTTACGTACCAGGATGCCATGGATTAAAGAGTATGTAGATGTTATCCCTGAATTGGTAGAGAAGTTCATTTCCTGGAGCGTCCCTGACGCTCGTCGTGATGTCCACGTCCCAGCAGCCGACGGAAGTTGATATCGGCGTAGAAATCTAAAAAAATGCTATTTATTTAATAATTTTTATAACAAGGAAGTAGGCAAAGAGTAGATACGCATAAGTACATTCGTATGTGGCTACTAGCTGACACGGAGAAATCGTACTTAGCGCCTTACAATACAATACCTATTTTAGCATGTGCTATTCTATTTTTTTTAATATTATGCCTATGTTAATCAGGGACACTGTAGCATTCTAATGCTGAAAAAAATTCATTAATCAGTCCCGTAGTTTGCGAGCTAAATCGATTCCAACAAAAAATCATATCTTTCCTCTTAACTTCCCAATATTAATGTACTTGGGTACTTATGTATAAACGATTTTTTGTATTCTAATGTATTATCTTGGTTTTTAATCTGTTTTTTAGTCAGCTTATAAGTACTTATACTTACATAAAAAAAACAGAATAAGAAACATGAAACATAATTATCGGAAAAAACAGCTGTCAATATTAATTTGTTGAACAAAAAGTTAAGTCTAACCTACATAAGTAGGTACATATATAGTTATTTACTTATAGAACTGTTAGGTTCCTCTTTTACTTTACCTCAAATATGACAGAGTCCTCAGTGACGTCGACAATCCTGCCGGTCCACTCGTCCTTGTTAGCGACCACTTCTCGCTGCAGGGCCACCACACCTCGAGGATCATCGTCGGCACCACCTTATAAAGTAGGTATTTTAGTTTTTGTAAACCCTATTAATTATTATGTAATAACTATGAAAACTCATAGTTTCACCTTAGAAAACCGCATAGCACCCGTATGTTATTATTTATGGACATCTGAGTTTATTATATAGCTTTATCAACGTTCTATTCTTTAGGTATGTATATCTAATTAAAGTTTAGCCAGGTACATTGTAGATAGGTAAGAATCTAACGGATAAAAAATCAATATACCAGCTCTATGAAAATGTTGCTATCTTACAGGCATTGGACAAATCAAATCAGCAATGGTTTTTACAACATAGCGCAACAGAGCGTTTATGGTTACTATTTCTTCTAGGCGTGTACAGAAATCGACCAGAATGACTCCGGAATTTAATACGAGACGACTTCGGTTTACAGGTAGGTAGTCTTCAAACTAAATATGATAATCGATGTTTGTTTCCGGTCTGGGTGTGATGTTCGTCTCTGTGTGTGTTTCGGGCACCCTAGATACAGGTTCTTCCTAGTTAGGGGCTCTGAGTGTGATGTGTTATTATTATTATTATTCTTCGGTATCACGGGATATAGCCCGGTCCTTTGAGAGGCGTGCGAGGGGACGAATCCAACTCGTAGAGGCCCTTTCGAGAGTTTTGCTATATTGTATATGGATCACCAACCAGACACCGCCACTAAATGCACAAATAGATCATGCACCCAGAGGCGGCACCCAGAAGGTGATAGGAACTATTGTAAAATGGATGACAAGAAATGGTTTATGGGGGTGAACTGTTTAATGGACCGGTTAACTGGTGCTATGGAGTAAAATACCGGTACGCCTGCCTTTAATGCAACATTTCACTAATTATCATGGCAGGCGGTGACTCGCTGTCCACTGGGTGGGCTTCCACTAAGTCGCCGATATATTGGCAACGGGTCGCAACACTGGTCGTGGACAGCTAAGGTTGTCGAGAGGTGAGACTGCGGGCAGCATAAGATGCACCCGGCGTTATGACATTTTACACTTCCAACCTGGAGCATAGGCTTCGCTCTTGCTACTCCACTCTGGCCGGCTGGTGAAGGCAAGCTTAGAGGCGGGGGGGTGTGTGTGTGTGATGACTGCATGTGAGTGTGCGTGTGATGATTATTATTATTATTATAATATTATTATTCCTCAATACTCTTCGGTATCACGGGATGGAGCCCGGTCCTTTGAGAGGCGTGCGAGGGGACGAATCCAACTCGTAGAGGCCCTTTCGAGAGTTTTGCTATATATTATTATTATTATTATTATAATAAGAGTTAAAAAAAACCTTACCAAGTTTGAATAGCATCTGTATAATATCCAGCTCATAGTCGAACTGTCGGTTGAACCTGGCCACTCCGCTGAACGGCTGCCCGCGGCGCACGATCGTTTCTGTTGGCCTCTCGTCGTTCACAACTTCATACCTATAAGTTATTTTCAGGTTTTATGTCTACCTAATCGGTATAAAGCGATTATAAATTGATAGAAAAAAAGTTAGTAGAGTTAGTGGCGGTGGCGTATTGCCTTAACGGTTAACCTTTAACATCATTTATACATATATAATTTAATCAGCGTTAGGCTTCAGGTTAGTAAAAGAGACTCATGTGTATATTATAAGATAACTCAAGCTTCCACCCCTCCTGTAATCCCCGACACAGGTCTGTGGAAACGCTCATAAAGTTACAAAGTTAAGATTTTCAGTTTGAAAATATTAACTTTGTACCTAACTGTTAACGCACAACGCATTTCTGTTTTTCCTTTTTGAGAAGTGAGTAAATTACAGGTTTAAAAAAGATAACTTACTTTGCAGTTTTATGGGCCTGAGCATTTTCAGCGGGGTAGAAGAACACTACGTCGACTTGTAGGGGCTCCATTATTTCTTTAAAAAATATATTATTAATTCACCGAACTCTGGTTTTACGTTAATTACCTAGTAGAGTTACAAGAATATTTAGATATTCGTGAGAATGTGCCAATTTTTTATCTTTAGAATATTTTTTTATTAAAAAATATATATTTATGCGCCATTTAATGTCTTTCTTATTTTATAACTGGAACTAATAAAATATTTATTATTTTGTTAGAGGTTTTATTTAGATTTTGTGATTATAAATATTATCAGTTACTTGATAGGTGTTCAAGCAGCCATAACCAATCAGTTGAAGTGTGAAGAAGTACGAATAAGAATGAACAATGTAGGGAAAATAAATTCCTCTAAGCAGTACCTAAACCCACGACAGATTTAAAATAATTGACTTAGGTATATCATAATAATATCATCATTATTTAGACTGCAATTCTGTACAATATTATAATTTCGGTACGGGTGCGTGTTAAAAATAGAACTTTAACATTGACTTTGAAATTCTTTGAAAAGCATAGTTTGCAAATAGACCTAAAGGTTTAATGTAAGTATTATTTTAATTAACTTTTCTATTAACTTATATTAAATAAGATTAATATATTTAAGTACTAACTCGAGAAATTATATATTTTCACTTAATATAAAAATTATATTAAACACTTGGATTAAAAAATACACTTCACAACTCGTATTTATCGAATATTTTTTATATTCTATTATTTTAAACGTGTGCGTCTCACTCAACGCATGCGCGTACGAATACTGACTCAGAACTGTTACGTTTGCGAATTATATGAATTATCTTGGGATAAACTCAACGCCCCACGTCGATGTGATGCGTGTACGACAATGAGTCTTGATAAATATTATGTAAAACTAGAAACATGCTTTACAATATTACATTGAAGAAAAGGCTAAACAAATCAGATTTTATTGCAATTTGCTGATATTTACAGTTTTATAAATTTTGTCTTATATTTCTAGACAGTTATATAGGTATTCCTACATAAAATTTCTGTACTATGCTTACGTAGACACTATACTCTAATCTGTTCTTTTACTTAACTTTTCATTACAGTTTATCACCTGCTAACATGAGAATACCAAAACTTCAACTGTTTTTTATAATTAGAATGAATTTGTAAGAGGGTCGTCTGGAAGAAATCGCTTTTAGCGATAAGGCCGCCCAATGCAAATTCAATTTGTCTGTACTTACTCTTGGTTATTACTTTGTATGCAATAAAGTGTTTTTAAACCTATTCTACTATTAGAAAAAAAACTGAGGTTACATTGTGGTTTCCGAAGCAACGATTGCAAATATAAGTAAAATTTCACGGTCATTATACTTACGATAGTATGGTAATATGCTTGGTGGACACCCTACAATGCCAGATGACGCGGTCGACGTAGAATACGCAGAAAGTGACAAATAAAAAACGAAAACGGAACTTGCTGTTGCACATCCGATATTCCTGAAGGCTGGGGGCCGATTAAGCTTTTCTTATAAATCACTACGTGTTATTTTTATTGGAATACGGAGAGATCACCACATATATTATAAAGAGGAATATATATCTAATGTATACCTACCTAGATTTAAATATTTTAAGATTTAAATATTATGTATTAACATATTTATCTAATTCGGCAGGCAGTCAAGCAACACAGCATAAGGGTTAATAACCTTTATTATCAAAACGCCAGAATAGTTCATGAACTTTAGGCACAAGTATAAAATAGCTATTATAACAAGTATAATTACAAAATTGTACTTTGGTTAGGTACCTAAGTATAAATATTTATGAGATAGATAAGAATAAATTATTAAGAAAAAACATATCAATTTAAATTGATGCTGCAGTTTTTCGCAAGAAATAAACTTGGTAGCAATGGGCGTAATACCACAGGGTAATACTTACTACATTAAAAATCTCATTGACGCATCGGTTCGTCTGGCCAGTTCTAAATAATTAACTTTCATTTATTTTTTTACTTCCCACTAATATTGGTGAAAGGAATACATACCTTAGTAAATACCAAGTTATCACAATATACTTATATGTCTGCTTAATCTTTATTTAAAATCTCTGTTGTAAAATAATTACCTACTTGTATGTTTTGAAAATATAGAGCATTTTGTACCTTTGAAAATTCAGTCCTCCATCGTGACTCTCTGCCTCTGAGAACCGCTACAAACGAATCGTATGGAATAAATTATTAGATCTTCAATGCGTGCGTAGCGTGGGCATGTCAACTTAGTCACACAATCATTAACATACAGATCAAAATATTACAAATCAAATGGTACAACAATAGGATTCGTCACACTGCTGTATAGAGGACTATTATAGATACCGTAACAATTTAAAATTGCTAATATGAGGGATAGGTAATTGCGGAAACAATTATATTGCGTTTTGTAAATGACAAAAATACATTGTAATTCTAAATCTTTCAGAAAAGATGTATAAAACTGAATTTCTAATATAAATAATTTAATTATGATACCTTATCAAAATCATGCACTGCAGGTTGGAAGGTATGGGTAGGGAGTTCGAAGGAATCCCTATCTCGTCGTATGGTACGATGTCAGGTTCTAGGAATGTTTCAGAATGACCGAAACTCGTCCAACACAACATCATGGCAGGACAGGAATCGAACCTAGACCTCCACGCACCGGACGCATTCAGTTATTTTGTTCGTAGTTCGAATATATACGATCGAATGCTCCGTGGCTCACTTGGCAGTGATGTAGACTGAGGACATGTGCACCTGGGTTTGATTTCCGGACGGGGCGAATATTGATATGATGAATATCGATGTTTGTTTCCGGTTTGGGTGTAATGTTCGACTCTGACTATGTGTGCGTTTCGGAAACCCTAGATACAGGTTCTTCCTAGTTAGGGGCTCTGAATGTGATGTGTTATTATTATAATTATTATTATATATAACGCTTTAAATAGATCTTAATTTATGCCAGCTGAAATTGACTGTGCATGTACCATAATTCTTTTAAAGTGGTTTGATTGCAATTAAGGAGCAATAAAATTGATTCTATCTCGGGTATTTTTCATATTTAGTCTTAAAGCTCCACGCATGCGGCACGACGCAACTAGGATACATCACGGGTTTATGAAGATTTTATTTTAATCCGCATTCTGCTTCTTTGTAATGCGGTATAATCGTGATTTCATTTGGGTATTTATAGATTCTAGACATGCGCTTCGTCGTTGCTTATGATCAATCACTATTTTAGAAAATCTATCAGTACCTAGACTCTAGGTTTACAGTTACACGTAGTTCTATAGGTCTACAGATAGTCTAGGTAACGTATTATTTACAGTCTAGGTCCTAGACTGTAAATAATACGTTACATCGTAGGTCCAATTTTGTTAGAAAACATTTCTAAAAATTGGGGCTTGTATATTTGTTAATTTATTTATCTTAAGTAAAATCATGTCAATTGTACCTAATGGCAAGATTAATTAAGAAACAATATTTGAAACAGGTGTAAAAATAAATTTAAACTATCTTACCAACAAGCAACCTACAAGTTACAATACGAAAATAAAAGAATGACAATTATGATAACTAGTGGGCGCCCCGCGGCTTCGCCAGCACATTTTCCCTTGAAACATCAAATTCCTAATTTTCCCGTGGGAATTTTGGGAACAAAAGTGGCATTATGTCCTTTCTCAGGCTCCAAACTATCCATATACTAAACTTTATTCAAATTTTCTCATGAAAGACTTACAGACAGAGTTATTTTCGCATTGATAATATTAGTATGGATGGATTAGAATCTCATTATTTCATAGACCTCTTGTTTTTGTAGCATTTACAAGGAAAACGAATGTTAGTTAATAAAATAATTTTAACACAGCTTCGTATTGAAATAAAAATAATGAGATTCTAATTATCTAGATTGACATTCCTTTATCTTCGTATTGCACCTACTTATATAATTATGTAGATGTAAGTAGTTTTTTTTTACGTGTTTCAAATATTGATTCTTAATTTTAGTTATAACAAGTATTCTTGCCCTTAATATTTTTACATTAATAAGAAATACGTGCACCCCTATTTTTTAAATGCAGCAGTACCTACCTATTTATACCTGTTTTGCTATCAAATTGCACTTAAACCTCACCGCGTCGTGCGCATATGAATTGTGCATAAATTAAATGTATTTGAGGGTAGGTAGTAATCGTTCCACGGGTTAATTAGATAATTAAAGGAAAATGAGAAAGTTTTATAGATAATTAAGTATAATTAACAAAAAAATAATATACTTACATCTTGAATCATATAGGAAATCGAAGAGGAAAAATTATAGGCCATATACGACGAGTTCCTTAGAATATTCAGAAGGGAAAATAGAAGGAAAGAAAGAAACGGGAAGACCGAGAGGAAGCTACAGCTAGCAGTTATAGGATTATGTTAAAGTGGACGCTTTCAAAAAAGTGGTGCGACGATTGGAATGGAGGAGAGGCAGTAGGTACATTATAAAAGAGCTCCGATTTTAAATAAAACAAATACATAAGGTAACTTAACAACGAATTACGTAGGTGGTTATGTACCACATACATTAAGGTCTAACACAACATACAAACTACAACAAAGTTTTTAATAAACGTGTTCAAAAGTTCATATTTAATTACAGGGCTTGTGATGGAGTTTTATTAATGATAATTTATGTTCTGAGAAGACACTGTTTAACCTCATAACATTTTGCATGTGTGTTTTTTTAAGATACCCAAGACCAATGCCCATTAGAGATAATTTCCACACTACCAAAAACTAAGTTAACGCCAAAATAGTTCGTCCCCCTTAATGAGGCCGCAAGAGGATTTATTTTCGGTAATTTTTTCCTTTATTTTGTATTACTGGATCTAGTTTAACAAATAGCCTACTAAGAGCTCCAGTCCCAGTACCTAAGGACTAAAAATATAATACTTAACCAGACATATTTAAATATTTTTGTAGGTAAGTATACTCGTTCCTTAAGTTAACTTAAGTCTCTTTCTTTACAGAAAGTTTTTAAAATATTCCGTAAAGATTTTTAAAGTTGTCAGAAATTCGAAGACTGCATGTGCATATGAAATTGTTGCATCATCTGCAGCGTCGATCAGGCAGGCCCTAAGGATCTTCATGGTCTTGACACAGTTACAGTGAATTTGGGTCGCGTCGCAAGACCCTCTTGCTTCGCGGAACGTGAATCATTCATCTTGACTTGACCCGTCGAACTACTTTTTGCTCGATTTCGTCGTCCGATTTACGTTTTCCTTGTTGAGTAACCTTAGCCAGAGCTTATTGAGTTAACCAGTTTTTTTTAGTTTCTATTAATAAGATAAGTAAGTACTTATTGATTAGTAATTTTTAGACGTAAGTATACATACATTTATCATAACCTCAAGCCTGTTTTCAGCGGTCAGCGGGTTAGGCAGAGACAATTGTATTCCAATTACTAAGTAAGATCCTATCATATTAATGATAATTTGAGTTCTGAGAAGACACTGTCAACCCTCAGTGTCAACCTCATAACATCTAACATGTGTTTGTTTATTCACCCCCCATAATAAGGCCGCAAGAGGATTTATTTTATTTTCTTCAATTTGTTCCTTTCTTTCTTACTAACTGGGTCTAGTCCATGAGCTCAAATCCCAGTCCCAGTCCCTAAGCACTGAAAATACTCAACTGTTGCTTCTTCTATAGTCATACATAATCCTTTCCATAAACGAACGTCGGTTTCGTGAACTTTTTTAGGCGGCCTAAACTTAAAACAATGATTGTGAAATACTAATTTAAATTAAAGATTAATTAATGGTTAATCTGTGGCCTTGTAACTCAGCATGTAATAGGAACCCACGTATTAAAAGACATGAACCATTAGATCCGGTAAGAAACGTACACCTATATCGATATAAGGTAAAAATGTATGCAAGTAGTATAATTAAATACTTTACTACTATCATAGATTAAAGAATCTACTACATAGGGTTGGGGGCATCTCCTGGTGGCTCCATCGCTGGGGGATGGGTCTGATGGGATCCATACAGTGTTCAGTAATTCGAGTCGATCTGTGCTCCGTTGGCTGTTGGTTCCCCAGATGTTCGACTGAACCATTAACCACCCTCCCCTTATGAAATAAATACAGGCAGGATACTATAATGTTTTTAAATAAATCAAGGTATTGTACAGACAGGCGGTCTAGGGCCTCGTAACACTTTCGGTTTTTGCAAAATAGATCTTGTTCTTTGGTAATATAGTCCAGGGCGCACGAGAGCATAAACAAATCTGTTGCACCCTCCTAGAGTGCCACTATACATACCTCAATACATACTAAAGCTTTTTAGACTTTAAATAAGACTAGATATACCCGACTGATTATACCTACCTTGGGTCGTACTATCTTGAACATATTATTTTTTAGTCGACCCGGCGAACTTCATACCGCCTAACCAATTACTATGTTGTGCACTACGAACAACAATAACTATATATTTTAGTTTATATATTTTAACTATAGTTATTGTTGTTCGTAGGTTGTGCATGTATTATAGCTAAGTATAAAACTTTCTCTTGAGTCACTATATCTATTAAAAAAACTACATCAAAATCCTTTACATAGTTTTAAAGATTTAAGCATACCTATATATAGCGACAGACAGACGTGGAAAGCGACTTTGTTTTATACTGTGCATTGATATTGATGAAGTATGCTGTTAGATATGTGAAGCTTAAACCAAGACCTATCATTATTATAATAAAATCAGTGAAACCATAAAAGATTCCCATTAATGTTTATAAGGATGAAGGTAAATGATATGTTGCGTGTTACGAAAATGGGTAAAGTTAAAATTGTAACGAGGTAGAGAACCCTTCACGAAATAAACTACATATTATGGTTGTTGGTAATGCTCATTGCTTATTAAAGTAGTACACTGTTATGAAAAAGATTATTTTCAGTAGTTATAAAAGACTCACAATTTAGCAGAGCAAATTTTACAATATTAAACATAAAGTATATAATACTTAACCAGGGTAGGTATACTTACAAGCTAGGTGATTTATAAAAATATATTTTTTCTTTAGTTTTATAGGGTATGTAGCTACTCTACAAAATATAAGTAGTAAATTGTATATAAGTGGCTCGAATTTTCTTTTATTAGATAAACAGTAACTTTTGTGCGTAACTGTACTGTAGCCATTGAAAATCCTACGAAAAAATATTTAACTAAAACATAAAGAAAAGCGCGTTTCGAAGAAAAGTAAAAAAAACAGCCGAACATGAATATTATCTCGAAGTCTTGGCTAATAAATTTATTTTTCAAATTTATTTTAGTCTTATGTAGAGACGAGAACCTTATGAACATGATTGTTTCTTTTTTATCTTTTGAAGAAAGGCCGACTGTTTTGCTCGCTCCTGGCTTGTGCTGGAGACAATGTAAGTTGTTAGTATTTATATCTATGATAGCGAGATTGAGTTCATAAAAAAGGAAGCTCGTAATTCTGGCTTACGGTGTATTAAACACAAAAATATCTTCATTTTGTGGTACTATTTATTTTATACTGTGATTTTGTAGTGTTAGCTAAGCAGAGTGCAGGTTAGTTAGCCAAGACAAGTGTAGTTCTGCCTCATCTAGCCTCGTGCTAATTATTGCAGAAGAACTTAAGCATTTTATCAGATAATAATCTATAAAAATCGATATCAGATGATGTAGATAGCACCGAGACACAATTGAGTTAAAGCCTGAAAACTTAGTGGCGACCACGCTCCCGGACCAGTCATGGTACGCGCCCCCTGGTGATCGGGGGTGTGCGGCCTGCTTTTCCTGCCTTAGTTTTTATCAGAAAGATGGGAGAACGCTGTTAATTTGGTAATTTAATTTACAGGCCAGATCCGGTCTTTGTCCAGGTTGTTATCAGATAATTCAATAAGCACAGCGTTGTCAGACCAGCGCCATCTTCCAGAGCACAACCTTCAGCATGTGGTTTTGCTGGCTGACCTTACCTGCCCTGATGCTTACGAGCGTCTCAGGAATGTGAGTTTTAAGTTTCACAAAGTAGCTGTAACGCAGTGCACAATGTTATGCTAAATCAGATCATCCAATCCATGGCTCAGTTGGCTGCACGCGGGTGCACCGGGTTCGATTCCCGGCGGGGCGAACATTATTATGATAAATATCAATGTTAGTTTCCCGGTCTGGATGTAATTTTCGTCTCTGTTATACGTTTGAGGCAACCTAGACAGGTTCTTCCTACTTAGGGCCTCTGAGTACTTATATGATTTTTAATGTTATGATATAATAATTTATTGAATTTATCGCCAGGCAAGCACTCTCGGCTTCTTTAAATCGCCTTTCCGTTGGCTATTACTCCAATATAAAAAAAACGATGAGAAAATTGAGAGTCAACTGGATATAGACGCATTCCTGGATAGCGAGGTGGTTGTCGCCTCGAGTCTGTCGGAGCAAGAGTTCCTATTAAAAGAAGGTAAGTACTTATAAAATTTCATGCATACTGTGTATTTGTGAGGTCAGGAATGCAGGGCTAGAGATCACCACTTTTAATTCAAAAATAAAAGGTGATTTTCCTAAGAATACCTCCTTTATAAGTACATAATAACTATAACGTTACTAAGGTGAAAAAATATTTACAGTGTACAAAATATCAGAGAACTCTCATGTAATAAGCAGACAAAGAGGCTACTGGCAAGCAATCAATAAACGTACAAAAAATCATGTTACATTAATTAATGGGCAATCAACGAAAATAATAAAACTTGAGAAGGAACTGAAGATCTTAGGAGCAAATCGAAATTATAAAGAAATAAATTTTGCATATGATCAAAATAATAACAAAGCTGCAAAAGGAAATTATGTTAAAGAATCAACAGACGTGTCACCTATAACAATTCCAACCAAAACGATTGCAAAAGAAGTAATGATAACAAAATATGGAATCCTGGAAGACTACAGAGATTCTAAAGTAATATCGTCTAGTAGACGCAACTTAGAAAGACATACACTGACTATGGTTAACGTAATTACTGATAGCAACGATACAAGGGAACATTTGGTAGACAGATTGTAAGTTATTATTTATCTCAGATCGAACAAATAGCATAATCAAAAGCTTAATTAATCATCATCATAAATTATCATCATTATCATAATTTCAGCCGAAACTCATTCCTCATAAATCGCAACAACGACCGGTCTTGAGGCAACCCTCGTCCAGTGTACTCCCGCAGCTTTCACTTTGTGGGGGATCGTCCTACTCTGCGTCTTCCGGTTCGGTTTACTTATTAATGTCTTAAAATCCTGTCACTTACAGAAATCTCCACCAAGATTCAATTACTAAGATGTCAGCAACCGCGGTCGGAATATGTTTCGAGATGCTCAACGCCTCGGAGAAGCACATCTTCACCAGCACCTGGGGATATAGGGACAAGAACGGCCATTGGCAGAAGGGGGTTGTGAGGCATTTGATCGACAAGGATGCTGACTTGGGTATCATTGTAGCATTCTCTTTTGATCTTTGAGACAATTTCTCTCTGATTTTGGTTTTCTTTACCAAAACACGATACTTTTATGAAATGCATGTGTGTGCAAAAGTAAAATTTTAATAACGATCTTTTTTTTATATGATAGTTGTGGGCCCCCTCGACGACCCACAATCCTAGGCGGTGCGCTGGTTAATGACTGAAGAGGGTGGAGGCTTGAAGGAAACTCAGGAGCTTTCTTTTTCTTTTTTCTTTATTGGAGGCCCGGTGGTCGGCAGGAAGCCCGGACCCCAAAAATGGCCTTACTTATCTTACAAAATTACTATTTACATGAGCTTAGCCTAGAGCGCGTGTGAGACCTAGCAGGCCAATCGCGGGCGTTTCCTCCCTCACCCCTTCACCCGTAGGTGACGAAGGCGGGGGTGAGGGGAGGCCTGCGAGATCCCACTTACACACAACTACCCTCTCTAAAACTAATACAAATATAAGCTACCTGCTATTCCCTAAAGGTTCATAGCTTATGTACTACTTATTTACTATACTGAATATCAAGTTATTCTCTATTTATATCTATATGACTAGCCTTTAACTACTTACTATTTACTATTTAGGCAGTACCTAGCCTACCTAGGTTGTATTTCCTAATAGGTTACCAGAATAATATTACCAATTCCATAACACTTTATTAGACTTTTCTTATTCTATAAAAATGCCCTACAGGGTTCTTTAATATTAAAAATCTTAAACTAATATCTATTTACAGTCTATGAGGCCGTTACACTTGTCGCGAACAATAGTATAGTAGGAAACTAGGAACAATTTGGTTCTAGCTCTAATTATCATTTCAATTATTTTATAAACAACAATAATGATACATATATAAAATGCTAATCTTATTATTACAGGCACTCTTTCAATATTCACGAAGGAACGTATGGAGATGATCGACTACGTTGCCATGGTTGGCTCCACGGCTGTGCGCTTTGTTTTCAGAGAACCACCTCTATCCTACGTCTCCAATATATTTACTTTGCCCTTCACCGGGGCTGTGTGGCTGGCCATATTGATCTGCATTCTCGGATCTTCTTTGTTCCTGTATGTTACATCGAAATGGGAATCCTCTATGGGGATGGTAAATAAAACTAATAGCGGCTATAACTATAACCCCCTTGCCAAAAAAAAATTAGACCGGGCTAATTTACCAAGGATGACGAATTTGTGATCTAGAGCCTAGTGGTTAAGATAAGACCTTAACTCTTTTTGTGATAGATAGAGCCGATGTTTAATTCTTGGTGAACTTGGTGGAAAATATTTATTTTAACATAACTTTCAGCACCCACTTCAGTTGGATGGGTCGTGGGCTGATGTCCTCATTCTGATCATTGGCGCTGTACTTCAACAAGGATGTACTTTGGAGCCGAGATACGCAGCAGGTAAAGTAATACCTAGGCAACTAAATACCTTACAATGAAAACGGCGACAAGCTGGCCCCTTGTCGCGTTGGTAATAAAGCATAAAATCGGCTAAACGTGGGTCCGGCTCTTGAGCTGGTTCCTCTGCCTAACCCTTCGGGGAATAAAAGGCGTTATATTATGTTTTGAAAACCATTTTAAAATATAAGTACTTGTTACCAGGCAGGATTGAACTCTTGCTTAGTTCTGCAACTCAATATTATATACCTCCTACTTACTTTTTTACTTTGCTAAAGTAAATAAGTAACTTGCTGACTGACGAGTTATAGATCACCAAATATTTTTTTTACTTATACTCCAAATTAAAGTCTTTCTACTCTACCTTGGATTAGTCCTTAAATTATTTTATCGCTAGGTCGTATAGTGACACTGTTCGTGTTCCTCTCGCTGACGATACTGTACGCTGCCTACTCTGCCAACATCGTGGTCCTGCTGCGGGCCCCGTCATCATCTGTCAGGACGCTGCCTGACCTACTACACTCTCCGTTAACTTTGGGTGCAAGTGATTTTGAGTACAATCGATATTTCTTCAAGGTAGATTTGATACTTAAGTACTATTTCATACTGTATACGCTGCCTATTTATTATACTGTGACGCTGCTTACTCTGCCACATCGTGGTCATTACTATTTCATGTTTTGTGCAACTAAACCATAAATTACCTATGCCCAAATTACCAGTGTATTCATTATTATTACCATTAATTCTAGTGTAGTTGATGAAAGAGTAAAGTAACGCAACTAAGAATTCTTATTGTCTCTAAAAAGCAGCCCTTGGGACACGAGCTCACGGGACGGGGATAACTCTTTTTTTTTCTTCAGAAACTGAACGATCCAATAAGAAAGGGAATATACAGCAAGAAAATAGCTCCGAAGGGCAAGAAACCAAACTTTTACAGCATGAAAGAGGGCATTGAAAAGATACGACAGGTAGGTAATTTAAAATAAGTATCGTATTCATGCACCAAGGCATTTAAAATTAGGTCAAACAGTTTTTTTCTAAATATTTAACTTATAAAATTTTTTTAGGGTTTATTCGCATTCCACATGGAGATCAACCCTGGGTACCGTCTGATCCAGGATACGTACAAGGAGGAAGAGAAATGTGACCTGGTTGAGATAGATTTCATCAATGAGATTGATCCTTGGGTTCCTGGCCAGAAGCGGTCACCATTTAAAGAGCTTTTCAAGATAAGGTAGTACTTAGAGTGTAGTTTTCAAAGAGAAACAATAATTCTGATAAACAAATGAAT
This sequence comes from Euspilapteryx auroguttella, assembly GCA_951802225.1. Classification (NCBI taxonomy): domain Eukaryota; kingdom Metazoa; phylum Arthropoda; class Insecta; order Lepidoptera; family Gracillariidae; genus Euspilapteryx; species Euspilapteryx auroguttella. The sequence goes on from OX637656.1 coordinate 4,014,991, forward strand.
CTACAACGATATGCTATTATTCTATTTTATAACAAAAACTGCTGTTCCATACATTGGTTCGATCAGCTGCCGGGGTTAATGGCATAATGGCATAGCTCTGTTTTGTTTTGAGATTTTCACCCATATTGCTTTGGAAAAGTTCTTGTAGAGATGCAAGCAAGGTTCTTGCTTGTGCGTTGTTCGTAGCCTGACAATGGTGAAATAAATAGACAATATTTTTCAGCTTCCTAAAGATCCGGGAGTCAGGTCTGCAGGCGTGCATGCACCGGCGACTGCACGTCCAGCGACCTCGCTGCTCTGGCACCGTGGCCACGTTCAGCAGCGTCGGCATTAGAGACGTCTACCCAGCTCTGCTTATCACGCTCTATGGGTTCCTGATTGCTCCCGCGCTTTTGCTCTTGGAAATCACGTATCAAAGAATGTGAGGATTTATTCTAGTACCTAAGTATACCTACCTAAAACATATAAATGTGTTCCTACTGCTCAGCAGCAGAGTGGAAAACTGAAAATATGTTCGTTACATTTCTATATGATATAGGATAGGTTATTAAGTAAAAATTTATATTTCAGATTACGATGTCGTGAAAGCAGACTTGGTCATAATAGAATCAGGTTCACCAATTAAAATACCAATGCATATTAGTACAGGATATAACATTAATATAACAGTATTTTATCTTCAGATTTAACCTTATTCATTAAGCACCTACCTACTCAAAAGTGGTGTGTGTAAGTATTACATACGTTATTGAAATAAACTTTAGAAAACTTGGATTCTGTTTCATTTTAATTAGGGAATTAACCTGGAAACGTAGGTACTTAATAAAAACCTTATTAGGAGAGAAGTCGAAGAAAAATGCTTAAATTTAAAGTACTTTGTAGTAATTATAATTCTTATAACTTTTATTATTTTGGGAATGTTGATGGAGAGTATCAGTGATCTTAGAAACTTCACTCAACGCTTTTAGGCAGTCCATCTTTCTGCTTCAGTTTCTTTTCGAACCTATGGTCTCTCATATTAGCTGGTTTCTTTGGACCTTCTGCTTTCCGAGGTTTGGCTGCACACTTATTGCCACCGACTACCCCTTTAGTATTTAAACCCACTTTAACACTGGGGCTATGGTCACGGGGGTATCTGGCAATGGGCTTTGCCAATCTTGACTTCACTTTCGACGGCAAAGGTTTCATTGTAATTCTTTTTGGCTTGAATGGCCCTTCAATAGCCTCATTCTCATACTGAACTGCTATAGTTTTCTTAGGCCATTTCTTACAATCACTTTTGTTACCGGCGGCGGCGGTAGCAGATTGAATTTCTTTTCCAGTAGTCAGATCAGCGACCATGCAGCGAAGTTCACAAAGTGTGTAACCATGAGAGTTGACATCATCCTGTAGTTTATCCAGTTTCCTCTCAAAATTTTGGAAAGAACTGATGACTTGGTGAAATGAATCCATAAATTTAACTGCCTTGGTATACTTAGGTACTAGGTAATTTGCGAGCTGTAGGTACATAAGTTGTAAATTTAAACAAAATAAAAAATGAAAGAAATAAAACAAACAGAGGAAGATAAGCACTAAAAAAATTTTTTTCTCTTAACTATAAAATGAACGCATTTTATTTTAAAAGCTGGCAACATTATGACTATTTCAATCAATTATCAATCAGTTTGCCTGTCCTGTCAGTTGCGACAGCCGGCTTCTGTCATTTAACCTGTCAGTCACATTTTCAATTTCGCTTTTTGCTGACACGATCGCAATGGGAGACACCGCAGTTGAAGATATTAAAAATCTAAATATTGACGAAAAGGCAGGATTTTAGAATTCTAATTAGCCCAGCCTTCTTAAATAAGTTATAACTTAAGTGATGCTAACGTTGATCAGTTTCCGTAGAGGTTGTGTTTACCGCGTCAAAGAATTTGCCACATGGGTTTGTGCAGTTTCGTCAGCAATGCGTATTTCTCAGATCGAATGATATCATGTCCTAAGCTCTAGCAACCTAATAAAACTTCTCAATTAAAGACACTTTTTTTTCGACCTTATCTTTGCCTTGTATGATGTATTGCCCTAATGTATTTTATGTTCCTTTACAGTCAAAAACTAAAGCTATGAAGGAAAAGAAAGATAAAAAGAAGAAGGAAGACAGTGGTGGTGCATCTGAGCTAAACCCGTGGCCAGAGTATATTCAAAGGCGAATAGATCTATGGGACAAGTACAAGGCGCAATATGTTGAGGAGTTGTCTAAGAAGCCTGATCTAAACATAGCCGTTACTTTGCCAGATGGCAAAGTTGTAGAGTCAAAAGCGTGGAAGACCACTCCTTATGATGTTGCTAAGGGTATAAGGTTAGTAGGTACCAAGTACAAGATGTATATAGTTATAATTAAATAAAGCAATAAAGAATTCACAACTATAATTTAACAAACCAATAGTATTCTAGTTACTACTAGATACCTTCCCTATTTCATGCTAGCGAATTTTGGAAACACTAGTGAGTATCATAAGAATTCATAAGTTGTCTTCTTTTCTATGAAATTATATTTTATTTTAATCAAGCTTTTCAGTTTTTTATTTGGACAAGCCTTTTTTCAACAAATATGCTAAGCTACAATATATAATTATTATTACAAAATGTACTATTTCCACAACTGCATGGCCTCTATTTAATCAATTCAACCCATAAATAATATTATTTGTTCAGCCAAGGCCTAGCTGATTCAGCAATCATCTCCCGCGTGAACGGAGAGCTGTGGGACCTCGACCGGCCGCTAGAGACAGATTGCAAGCTGGAGCTGCTGCGGTGGGATAACACTGACGCTCAGGCTGTGTTCTGGCACTCTTCGGCTCACATGCTTGGTGAAGCTATGGAGAGGGTATGTAATTATGCCATTGAACAATTTATTATAGCGGATGTATATGTCAGATCAATCAGGGTTTAAAGGAGTCATACCCTTTCCGCCGCTCTCTCGCTACGCCGCTCGGTAAGCTCATAAAAGTTCTGGTTCATTACCCTCGCCTAGTGCGACTTTGCAGTACGCGGCTCGCTGTCATGATCAATCTATCTATAAAATACACATTTTATTTTTACTTAAGGGGAATAAAACAAACAAGTAAACATAGTGAAAAAATTCGCCGCCGCCACCGTCCCAGTTGTACCGATTTATATTGAAAATACCAGTGCAACATGAACTAGTCGAAGGTTTATTGGAATGGCAAAAATTAAGTAAATTAAGTTAATTCTGTAAGGAAGTTTATATTTCAAGTACCAGGGTAACATGAACTTATAGAAGGTTATTGTAAGCATGGAAAAAAATTAAGTAGAGTATAAGAATTCGATCAGTTTATATTTCAAGTACCAGGTTAACAATTAGGATTTTAGGGATACCTAACTCTACTCCTTACTCCTCAAAGTACTGAGGTTCCTGTATTTATTCGTTTGAGAAATAATGCCAAGGTTGGTTTGAGTGTAAATATAAGTTGTTCATTTTCGGTATATACATCCAACCACTAAGCTAACCCCTACCTTTTTCTCGTCTTCTCGTCAACCAAAGTTCACTTATTCATTGCTCAATAGTTTGCTCCTTAAAAACATTTCAAGAACCTTCTACTAATTCATGTTAGCCTGGTACTTTTTTCATTTAAACTAGCAAACCAATAAGTTGCCAATATGTTTTGGGACTACACGTCTGTCGCGCCACATACTGTGAAAAGCGTTCATTGTTTCATAATTCGATACTCAATTATTGTCTATATCAAATTTAATATCCTAAAATGCTAGTACATACTCCCCTTAATGCAATAAAACCACTTGAGCAGCTGGAGTGACGCACGGGCCTACGGGAATGTCTTGAATGCGTGGAGCGGCGTAGCGCGAACGCATGCAAGGCGGACGATGACTAGGCATATTTAGCGGGCAACTGGAGCGGCGTAGCGAGAGAGCGGCGGAAAGGGAATAACTCGTTTAAAGTATGATATCTTGTCATTATATTATTACCTGTGTCATATAAGCAATCAGTTATCAGATTGTTACTTATTATTAGTTGTAGTTATGGCTGAACTGGTGATTAGGGAATTCAATAAAAGGTAAAACACTGAATGAATAGTTAATTTGTAGTTTCCTGTAATGATTAATATCTTCTTTGATAAAATGATCTATTTTATTTTGTTTCAGGTATATGGAGGCTGTTTATGCTATGGCCCCCCCATAGATGAAGGATTCTACTATGACATGTATTATCCAGAGAAAGGGGTAAGTTTTGCAACACAAAATCCTATTATATGTTTTATTTTATTGTACTGGGACAAAATGAGAACCCAGTTCCCTTCCAATTTAAGCAGCATTTTGTTCAAGTATATTAGAATAGAATAAACATTTATTCACCAAAACCGACATAATTACACAGATAAAGTGAAAACAAAATAAAATAAAGTACAGTTAACATAGACAGCAATATGCATGCCTACGGTCACTCGTCACACGGGCCCTGCGCGCCGTCATCGACGCGCGTCTTCCAGTCGGTGTATGGTGAAACGGTTACACCAATTCAGCTTACGACCTCAGCTGCAAGGAACTGTAGCCAACTGGTCTTCCATTGGCCACCGCTAGAATTGGACTTATTGGTGTGTAGTTATGAAACGAATAGTATGGTTTTCATTTGTGAAATAATGTAAAACAAAGAAACCTACTGCGCAGTAAATTTTAAAATGTGTGTGAGGCGTATTGAATATATATAAACATAAATTAAACAGTCTAGTGTATAGTGTGGTGGTTCGTGTGGGATTATAGATAATATGAAGAAAGGAGCAGATTAAATTAAAAAGTACGTACTTACATAAATATTACTTGGTTATAAGATAATTTTGCCGGTCCAGCAAGTATTTCGTAAGCAGATTTTTAAAAGAAATTAATGTGTTGCATTCCCTTATAGGTGGTGGTAGATCGCACCAACATTTCTATATTATTAAATAATATAGTAACCATCCGAAATATTTTGTTTGCTTCCAGATCTCCTCGACAGACTTCAATGTCCTAGAAGGGCTAATAAAGAAGATAGCTAAGGAGAAGCAGCCGTTTGAGCGTCTAGAACTCACTAAAGAGCAGCTGCTAGAAATGTTTGATTACAATCAATTCAAGGTACATGTTTATTTAGTTTTTTATAACTACATAGTATGTATAGCACATTTATTTGCCAAATAATACAATAGCAGTTACATCAACATTTAACTGGCTCCAGGTTAATATATGAAATATGATATTTCTGAAGTGTGGAAAGTTCATTGACCGTTCAATTTCATAATCTTAAAAAAAATATCCAGGTCCGCATTCTAAATGAGAAGGTGACGACCCCCACGACGACGGTGTACCGCTGCGGGCCGCTCATCGACCTGTGCCGCGGGCCGCACGTGCGCCACACCGGCAAGGTCAAGGCCGTCAAGGTCACCAAGGTCAGTTTATCAAGAGTAGACTAGGTTTTTTTCTGACAAAGCGGTAATAAAATAAGGTAGAATTCAGGGCACCAAACTTAGCAACATTCCTTAAGCAACATGGGAGCAAACAAAAATCAGCTGTCTGTCCCATACATTAACCCTGTCCACAGCTGTTTTTTTTTTTTTGATTTTGTCCCATGCTACTTTAGTTTGGGAAAGTTGATTTGTATGGTGAGCTAAATTGCCATATGTATTTTTATCCTACCTGTTATGTTACCTGGAAGATGTTGCTTCTAGTGATAAAGTCGCTTTTTATCACTTTACTGTTATAAAACTTGTTATTTTCTATTATTTGTACCTTAAACTGTTTAATGTACTTTGATTCATAAGGTATGCAATAAAGTGTTTTCTATTCTATTCTATTCTATAAAGTGTTATTCATTAATTTGACAGAATTCGTCAACATACTGGGAAGGCAAAGCAGACGCGGAAACTTTGCAGAGAGTGTACGGAGTGTCCTTCCCCGAGCCTAAACAACTCAAAGAGTGGGAGATAATACAGGAAGAGGCAGCCAAGAGGGACCACAGGAAAATTGGCAGGGTAAGCCTTTATAAGTCTTTTATTAATTGCGAACCAAATTTTAAGTCTCTTTCCAAGCGGTTTTAGCTTTACTTGGTCGATATGCTTTATATTAATTAATCTAATTAATACAACTGCAAATCAATATTTGCAAATTGAACAGTTTACATTACCTTGAAAGACAGACTGGAGTAAAATGTTTGCTACTTATTTACACAATGCCCTAACCATATAACTTTATTGTTATACTAATTTAAACTTTATTGTTACAGGAGCAAGAGTTGTTTTTCTTCCACGAGCTGTCGCCCGGGTCTTGTTTCTTCCAGCCGCGCGGCGCTCACATCTACAACACACTGGTCAACTTTATAAAGGAACAGTATAGGTACATAATCTGATGTTAAATCTGCAATGCCTACTTACTTACTAATATTGTTATAAAGGACCAAGTGCGGGCGTCTTTCTTATTGTTTCTCCTTTTTCTTGTAACTATAATTCTTTTTTGTCGGCTGACTTTCATTTCCAAATGGCATAGCAAGCGATTCTTCATTGTGAATAATGCAATGTAACATTGTTCCATTATCTAAAAGCAGATGTATCAGAGAGCCTACAACAACAATCTAAATATACACTGCATTATCATCCCATCTCAGCAAACGTAGATTGCCATGATTACCGGTCTTGCTCCCTCATTCCACCAGATCATCACGACTGACTGTATTATAATTTGTTGTCAAATCTTAATAATTTCAGACAAATATTGTATATTTAGACAAAATTTTATACTTCTACACAAATCTTTTAACTAAATTTCAGATGTTAATCTTGATATTTTCAGACAACGCGGCTTCCAAGAAGTGGTGACGCCCAACATCTACAACGCCAAGCTGTGGCAGACGTCGGGCCACTGGGCGCATTATTCAGAAAACATGTTCTCTTTCGACATCGAGAAGGAGACTTTTGCTTTGAAGCCCATGAACTGTCCCGGACATTGGTAAGCTTCTTCGCCGTGTGGTGGCGGCATAGTACAGTGGCGGTCTAGGAGGCCGTAACAGATTTGTCTATGGTTTCGTCAGCCCTAGACTGTATTACCAAAGAACAAGAGCTATTTTGCAATACAGAAAAACCGGAAGTGTTGCGCCGACCGTGTCCGCCGCTGTACCACCACTACATCTGCTCCCACGGGTGTCTAATCAATGGTGATTAGGGAAATGCCAAAAGAACGCAACATCAAAAGAAGAAAGAAGTGCGATCGTCAACCCGCCTTCTAGCGTGGGTTTCTCCTTATGGCGATATGGAAAAGAAGCCTATGCCCAGCAGTGGACTGATGGGCTGAAATGATGATGTAGAATTTGATTATGACGACACCTTGACCATATTGTCCTAATAATGTCAATATTATTAAATAAATATTATTATTATTAATATCCAAGATACAACTGGTCCTTATTAATAGACGCGAGCAACAATAGCGTTATCTAATAGAGGTATTACGAGTTACACCCCCAACTAGAAACTAGTCAAGGCTCAATTTTTGTAAATTCTATCTAAATAAAGCACTTCCCAATGCCGGATACAGACTGGTGAAAGCGAGCATGAAATGTAACAGAGTGTTTCATAAATGTGGATGTAGACAGACGAACCGAGTATGTATGTACATTTGTGTTTCGTGTGTGTTGAAATGCCCTGTTTGTGCGCGCAAGCCGTCCATTCTATAACATTGCATGATAACATTCATGCTCGCTTTCACCAGTTTTATTCCGTACTAGCTAACACGGCGAACTTCGTTACGCCACAGAATTTAGGATACTTAACTGCTAAACACTTGGCTCTATAGACTATGTTCTTTTGATTGGCTCTTTAGACTATGTTCTTTTGACTGCCCAGAATGGGCTAATTAAAAATAACAAACAACCACAACAAACCACCAACTGTCAAAATATGTAAACAACGGGGAAAAAATGCACCTTGGGTTACATTATTCGAGTTCAAGTAAGGATCCCTAATTATTTTAAGAATCTAATATAGCCTATGTCACTCGGGGATAGTGTAGCTTCCTACCAGTGAAAGAATTTTTCAAATCGGTGTAGTATTTCCGGAGCCGATTCGTTTCAAACAAACAAACAAATCTTTCTTCTTTATAATATTGGTATAGATAAGAGCAAAAGGTAACCGATTACAATGTAACCCCAGCCTGCTGTTCGACAACCGCACGCGGTCGTGGCGCGAGCTGCCGCTGCGGCTGGCGGACTTCGGCGTGCTGCACCGCAACGAGCTGTCCGGCGCGCTGACCGGGCTGACCCGCGTGCGCCGCTTCCAGCAGGACGACGCGCACATCTTCTGCGCACCGCAACATATTGAACAGGAGATGGTATTTATATGACTCTTTTGTTAACACAATCACGACCACCCCCAATAATCTAGATGTTCTTGCAGAAACCACGGAAATGACGTGCACACCATATTGAACAGAAGATGGTAATTAAGCTTGTTATGCATGGAATTTGGGTACAGATCTGTACCGCGTTCGGCCAGAGCGTTAATACTAGGGGGCATATGATTCATTAAAGGCGACTAAGGGAACTCCTGAAGGACGGGAAGCAGCGTCTTTCAAGAGTTCCATTTGTCAAACCCGTCTGCCAAGCGTGGCGATTACGGCAAACCCTTCTTAAAATGTTTATACTTGTGGCAATATTTGAGGGAGACCTATGTCCAAAATTGGACGCCTTACGATGATGAAAAAAACGAATGATCCGGCTCGAAGGACCATGTTCGATTAGCTGATTTTGGACAGCGTACCCTACCCCATGTGTGTGGTGTTGCAGCTGAGCTGCCTGCAGTTCCTGGACCACGTGTACTCGACGTTCGGGTTCACGTACCAGCTGAAGCTGTCCACGCGCCCCGACAAGTTCCTGGGCGAGCTCGCCACCTGGGACCACGCTGAGAAGGTGAAATGCTGTTTTTTATTGTTGATTTATTTATGAAGTCTCTTTATTGTAGCACCCCTAGAATGGGATTTTATTTTCTCATTTCTCTCTATATTTTCCAAACCGTGTCCGTGTCCGTGTCCGTGTCCGTTTCCTGTGTCAGTTTTGAAAAAAGAACCAAGTGCTCATAACTTTTGATTTTTTAACAACGAAGCATATTTTAGTAGCCTTTTTATTATGCCACTTCTAGACTGGGAAAAGACTTTCCCTTTACTTTTCTAAAGTTTAGAATCTAAACTATACAATCTTATGCAAGATCCTACAGAAAAAAACAAGTACTCATAACTTTTGAGTTTTTTTTACAAAGATTGTGTCTTTTTGTATATTTTTTCACTACATAGGAGCTTCTTTCTTTATTGCGCCACCTCCTAGACTGAGAAAAGACCTTCCTTTAAATTTTTTCGAACCTTCCAATTTATGCCATATTTGGCAGTAAGAAAGGCCAAGCGCTCATTAGCATTTATCAGCGCTTTGAGTTTAAATTCGTAGCAAGTGCTGAGGCAATGCTCTTTGTCACAGTGACAACATTACGTGCATTTTTTGTTCTTTTGTTTGTTGGTTTTATTTAATTGTGTGTCACTGTTTAACAATAAAATATTTTAATTCTATTAACAAATACTCTTTGCATATTTAATTTTTATCACATTAGCAAAAATAATTTGAAAAATAAACGTAACGTTTGCAGGCGTTGGAAGAATCTCTTAAGAAGTTCGGCAAGCCGTGGCAGCTGAACCCGGGGGACGGCGCGTTCTACGGCCCCAAGATAGACATCACGATACAGGACGCGCTGCGGCGCTCGCACCAGTGCGGCACCGTGCAGCTCGACTTCCAGCTGCCCGAGAGGTTCGACCTGAACTACATCAGGTACGCTCTACCTTTAATAGACTTCAGAATGGTGCTTCTTCATCATCACTTTTAAGCCACTAAATGAAACTAGAGTACCAACTAGCTAAGTCTGCGCGCGGTCAAAAATGAACAAATAAACAATCTGTTAGTCAAATAACGATTTGTTTTGAATGACGGGTGAAGTACATATATAGTGGGCCCCCAGTAGCGCGCAGACTAAGCTGGCGCGGACTCTAGGTAGACTGCGTGCGTACATCCTTAGGCCTCCTTTACGAAGACGCGGCGCGTTGTGCGGGGCGTCGTGTGGACCCCGCACAACGCGTCTCCGTAAGCGGTCTTATATATACGTTTGATTTAATCGCAGCAGGCCCCATACGACGCCCCTTGCAACGCCCCGCATGATCCTAAATGCAGCCTTAGTGTGCTTGTAGTAGTATAACGTTTCTGAGCCGATATATGAATCTTAGTTTCTTGTCCCTTCCATTCTCCTGTGACAAATTACCTTAAAGTACAATGGTTTTAGTATGGTTTATAATACAGTGAAAGCGGCGAAAAGAAGCATCCAGTGATAATTCACCGCGCGATCCTGGGCTCGGTGGAGCGCATGGTGGCCATCCTGACGGAGTCGTACGCCGGCAAGTGGCCCTTCTGGCTGTCGCCGCGCCAGGCCGCCATAGTGCCCATCGGACCTGCCTTCGATGATTATGCTGTTCAGGTTAGTTAGAATTCATAATGATTATGTCCTTTCATCTATATTTATTAGTGTTGCAACAGAACTCTGCTTCCGCTTCCGCAACTGCAGAAGTTCAGCATGTAAACTTTATAACAGAACTCTGAACGGAAGCGGTGAGAGAGCGCGCGTGCTGCCGATAATTGCCGAGCTGAATTCCTTCCGCGTATTTTGGGAGGGAGGGGCGCTAGGTAAATAAACGACAAACTTGTCACAACGAGTTCGTTTATTTAATTATTGTTTTTAGTTCACTATGCGCGCGCATCCGCGCCCCGTGACTTTAAGTAGTGACATTTTCAGTTGGTTTTCCTTCTGTTATTGTTTGCTTGATACCCAGTTGTATTTAGTGCAATAAGAGTGCAATTATGAAACCAAAAACAAGTCCCATTTGGAACTATTTTGATGAAATCGGCGACTCGAGTGCCAAATGCAAACTTTGTGAAAAAGTGTATTCGCGAAAAGGCCGAACAGCTACAGCTTTAAAGAGTCACCTAAAATCAATTCATGCAGTGTAGCCAGCGAGCAATTATTTAGCGGAGCTGGTTTCATATATGAAGAATATCGAAATAGGCTGAAAGGTGAAAAAGCGGCCAAGTTACTCTTTATTAAATATAACTTGCCGCTGTTTAATTTTGACTACTAAGTACTAAAACTAAAGTACAAATTTAATTAAAAAAAAGTTTTAAATGTAAAATTGTGCCTTTTTTCATAGATATTCCGATTCCGTTTCCGTTAAGATTTACTTTTGACATCTGTTTCCGTGTCTGCTTCCGTTATGCCAGTTCCGTTGCATCACTAATATTTATCACCTTAGCCGAAAGACTTTCACTTTTTTTTGTCGTTGAACGAAATGAAATGTTGAGTATGCATCGTGGGCGAAAAGCTATTCCGCTTCGGGTGCTGTTACAACCCTTGCTTTGCCATTGTTCTCGAAACGATATCCCTACGCTCAGGTTTTAACATTTCCACCCTTATAATAATAATAGTTACACTCATGTTACAATGCACGACTATAATCTCTCAGTCTCCGTGCAGTCCGCTACCGGCCCCTAGAGGGCGCGCTATAAGTAGTCTGTTGTATGATTGCGCAGGTGAGCGCGCGGCTGGCGGCGGCGGGCTTCGCGGCGGCGGCGGACACGGACGCGGGCGACACGCTCAACAAGAAGGTGCGCAACGCGCAGCTCGCGCAGTTCAACTACATCCTCGGTGAGATTACATACATAATAACCCTGTTATTCATAAAAAGTTAAAGAGCATTTTAGTTATTTGACATTATATGTATAATGTGACCAATTTAGACTGGATATCACGTATTTACCATACAACAAACCAGAGAAGTAGACCTCTAGAAAAGCTACTTAAAATGTACTGTATCTTTATGAATAAGACGGTAAGGCTCTTAAAGCGTCGAGTTGACACGGTCAGACATTGCTCAATTGCATTGCAAAGTCGACTCAGCAGGGATTGCCAGATTAATATTTGATGCTCATGTGTTTCCCTGTTAAGCTATGCCACAACATTTTCTCCTCCCACGTAAGTCGTAAAAGATGACTTATAAGGAACACTCGAAAGAGGAGCAGCAGCGCCTATCGTTGCAAAACTTTAAGAACCATACTGCGATCTCTAGATCGACTACCAAACGTGGCAACTATGGCAAAGTAGGTACCCCACACCACAATGTTTGTTTTAGTGGCAATCTGTGGGGGAAACCTATGTTCTAAGATGATGCGGAAATCCTAACAGCGTTGTGTTTTAATGTTAGTAGTATTCGCAGAGTCGACTCAAAGGTAGCCAACGTAATATTTGATGCTACATAATGTGCTTTCCTGTAATCCTTATGTGGTTCAGAATCCCTATTGTCCGATTTAATCCCCCCTCGACTAATTATCAAGTATTAAAATAACCAAAATATCAAAATTCCAGTCGTGGGCGAGCGCGAGAAGTCCTCCGGGACAGTGAACGTGCGCACGCGCGACAACAAGGTGCACGGCGAGATGTCCCTCGACGGGCTCATCGAGCACTTCAACACGCTCGCCAACGAGAAGACCCTATCTGAAGACAGTGTGTTGCTGAAATAAACTATTTCATCTTGTTCTGTTTTTGTGTATACCCCTTCTTTTGTGAAATAAAGTCAGTCGTACGAATGTGATGTTGAATTGCGTATTGGACCTTATTAAAGTAAATATAACTGTTAAATGCTGCCTTAGACGGTATAGCTCAAAAGTCAACATATTCTAAAGTGAAGACAAGCCCACAACCACCCATCAATCCAATCAATCTTACTATTGCAATCGTGAAACATAGATTACACAGTGATAACATCATGGAGGGGTATTAGCAAAAAGTTATTTGGCTGATACGAATAGAAGAATAAAGAAATAAATAAAAAGAAAAATATAAAGATCGTTTTTACAACATTGTAAGACACTGAAAATTGCTTTTATTTATTTTAGATTATTATAAAGTGTTGGTTTTTCAAACTGTCCATTATAAAACCTGATAATATTTATTTAAGTATCTAATTTATTACTGTTAAACCAGTGCATTTAATTGTATGTCAATAGAATACTATGTTCTTTTACTTGCAGCACATAATAAACATCTACTGGGCAAACTTTATATTGTTTTTATTTACCTGCGTTTTTGTAGGGTTCAAGCGCTGTCACGAGACCTTATTATTTGAGCCCATTGCAAACATTTTACAAAAAAGGAACATTTAGTCGAGAAAAGGGTGTTTTATCTAGTTTTAAAACGCTCCTATACTAAAACATAATTTCTTTTTGCCGTTTCTTACTTCAGAGAAAAACACATTGACCTTATTTGAAATATAAAGCTGGTGGTGATTAACCTAAGCCATTTAGGAAATAAGAGTAATCTTTCACAAATCAAACTATACTTTCTAAACTATCTTGGTGCCCACGGCTGGCTGTGCTGGATTAGTATTTCGAGAAGCTTATATCTTTAGAAATTGTAGCCTACCTATGTGTTATTCTGATGTATAAGCTAGTATGATTGTGGTTTCATTTAAATCCATTCATATGTATATTCATATTTCTCACGTGAAAGAGTAACAAACATTCACATCCATAAAAAAATTCGCGTTTATGGATAAAATTAAAATTAGATGGTAAAATTAAAAAAAAAATTGACTCGCGAAATACAAGATATCGATTCCTACCGAACCAATGTAAGTACGCAAATATAATTCCGTTTTCTGTTGAACATTTATTTTAAAAACTAGTGGCTGCCCCGCGGTTTTCCCGCGCAGATTTCTCATAAACACAAAATTCCCGTTTTTTCCCGTTCCCGTGGGAATTTCGGGAAATCCCTTCTTAGTGCTCAGCTACACTCCCTAAGGAACCTACATGCAAAATTTCAGCCCGCTACGCTCAGTAGTTTCGGCTCTGCGTTGTCTGTCAGTCAGTCAGTCAGTCAGTAACGGAAGAGTTTTATATATATTGATTACCAGCTTACCTAGTACAGTGGCGGACACGTTCGGCGTAACACTTCCGGTTTTTCTGTATTGCAAAATAGCTCTTGTTCTGTGGTAATACAGTCTAGGGCTGACGAAACCATAAACAAATCTGTTACGGCCTCCTAGTCCTTGACTGTACAAGGCGTGACAAGCCGCGTTACAAACATTTAAGGCCCTTTCCGCTCACTTGCTCGTGAGAGCGGTATGGTATACTTAAGAATTTACCGTGGGTAAGTCCTAGTCAAGTCCTACGAAAGTCAAAGAGGTCTACCGTGGACTCAGAGGTCGCAGATAGAGGACATTGACTTTGCCGACGACTTGTGCTTTCTCTCTGCCAACGTTGGTGATCTCCAGTCCAAGGTGTACGATTTACAGCAACAGGCACTGAAAGAAGGTTTACGCATCAATTCCGCCAAAACTAAAGAAATGCGCCACAATACCACAGACACCACTCCCATTTGTGTCAACGGCGAAGTTGTAGAGCGTGTGGAAAAGTTCACCTACCTGGGGAGCGTTGTGAATCCAACCGGAGGAGCGGAAGCTGACATAGAGGCTCGCATAAACAAGGCTCGAGCAGCCTTCGCTCAACTCAAGCCAGTATGGAAGTCCTCGATTATCACGCGCCGAACAAAAGTCAGGATCTTCGAGTCGAACGTGAAGTCAGTCCTCCTCTATGGCAGTGAAACCTGGTTTGTCAGAAAGGATCTGTTTGCTAGGCTGCAGGTTTTCATTAACAAATGCCTGCGTCAGATTCTTAGAATATTTTGGCCCAAGACAATCAGAAACACGCTGCTGTGGAGACTCACCGACCAGAAACCCGTAGACTTGGAGATCAAGCTGAGGAAGTGGCGTTGGATCGGCCACACGCTGAGGAGGCCGGACGACCATCCGCCCAAGATAGCCCTAAAATGGTGCCCCCAAGGACGTCGCAAAGCCGGTCGCCCTAAACAAACCTGGCGCCGCACGGTGGAGCAAGAGGCCCCTATACTTGGAGCACCGTGGAATGAAATGGAGGAAGTCGCCCAGGATAGGAGCAAGTGGCGAGCTTTACTGAGAGCCCTATGTACCTGATGAGGGATAAAAGGAGATCATCATCATCATCATCAAGTACTAGTCATAATGATGTCACTATTGAGAGGTTGTCTGTCACCCTAAAAACGCTGCTTAGCATGATGTTGTCTTCAAAATAAGGACGATTTTTCTAGACCTAAACCTAGTAAGTACTTATAAAAAGTTGTAAACAACTTGATCGAATCCAAACCTAAATATTTTTGTACAAACCTAGCGTACTACGACTAATCATCACCTACCAATATCGAACTACTAACAAAGCAGAAGTATTGTTTTAAGAAACTTGAAGAAGTAAGAAAAAATAAAATTTCTTCTTAAAATATTTTTTCAACGTGTAAATGACCTACCGTTATGTATTTATAGCTATTCGCACGATATGCGTAACAGTAAAATATACATAATTACACAGCTGACAAATTATTGTAGAGCAGTGAGGGATGCAATACAGGCCACCAGCGCGACATGCGAGCAGCCGACTGTACGCAAACAACTTTTACTACGGCGGATGCAGGCGATTCAAGCGTCGCGGGCCAGGGCGGCGGGCTCGCCTGGGCGGGCGGGGGCGGCGGGGCGGGGCGGCGCAGTGCGGCGGTATCGAGCGACGACGACGAGCGAGCGGCAGTAAGCCCTCGTCGCGGCGCGGGATGCTCGCCCCGCTGCTGGTCGCGCTGCTGGCCGCGGCGCGGGCCGGCGACTTCAACCTGACCGAGCCCGCGCTCGACTACGACCTCGGCAACGCCTCCTCCAGCGCGCCGCCCGACGAGCGCACGCCGCTGTTCCCCACCGACCTGTTCACCGAGGAGCAGCGCCGCTCCGGGGCCGTCTTCCTGCACGTGATCGGCATGGGCTACATGTTCGTGGCGCTCGCCATCGTCTGCGACGAGTTCTTCGTGCCGTCGCTGGACGTGATCATCGAGCGGCTCGCGATCCGCGACGACGTGGCCGGCGCCACCTTCATGGCGGCCGGGGGCTCCGCGCCGGAGCTCTTCACCTCCATCATCGGCGTGTTCGTGTCGTTCGACGACGTGGGCATCGGCACGATCGTGGGCTCGGCCGTCTTCAACATCCTGTTCGTGATCGGTGCGTGCGCGCTCTTCTCGCGGACGACGCTCACGCTCACGTGGTGGCCGCTGTTCCGCGACTGCACCTTCTACTCCGTGAGCCTGATGGTGCTGATCTACTGCTTCCGCGACAGCCTCATCTACTGGCAGGAGGCAGCGGTGCTGTTCTCTCTGTACGGGTTCTACGTGATGTTCATGCGGTGGAACCAGCCCGTGGAGCGCGCGATCAAGAAGCTCATCTACAAGAACAAGGTGACGCGCGTCCGGAGCACGGATCAGCTGATGCCGACGGTGAGCCGCCCGCACCTCCCGCACCCTCCCGCACTCTGCACCCTCGTACCCCGCTTGCCCCAGCGCACCTCCTCTCTTATGTAAGAAAAGTGTCAGCTTTGTAGAAATAATTAAAGCTAGCAGACTTTATTGTCATTGCAACTTTTCTAACGTAGGTAATTCACCTCGACTTTACTACACACTAAGTTCAATACCAATTTTAGTT
This sequence comes from Euspilapteryx auroguttella, assembly GCA_951802225.1. Classification (NCBI taxonomy): domain Eukaryota; kingdom Metazoa; phylum Arthropoda; class Insecta; order Lepidoptera; family Gracillariidae; genus Euspilapteryx; species Euspilapteryx auroguttella. Next base: position 4,031,653 of record OX637656.1, read on the forward strand.
AAGGGTTATTTTTTGAAGATATTTTTATCTTCAGACGTAAATATTTGATTAGTAGTAGTACAGCCGGGTCGACCTTCGTGACACGTGTGAGCGTAGAGCTCGTCCGCTCGCTGATTGCGCGTGTTGCCTAGGGCGTCTGCGATTTTTAGTTTTTTATAATACGATTTCAGTATTGTTTTACAGACGAAATTTTAAGAAAAAATATCAAAATGTAACATTTATGTTAAAGTTAGATTAAAGTTGTTTGTATTATTAGTTTAAAACATTATTGTTATTACTGCACTGTAGTTTTTTTTTTCTAATTCTTAACACGAAATATTTGGTGTTAAAGTTGTTGTTATGGCTACCATTTAATAATGATCATCACTCGTACAAAGATATTCTATCTACACTTAAATGCTATTAACCCTTTAACCCACTTAAGCAAGCTACCACCTGTAAGTTTTCTGAAAGAGTAACTATCTACAGCTTACTGCAAAATATTTATTTATTTGAACTGAAATTGAATACAAAGAATGAATGAATTAACATAATAAATTAAAAACACATAAGTACCTAAAAGCTTTTCTTTTCTTTCCTTTCTATATTTGTTTTTTAAGAAACTAAACAGATTTCAATATTTTTCTTAGAGTAAAAGTACGTATTTTATAAATTTATTTTAGGTTCAGACAAGTTATTTCTTTTAAGTATTAGTTATTTACGACATTAAGACTAGGTATTCAAATATTCTTCAGGTTTATTTGTATATATATTATACTTATTTACCTTTATTTTCAACCGTAGCTACCCGATTTTAAGCTTTTTTTAGCGACCTTAAATATGCTTTCAAAAAAGAGTAAAAAATCATATACTGTCTGGTAATTTTTCTCTGTCTCGTGTACATAGACCCTTATCTGTACAATCGAGACCACAATCGTTCCGATCTACGCGATCCGCTCAGCACGCGATGTTCCGCTGTGTAACTAAGTTGCAAAATACCCTTAGTATAAAACATTTTACCAAATTTGTGTTGGGGACGGTGGGTCAAACTAGTTTTAGCCAGCCCAGTCTTGTCCATTTTGTCTAGTTTTTACCCTAGTTTTATCCCTTAAAATAACAATTAAAAAGAAGGTGACAGAACAGGTAAAACATTGTGAAAAAGTAAATTATCGAATTACCTCATAATAATCATTTATTTTATAGTTTTATTAATTATTTGAATATCCACTACCTTTTAGGTCACGATATTTCTAAAGTATGATTGACCTCAATACTTTTTTGTTTCTCAATATAATAGTTGGATAAAACAAAAATTAAAAAATGAGGTTTTTGTGGGGCTTATTGATTTTTTACAATAATGAACAAAATATTTAAAAAAGAAAAAGAAAATATCATGCAAAATAAATAATAAAAGGTATTTTTTTTCACACATTGAATAAAAATGCACAGTAACTAAAAACATTCTTCAAAGAACCTCCTCACGGCATCAGGCGATATCATCCTTAGATACACAAAGCCTTGGCCAGAGGCGTTGCTAGCCGGCGAGGGCACCATTAAATTTTGTTTTCATTGCTCGTCGTGTTACAATAATAAATTATACATTATTATCATCGCCGCGTCCCTAGAGGAAGCCATTAAGGCTTTGACAGGTGGACTCATAAATAACGCGAGCAGCGGCGGCGCCACTAAAACTGTCCCTCCCAATGAAAATGGAAGTAAAAAATATTGAGTTCCTTCGGTATATTATATATGAATAGGTAGTATTATTAATATACCTACCAACGGTGTGTTTCTGAGTTGTTGGTTATAAAGTATAGGAGCGATTTAGCTCACCATACCTCGAACTTTCCCTGTAAAATGGGTCGTGAACTAAAAAAAATGGACACCAACAACTGATCAACCCTTATGGAGATAATGTTTTAATTTAATTTACTATATAATTAATTAAACAATAAAAATAGCCAAAAACATACTAACAAAATTTACTATTTAATTAATTAAACAATATTATTAAAAAGTATTTAAAATAATTTAAATATATTTGCATTTAAACCACGTAACGAAATTCATAAATGTGTAGCATAAAATAAGAAAGCTACGTTTACTGCGTAGCAGTTACGAGCTACGAGCGTAGTTAAGTGCTACGCCGCTTCTACAGCGATTACTACGCGCTACGCGCATTATGCTGAATTGATTTCAAGGGAGCTTTGTTTGAGTGAAAGTAGTTGTGAGATTTTAGTGATGCTAGAATTGGGTGAGTTTAAAACATTTATAAATAGGTTAAACTAATTTTGGCAGCATTATATAAAGTCGCGGGCCGCGCTAATCGCGTGCAACTGTTATTTTAACAACTACATAGTTTGGAATTATTTCAATAAAAAATAAGGAAAGGCTATTTGAGTTAAATGCTATATTTACATGTAATAAACTAAAACCATATGATGAAATCTTGTATTGTAGAGCTGTTGTTGTGAAGATAAATATATTTATTTCCTTCGTGTGTTATACAAAATACTTAACATTTGACTACTTTGCAAACCGTGAATGTAATTAAACTTAAGGTCATAAAAACAAAATTTTATTTGTATTTAAATAAACTTATAAAAAATTACTTAAATTTCATGAACATACATTAATGAACATTATGTATGTATTGAATAATTTAAGTCAGGGCATTATAAAATAAGTTTATCCCAATAAGGTACAAAAGGTAAATAATATATTATTTCAAAACTGGAATGTCCGAAACACGGCCCCTCAGTATGTAGGTAGGCACGGTCCACATAGCTTTTGTTATTGGTACAGGCCAGAGGTTGGCCAAACGCCAAAGCGCGCTTGACCGTTCGGAACAGACGCGTTTACACTTCCATAAAACGAACGAACAAAACACGCAATTAAATGAACCTATATGTAAAATTGGACTAGCCTGGTATAACGAGGTGCCAGGGAGACAAGTACTATGGTTTAGAAAATATTTAGTAATAACCATCAAAATAATTAAAGTATTGAGTATTTAATTCTTATAGATTAAAAATTATGATCTAATGCAGTTTTTTTTAAAGTTCCTGAAACAGATATGTAAATGTAAAAGAACGTTTTGAAAGGGCTCTACAGACTGAAATAAAATAAAAATAAGTTTTACAAAAGAAGTTACTATGGACTATTTTCAATTAAATCAATTCTTTGCTCTTACTAAAATAAGTTTGTATTGAAAAGTTCTTATAAATTTACTTTTTTTTTGTTTTAAATCTGTAACTTATTGTTGTTATAAACAGATTGGATACCTTCGAATAGTTGGATATAATAATTCAGGATTTCTTACACTATACTGTGCTCAATATTAGATAAATAAATAATATAAAATAATTTATTGAAAGCCAAATAAACTTAAACTAATATGCCTTAATCTAATACAAAAGTATTGTTTAAAGGCTTTAAATGAAAATGCTACAGATTGCTCGTTCGTGCACTCTTGTATTTACGTACACAATCTAAACACAGTACAGTAGCGCGTAATAGCACAATATGTCCCCTTCAGACGACATAATTTAAAACTTTTTGTAGGTATTTAAGTTAGTTTTTTCTTTTCGACAGTTTTTAGGACTAAATTTTTCTTCTATGAGTATTTTTTTTGTTGTTTGCTAATTTAATCGTATTTTAAGGAGAACATGTCCCCACGCATCCAAACTAAACTAGTCGGTCATAAATATGTTACGGTCGCAGCTTTGAGCCAACCAGGAGCCACCTCATTAAATACTCGATTGACCGCAGCTGCTTCACGACACGACACAACACTGACATTTGTACGCCGTGCTTCTGCCATATTTCATGAATGTTTCAATGCCGACGCCAATATCCTCTGTTGTTTATCGTGTTATCTATTATATTTATTTTGATATTTTAATTTTAATGAAGCCTCCTCTGATTTGGAGTTTTTATATCCGTATAAAAGAATACAGAGAAAAGGTAACGATATCAATATTAACTAAAAACGTGTTACAATAAAATAAAAACATTCTTAAACTTCTTGGTTGTCTAGGTAAATTTAATCCCAAAACCCGGACTTTATAATTACTATAACACGTATAGCATTAAAAATGTTATTTACTTGTAACTTGTAGGTATTTTCGCCTAATATGCATTAGGAGTGATGGAAAAATTCTGCCGAGTAAAGGTCATTAATCAAAATTTTGCCACTCAAGCGTTTCCCGCGGATTTCGAGCCCGTGCTACAAATTGATGAATAGGCGCGGAACAGGGCTGCCTTATCTGTTAGCGCACACGAGGACAGCAGCTGAGAGCTGAGCAAAGGACTTGAAATACTAAAAACAGTACACAAGTGATATCAGACATAATTTGTAATAATAATTTTATATGACTAATTATACCGAAACCAGTATAATAAGCCAGAAATACCAGGCTAGATGTGTGGCATACTACGGAATATATTTCATAAAATAGCATTCAAACTGTGGCTAAGTGTCCTGGCGACAGGCCGACCGCTAGGTACCCCTCGTTCAGTCGGAAAACCTACTGTACAGTAGCCGACATATTAACCTACCCATTTGACTTCTGTCGTGAGTACGTACTTGGTTGTCATGAAATAGGGCAAGTCTATCTGGCGTGCTGCCAGGTCTAGACAAGGATTGACCAAACATCATTTGTCATCTCCTCACTTATAAAAGCAATTCGATTTGTTTGCTTTGAGTTTGACGGTTGAGTGTGATTTACTGTCGCTTTACGTATTTTTTTGCTGTCTTGTTAATTATATCACATATAGGTAGAAACTATTCCTCTCACACTGAGACATGCTTAAATCAATTAAGGTAGGTGATCAAAATATATGGATTTTGACCGACTAAAATAAACTTCAAATAAAAAGTTTTAAACTTCAAATTAAAAGTAATTAATAACTTTAAAATTTCAAGAAAGGCTCGATCAAGCTAACACCCCCATGAAAAGAAGTATAAGAAAAATACATATGTATTCATAGACATACAATTCTTCGAGTTATAGCAATAAACAAGCATCGATTTAGAATATATTCGGCTGATGGGAAGACGCACGCGATCGAGAAGGAAATGAGCTCTCATTTGTCAGGACCTTGGCACTGGCCTGGGCTGGGCTAATCATGACGATGTTATGTATAGCTTTCTAAATTTGCCAAGTAATCGGCCGCTTAGACTCGAATTGACAGGTGGTTGGGGACTGTTGAATCATAATTTTTTCTTGACATGACGGTAGTTGGTTGCCTGGAAGTAAAAAAAAGTCAAAAATGATTTATTCAATACAGGATAATACAAGATATCACTTATTGAAAGTCAATTAGACTATTTTTTTTATTTTTTTTTATTTATAAACAAAAATCCAACAGCGTTACAGAAAAGTATTACAAGTAAAGTTAAGGTGCTTTTTATGTATGCCAATAACAGGATTTCACTATGTTAACTAAGTATCTAATAAGTTTATAACTAGCTACAAGAACACTTAACTTTAACAAATAAAAAATTCAAACAAGTGAATGTGGGCAAGTCCAAAAAAAAGTTTAAAATATAATAATAATAAAATATCTATTAGTAAAGTAAGGCGTGTTCAGGGTGTCTACCAAGCGGCTCAGGCAAACAAATGTTTGCCTTGCCTTACGACAATGGTCGCTTGGAGACGCCCCCATACGAGCCCTCCTCTGTTAAATGATACTTCTTGCTAATCGCTTTTAGTGATAATGCTGCCAGTTGCATTGATATTTGTAACTTGTTATTTTGATTGCAATGAAGAATTCTCTTATTTTATAGTTTAGTCGGTTCCAATAGATAGGTAGGCAATATAAAGGTACATCGTTCTTATTTCCGAGTTATGTCTGTCTATCGGTCGGGGAAGCTATCACAGGGATCTTTGACATACCTAAATATTGAATTCTTATTGAATTTGTGTATGAAAAGCAAAGCGACATGTTAAATTATAAAAAGTACCTACCGACAAGAAAATAAAAAAAGGTCAGATTAAAAAAAAAACTCTGTTTGGTAGCTTCACTATCCCGGGTAAGATAGGACCGCGGTCCGCATCCGGACCGCCGACCCGTCTTGTGCGGACCGCGAGAACACAGCCACTACAGTGCATAATTTAATACAAATTACCCCCCCCCCGCATTATCTTTGTTGACGTCAATTTAAAATCTTACAGGCAAATCTTTAGCAGCATTTACTTTCTGCATCATGATGTTGAATATAGCAACCAAGCTGCAATTGTTTTCGGAAGTGATAATGTATATCTTCGTACCGCCTTGCAATATAATTTTTGAGAATTTTCTATAGCCTAGAGTCTAGGAGTCGGTACGAAGTTCCCCGTATCGGCTAATTTTTAATAATACAAAGAAAGTTACTATATTTCTCATTAGTTTGTTCAGTTTTGTTTCCGTAGTTTTCTGTTTTGTCGATGTAGATAGTGTTTGTTTATTTAAAGTAGGTATAATATTTATGCGCTTAGAACAAAAATTAATGCTTGTTCTTTTACATTTACACCTTAGGGCTCCACATTTTGCTAGCCGTACGTATACTATACTATACAGTCTCATTTTACCTACTAACTGTTTCATACAACTTTTATACAGATTGTTTTATTTCACCTTAATGTATGTACTTAGTATAAAGTTTAGTGATGATTCGATCAAAAAATTTTTAAGTAAATCCTTACACTTCAATGACACAAAATTTTCAACATTTTCGCTTGCGCTTCTTGCTCTACTCTTATTTCAGCTCAAAGGCCATTCTACACTGGTCTTGAGAGTCTTTTGTATTGTTAAGTTTAGTATCCTGAATTTCCTGAACTCTCCCTGGCTATACTGACCTGAGCCTGTATTTTTCAGCACCAGTCAGCCGCCCAAGTGTTGGTGAGTGTAAGACTATAAAGCACTATTTTTTTTATAAACTTTTTCTTTAAAACTAAAAGTACTTTTTTCTTGCTTGTTTTCTTAATACATTTTTTTTTTGTTATTACGACTATTTTATCTACTCTCATACACACAATACATTATTAATACTTACATGCTTGATCTAGTGTTATAAATTTACTTTAAATTAAAAATGAAAGGAAATGTCTTTTTGAAGATAATTTGTAAGTGCACGCTTGTTTTTTTTTTTATAAGTGGTTGGTTGTGGAATTTGTGTAAATTAAAGGCTTGACGCAGACGGGCATAAACATTTTGTTGAAACTTGTTTGAAACGTTTCTATATATGCGTAGGTTATAGATTGTAATACTGTAACGTTTGCTATGACTACACCAATGGGCTTTACCCACTTGTATTGCTTATTCCTCTGACGCATGCCATGCTTTAGCAACCACACCGCATGCAACTGAATGCATCTAATAGGACAGCGCTTGACGCTGGACCTGTGGCTAGACGAATTGAAAGATGAACTTGAAAACGCACTGGTGTAGACATAGCTATTGTCCACTATGAGACTAGTGCCCACTAGAGTTCCGGCACTTGCTAACACCGAAGCAAATGTTATGCATAGCCACAGTGGACAAAACACCTGTCAATAAAAATATTATATCTCTGTCTGACACGTTCTTAGCACGGTTTTTTTATTTAATTTTTTTATTAGTTAAGTTAAGAGCATGCTTACTTAATTATTTTGTATTTAAAAAATGTTTTTTGATGGAATGTGAATTTTGGCAAAAATATAGCTAAGTTGTGCAAAGCGGAGAGGAAATGAGATGCTAGCAGAGTTTATTTATTTACCGAAAGTGTTAGGACATTGTTCTATCTAGCCACCTATGCGAGAGAAGTAGGCATTACACCTCTGTCCCTATTTAGGTAAATTCACCAAATAAATGCCATAACTAGGCCATAACATACATCTGAATGAATATCTAAATCATCTTTGTTGCCGGGAAATAAAGGTCTAATAAATGTACTTAAGATACTTCAACACAGAGAGGTTGGACACCGCCTTTAACAACTGAGTAATTGAGCAACTTTTTCATTTGAAAGCTGTAACCCTCTGGAAATAGGTGGAGAAAAAAAATGTCTCACGTCTTCACTTTATTAGTGGATCGAGTCGCAAAAGAATTTCATAAAACGATTCTTATTCTTCAGAGTATAAAAGACCCACGATACCACCCGGGGTATCGTGGGTCTAAAGCGAATAATAAATAATGCATTATAAATATTTATTAAGAACATGCAGGTAACGAAAGTACCATTTTCTTTTTTTTTTAAATAATTTTATTGTTTAAAACACACGTTTTAAAAATTGAAACCCATAAAATAATTTATAGGGAGATGACTAAAACAAAAACATAATTAATCTAAGTGGATAATTATATAAAAGATGAGAAACCCTAAATACGTTTTAAAGTAAGTATAAAAAATTAACATCCCATTCATATATTTTAAGAAGCTACATTTTTTTTGTGGCATCTGTCCAACAGAACCTAGTCGGTATTTTATTAGTACTAGGTCGGGCAGGCTTCACCAACTTAGCCACCTTTGCTTCTAACGGTATGACTTCTTCTCCGCTGCCTAGGTTCATCCTTGCACTGTCGTGATTCTTGTCTTTTATTTTAACAGTCTCAGTCGTTGTTGGCACTTTTCGTTTTTCGTAGCGTTCCGAGAGATCTTCTAAAGATAAATTACTATCCTCTTCCTCGACATCTTGTGCTAGTTCTTCTAATGTAGATTTTGGTTGTACTGTTGTGTTTAAAGTTATATCTTTGGACTCAGTTTTTGTATTAATGCCGACTGATCGTGTCACAACAGGATTTCGTTTTTCTGTTTGATTAATTTTATTTTCAATACACGAAATTTTATTTATAATTGAATCGATTTTAGATGAATTGCTCTTGACGATTGCTTGAACTTTTTCGACATCAGAACTTCTCTTTTCATTAAGTTCTTTAACACAATCTTTTATAGCAACGATAATTGGTGCTTGTATACCTTTTATTAGTAATGATTTGTCAACATCATCCATGAGGTGCAATTTTATTTTCGTCTGACCTAAGCCAGCCAGTTCCGTAGCCAAAGCTTGTAGAGATTCAGAGGCAATTAATTCATCTCTCTTGTTCTGACTTACATTCCGCCCTTTAATATTGTTCCCGAACTCTCTAGCAGAATGCTTTCGGATGGATATCTCCGACAATGAGCAGGCAAGTGATTGATTTACGTGTAATTCTTCGATTGTACTATGTGGAGACTCTTTGATCGATGAGTGTCGATAGCTGTCTTTGCGGCGATTAATTTCTTTGCTAAAAGTATCAGTTTGCAATTTGTCTTTGTCCTTCTTTGATTTCTTGGCAACGCGTACAGTATAAACGTATTTGTCTTTAGCGCTATCGGATATCCCGTGCACAAGGTCTTTAGCAAATTTTATTGTTTGCTCTAAAACGTTATCGTTGGTCGCTTTAGGCTTTGGATTGTCCTTGGTTTTATAGCTCTTTGTCCCGGCTTCATTGGTAAGCTGTTGCAATTTATCATTCTTATCCACAGGATTTCCCTCTGTGTTATCTGCGCGTTTTTTTGATTCAAAGTTTTCACTCTCGAGCCGCTCGGGCGGTGGTGGTCTCAAATATTTCTTGTGGATATAAACGACGGATTCACCGGTCCGCTCCTTTGGGAAGTAGTTCGCGAAAAATGCCTGCCTTTCTCGACGGAAATAATCTGAAAATAATTTTGGACTATCTTAATAGGTATTATACACGTTTACAAAACGTTAACTTACACCTAATAAATCCCCATTCTACTAGTTCAAAAAAAAAAAACGTAGGGATTGGTAAGAATTTCAATCAACTTTGTATTCCTTATATATTATTTTTTATTGGTTTAAGACAAGTTACAAGACAGACCGATGATAAGTTTTTTCTTTTTTAGTATCGCAACGTGAAAACACACTCAGCCTTTCTCAGCATTCTAGAGCTGATCATTCTATCTTCTAGATAGTACTAAACCTAGTTTTATAGATACTAGACTAGGTTGATTGGACAGCAGATTTCGCTAGCGACGGCATTTTTTGAGTTTTTACTGAACTCTAGTAATTGCTAATGAACTCGTCAGGAATTTTAATGAAGAAACGAGGTGAACTTTAGATTGCTTACCATCCATGCAATTTGTTTTTGGGATTACTATTGGCTTGCACTGGGTTGTTGTTAAATTTTATTTTATTGTATGTATTATTAGAACAGAGAGAAAGGTAAATCACTAAAAATATCACAACAAGATCACAAACTTAATTACACACAAAGAAAGTAAAAAATTTCTATGCAACCAACGTCAGTATTTGTATGACATCATATTTGTCATAACATAGTCACATGGTCATCTGACATAGTTACAAACTCAGCCTACGGGAGGTAGAGTCGTCGCCAGCAAAGTTTGCGCACGACTGGGGGCGCCACTGTATACGTACTTGCCGTACTTCACCGGCACTTTCCAACCTCTCCGACTTCACCCGCCAAAGGCGCCACACGGTGCAAAACTAGCGCCACTCCGGATAAATAATTAATATATTCCAAACCACGGCCGAAATCAAAAATATGCGCCTTTGCCTTAAAAATTTTAAGCAAGATTATCTAAGAAGTCAAAGGCGCAAATTTTTGATTTCGACCGTGGTTTAGAAGATATCAATTATTTATCGAAGTGGTGCTAGTTTCGCACCGTTTCAACCCTTAAAATAAATTGTTATTTCACTGACAGATTGGCAATTGGTTCATATTATGACCTCGCGCAGACTTAGCTGGAACCATGGACCAACTGAAAGTGCTTTACTTTAATGCCAAAGAACAAGAGCTATTGTGCAATACAAAAAACTGGAAGTTTTACGCTGAACGCGAGTCTGTGACTGTACATGGCAGATTGTTCCTTGAAGCACAGAACAAGGAAGATGCTCTCTCTTGAAGCGTAGCGGCGGTTTCCAACCTCTCTGTATGTACCTCTCTGTTTTTTTGGTGGCATACTTAATACCATTGCAGATGGGCGGCGGATGAAAATACTATGGCATATAAGCCTATATTAACATGATTCTTTGTCATTTTTGGCTAATAATCCGTTCTCATTTTTAGTCATCATTCCACGATTTTGGCTAAAAACTCTGAGGAAGCGGATTTAATCCAAATGCATTCCGACATTGGATAAAAATTCTGCTTGAAACCCATCTCTTAGTGATATTGGGTTCCTTTTTTATACTTTACCTATCAATAAAGGCTATCTCATTTAATAAGCAAAGCAAATATGTATTATTTAAATAAAAACCCAAAATATAACTTTATCTTAAATCTAAAAAAGTTCCAAGCTAAATAAGTATATTAAAAACTCCATTGAAAGAGGTAACAAATGAATAAATTAAGCAAGCCTACACGGTTACGTGATTAATCACTCACTTTGACGCACTGTAGACTTTAACAAGCATTCTGTGTACGCTGGTATACTAAAATAAGTATAAATTACCCTAAAATAACCTGTTTATGTATTTGTAATTTATAGAAATCTAGGTTTATAGGTGGAAATACGCAACCGTTTCTATCACATTCGCTTGCCTGTAGCCGCATGGGCGGTGCCCCTGAACCTCTCGCCTCATGCAGTATAGGAAGGATACTAAGTTTTTAAATAATTTGGATTCTTGGATTATTAGACGTACGATAAGTGATACCTTCATATATACAAAGCAGCAGAAATCGCTTAAAGCGATACACAGTCGCCTTTTGTTATCGTACAATTGTAAGTACCCATATGTATAAATAAATAATTTTTTATGTTTCCTAATTTTTTTGTACAATAAAAAGATTTATCTATTATAAGAATAAATGAATTTTGAATTTTCATATTGGTTACCTTCCTACATAAGATGATGTCCATTTTTGAACCTAAGCCGCTGTTATAGATATCCTTGTCAAGTCTCTGACACTTCTTGTCCAGGTAGAGCCTCGTGGATGTCGCGCGACCTGTGGCCGTGGTCGACCTAAGTACAATTCTCTTTCCTGATCGGGTCTCCTATATACATACTAGAGGCTGCCCCGCGGTTTTGCCCGCGCCGATTTCTTATAAACACAAAATTCCTGTTTTTTCCCGTTCCCGTGGGAATTTCGGGAAATCCCTTCTTAGTGCTCACCTACACTTACTAAGGAACCTACATGCAAAATTTCAGCCCGCTACGCCCAGTAGTTTCGGCTCTGCGTTGTCTGTCAGTCAGTCAGTCAGTCAGTCAGTCAGTCAGTCAGTCAGTCAGTAACGGAAGAGTTTTATATATATTGATAAACGTGACTAACGAACAGCTCAATCGTACGGTTATACCTACATTAACTTTTTTTTTTATATATCGACGGTTAAAGCATTACATAGTCGCTTTCCGCGTCTGTCCCTATGTATGCTTAAATCTTCAAAATTATGCAACGGATTTTGATGCGGTCTTTTTAAATAGATAAGAGTGATTCAAGATGAAGATTTATAAGTATAATACATGCACAAGAAAGTAATAGTTTAGGCGGTACAAAGTTCGCCGGGTCGACTAGTCTATGTATAAAAAGAAAATCTTAGTATTGTTTTAACGATCAAATAGTTTCGAAATTTCACAATATATAAAGCCTTACCCTAACTTGAACCTAAGTTTTTGGCACGTGGCGTTTCTGCTTTTGCAACAAACTAGTATCACGTTAGTTTGCAAGAGGCTTACCAGCGGCGCGGCGGCGGCCAGAAGGCAAAATCCCTCGAGAGTCATGAGTCGAGAACTGTATCTCTCAGGCTAAGTGCTGAGAAAACAGAACTTATACGTGAGGCTAACTTTAAAAAAACAACTTTTTCTGTATTGTATTTCATGTGAAGATTCTTTGGTTTCCCAAACCTTACAGTTAATTTTATAATATAAAAAGTTTAGTTAGTTAGAGATTCAACACATTACTCACAAGTTAGGCTGACTTTCTCAGTCAGTGTTTGGAAGCTACTCGTTCGAGTACATACTCGGACGAGTCGTTCTCGAGTACGATAATCCTGGGTCGAGCCGTCTTATACTCTTGAAGTCGTAACTCGGCTGTGTATAAATTTGGAGTGGAGAACGATTTACAGTTTTATTTTGACACTTTGGAGTGCGAGATCGAGCTGAGATCCGAATGTAAGTAAAAAAGTAGGTAGTATACATTATACAATTTTAAGGTATCTATAAAAATTACATTTGCATGCGACTTTATCGTTAAAAGGAACTATAAAATTAGAGTGAGTAAGTATACTCTTAATAAACAAAGTATCTCATTATCCATTAGTCTAATACTTATAATTAGCTAAATTTTTTTGCCGGTATCGAAAAACTCCTGCTTAAACCTTTCATAATTTTATTAATTACTAAACTAAACTAAAACAGTTTTCTTGTAACTGTTTACAACGTAAACATTCTTAAATATAATGTAGTAAGTAGGTAATTAGACTAGCGTAGCTAGAGCATGGTCCGGACCTCCTAACCTATAGTAACTCTGAGAGCTCATATAACTTAGTTAAATGCCTTTTAGAAAGTCCTGTTGCGGAGCGGGCGGCTCCAGTAGATTGTAATTTTTACTTTCAGGAGGTTACATGTACAGTGGCGGTCTAGGTCGCCGTAACCCGTAACACTTTTATGTTTTTCTGTATTGAAAAGTAGCTCTTGTACTTTGGTAATACAGTCTAGGACGCACGAGACCATAGACAAATCTGTTACGCCATCCTAGTCCGCAACTGTACCTACAACCTTCACACACTTAACCTACTTACCAACGTATTAAACTCTGATAATGGGAGTATTTGACATGCTGAACTATATTGACTGGTTCTTTAGGTAAAATGATGTATAATAAATGACTATCAGAAATCAATTTGTATAAATGACTTCCTTAATTAGTTTTTTTTTTTTTTTTTAATGAGGGCGAACACCAACAGACGAAAATAAGTACCATATCAATATTAAATTGAGAAAAATCTAATAATGTGATTATTTATTAATAATTTATACAAAATAATTCAGCGCTTTTAATTGTGCACGCACGCGGCCGTGAAACGATATTACCGCAAATTTTGGCCGCGGACATGTGCACACATTTTAATCTGACTAATAATCAAATACCCTCTGATAGACCCCAGCTGGCTGAATAGTCCCGATAACACTCTGGCTTGACTATTAGTTACTCAGTGCTACTGATATTAGTGACATTCACTGAATTTGCATATTGATAGTCGGTTAGGTGCACTGTAGCGGTTTGATAGGCTTATAATTGCTACACTATGATTTCAATAGACAGTGAGCTAACTAATTTTACACCGATATGTACCACAGATTACTAAATAGATTTTGACTGCTCCGTGGCTCAGTTGGCAGTGATGTGGAATGAGTAAGCGTGTGCTGAGTAAGCGGGTTCGATTCCCGGGCGGGGCGAATATTGATATGATGAATATCGATGTTTCTTTTCGGTCTCGGTGTGATGTTCGTCTCTGTGTGTGTTTCGGGCACCCTAGATCTCAGAGGACATCCTATGTTTCTCGGTCGTTTTTTTATTTCTCGTATATCGTCTTAAAAGTGAATTCTAGTCTTTCGTTGTCTTCTAATGACTATTTATAGCTTTTTAAGACTCGTATTGGTTCTTGACAGGATATTGATGTCCATTCTTGGACTGCCTGAATATATCTTTATTCTTGGCCTTGTCTTGGCCCTTGTTCGTTCAACTAGGGCCTGCAGTAGCCTGCATTTCGTCCATCTGTCCGGGTGCATGGATGGTTCATCGGGTAGGTGGTCTGACAAAAATTATTTTAACTTCTGTGGGTAAAAAACAGCCTTCACTTAATGTTCAAACTTTTGGTCCATAGGTATACTAAATACAGAAACCAAGTCTTATCTTTCACAGTGTACAGAAAGTTTCTTATAAATGGTGGCATTCTGCCCATCTCGAGATTCTCCAAGGGCGATCCGGAGTAGGTCGGCCTATTGTCTAGCTAGGCAATGTGGGCCAAGCTTTGTGTAATTTTTAGCTCTTTTGGCATTTCAATATTCGACCAGACCTACCAATGTTTTACAGCCTAATTAGCTGTTGTCGGGTACCTATGCGCTGTCAGAGTGTAATTAAATAATAAATCAACTTATATAATATAACTAGAGGCTGCCCCGCGGTTTTTCCCGCGCAGTTTTCTCATAAACACAAAAATCCTGTTTTTTCCCGTTCTCGTGGGAATTTCGGGAAATCCCTTCTTAGGCTCACCTGCACTCCCTAAGGAACCTACATGCCAAATTTCAGCTTTGTACGCCCAGTAGTTTCGGCTCTGCGTTGTCTGTCTGTCAGTCAGTCAGTCAGTAACGGAAGAGTTTTATATATATTGATTTCGTGTGTAATCGTGTACAAAAAAGGCATTTTGCTTAATATAATAAACATAAGTATAATGAAATGCTAATAGAAAACCCAGAAAATAACATTTATGTACAGGTATAAAATGTTTTCGATGTTTAAATCGCATTTCATTATCATCATCATCATCATTTCAGCCGTAGGACGTCCACTGCTGGACATAGGCCTCCCTCAAGGCTCTCCATCTGTACCGATCGCAGGTGGCCTGCATCCAGCGTGGACCCGCAGCCTTGCGCAGATCATCCGTCCATCTGGTCGGTGGACGTCCTACGCTGCGCTTGCCGATCCGTGGTCTCCACTCGAGAACTTTTCGGCCCCAGCGGCCATCTGTTCTGCGGGCTATATGACCTGCCCATTGCCACTTCAACGAGCTTATCCGCTTGGCTATGTCGGTGACCCTGGTTTCTCTGCGTATGTCCTCATTTCTGATTCGATCCCGCAGAGAAATCCCGAGCATAGCCCGCTCCATGGCTCGTTGAGCTACTCGGAGCCTGTTCATAAGCCCTATAGTGAAGCACCACGTTTCAGAACCGTATGTCATCACTGGCAGCACACATTGGTTAAATACCTTCGTCTTCAGGCACTGAGGAATATTGGACGAGAAGACGTTGCGTAGTTTCCCGAACGCCGCCCATCCGAGCTGGATTCGGCGATTGACCTCCTTCTCGAAGTTGGACCTACCTAACTGGATGGTTTGTCCTAGGTATACGTACTCGTCGACAACTTCGAGAACCGAGTTCCCAACCATAACTGGGGTAGGCAGAACATGGATATTAGACATGACCTTCGTCTTGTCCATGTTCATTTTAAGGCCCACCTGTTGGGAGACTCGGTTGAGGCCTTCGAGCATCGTGCTGAGTTCCTCCATCGACCTTGCCATGACTACGATGTCGTCGGCAAACCGAAGGTGAGTGATGTATTCGCCGTTAATATTGATGCCCTGCCCTTTCCATTCTAGAAGTTTGAAGGCGTCTTCTAGAGTGGCGGTGAACAGTTTCGGAGATATAACATCTCCCTGTCTCACGCCTCTGTTCAAGGGAATAGCCTTCGAATTCTGTTCCTGTACTCGGACAGACATGGTGGCGTTGCTATACAAACACTTCAGCACTTCGATGTACCGATAGTCAATCCGGCATCGTTGGAGAGACTCTAGCACCGCCCATGTTTCGACCGAATCAAAGGCCTTCTCATAGTCCACAAACGCTAGACATAGCGGCAAGTTATACTCTTCGGTCTTCTGTATTACTTGCCGCAGCGTATGTATGTGGTCTATGGTACTAAAGCCTTTTCGGAAGCCGGCTTGTTCGGGAGGCTGGAAGTCATCAAACCTTCGTTCGAGACGATTGGCGATGATCCTGGAAAACAGCTTATAAACATGGCTCAAAAGCGAGATGGGCCTATAATTCTTCAAAAGGGTTTTATCGCCCTTCTTAAAGAAAAGCACCACCTCACTTCTGTTCCATGCTTCAGGCGTGGTCCCTTCGAGTAGGACAGAATTAAAGAGCCTCTGAAGGACTTTGAGTACCGGTGTTCCACCCGCTTTCAGAAGCTCTGACGTGATTCCATCCTCACCCGGTGCCTTGTTGTTTTTAAGCAGTTTCAGGGCCATCCTTATCTCGTACAGGCTGATGTCCGGGATATCTTCGGTATAGTGTCGGGTTAGTTTGGCTCTAGGGTCGTTGGCCGCACTAGTAACAGGCTTAGTGACCGAATCGTATAGCTGTCCGTAGAACTTCTCGATTTCCCTCAAAATTTCCGCTTTCGTCGACGCTATACTGCCGTCATCCCTCTTCAGCTTAGTCATTTGGCTTTGCCCAACAGACATATCTCTTGCGAACACTTTGGAGCCTTTATTTCGCTCTATCGTATCCTTAATACGCGCAGTATTAAAGACACGGATATCGTGTCGCAAGGCCTTCGAGATCTGTCTATTGAGCCGCCTATATGACGCAGCATCATCGGGAGACTGCAGTCTAAGCAAGCGTCGTTCAGCCATAAGTTTGAGGGTGTCTTCAGAGAGTTTCTGAGTTCTAGCAGTACGGCGAGTCCTAAAGAATTTAGATCCGACCGTATGGACAGTTTTTACGAACCTGTTATTGATCTCGTCCACTGATGCGTCGTCTAGACAATCAAAGCGATTAGAGAGCTCGAGTTGAAAGCTCTCGGGGTTCTCGATCTGAGCGAGGGTAGGACGGAGCGTAGACTTCATCAGGCGGTACCGTTCAAGTTTAACGTTCACATTCAATGTGCCTCTTACTATTCGGTGATCACTGCCGGTTTTTACCCTATGAATCACGGAGACATCATTGAATATACGTCTCTTGTCGGTCAAGATGAAGTCTATCTCGTTCCTAGAACCACCAGGGCTCATCCAGGTCCATTTCCTATGAGGCGGCTTCTGGAAGAAAGAATTCATCATGAAGAGTCCTTCTTTCTCCATGAAATCGGCCAGCCTCTGACCTCTAGGGTTCCGTTGCCCATAACCGAAGTTCCCCACTCTCAACTCATGCTCGCTTCTCTTGCCTAGTTTCGCATTGAAGTCCCCCATAACAACATTGAAGTGAGTTTTATGCGTATGTATGGCCCGACTTATGTCCTCATACATAGACTCTACTTCGTCATCTGAGTGTGTCGAGGTCGGTGCATAGACCTGAACGACCTTCAGCAAATATCTTTTAGATATTCTGAGTGTTAGGTATGCGACCCTGCTCGACACACTGTCGATGGTAATAATGTTGCTAACGAGGGACTTGTGGACGAGAAACCCGACACCACCTTGGGACAGTTGGTCGCCCTCCCGGTGGAAGAGCAGGTTACCCGATTTCAGGGTTATCGTGTCCTGTCCCTGTCTACGGACTTCTGATAGCCCTAGAATATCCCACCGTAACCTGCTCATTTCCTCTTCCAGCGCAACAATCATATCGTCAGTCCTCAAAGTGCGGACGTTGTGTGTTGCCAGGGCCAGTTGTCGTTTAAAGGGGTGGTAGCCGACCGTCCGGGGATTCTTAGCACCCCTTGCCCCGCCGTTACCGTAACCGCTACCGTGGTCAGGAATAGCGGGGCTGCCGGGGACTAGGGGCCTGTGTACATGCTGACTATTCATGAGGGGGGGGGTTGCCATACTCGCCACGCTTGGCAGGCGGGTTGGCGAGCGCAGTATGATGTTGTATAACCCAGAAGACGCTGCTGCCCGTCTTCTGGTGCTGTCCCTCAGCCGGGTCCTACGGCTCCCACGGGAGGAGAGGGGAGGGCGACATTCTAACGCCGGCGCCCGCGGCATCCTGATTGTTAGGTTAGCAAAGAGTGCTACAAAATATATTTTATTTTTTTGCCTCTATTAGTGGTTTTCATTTGAGGCTTTGAATTCGAGGTCTATACATAATTTACTATATCTACAACTAGAGGCTGCCCCGCGGTTTCACTCGCGCAGATTTCTCATAAAAATAAAATTCCCGTTTTTTCCCGTTCCCATGGGAATTTCAGGAAATCCTTTCTTAGTGCTCGCCTACACTCTCTAAGGAACCTACATGCAAAACTTCAGCCCTCTAAGCCCAGTAGTTTCGGCTCTGCGTTGTCTGTCAGTCAGTCAGTCAGTCAGTAACGGAAGAGTTTTATATATATTGATAATTAGTACTTGTCTGTTACTTCCAGCTAAACATCAATATTGCTCATATATATTGTTTTCGTGTGCCAACGTTTGTCTAAATACAGTGGTTCCTAAATAGGTAAATACTTACCAGAGTTTCGCAGAATGTTATTGACCTAAATTATCAAACACTTCAAAGCTAAGCCACGAGAGCCATTCATCGGCCAAAAGGGCCAACAATAAAGTATTCATTACCCCGCAAATTGCCACCTTATTCAATAAATCGCCCTTATAGAGTATTTGGGGTATTTCCGAGCGAATTCTCCCGCGAGGGTGATACACACCTAATCCGGGATCCCTTACGGCTTTTGGCGTAGAAAATCATCTCCATATTCAATTCAGCCCTCTGTGTTTGCTTTTGGTTTCATAATCGAAAAAATCTTATAAAAAATCTAACTTTACTTTGTTTAATATTTTTTTAACCAAGACATTGTTTTAAACTTTAGATAGGTTAACTATGTAATATCTGAAATTATTGGTAAGTATAAAGAAGATTAATAAAACTTAAATTAAGCCGCCACCGTGGCGGGGACTTTTGTTTTGCCTAAATATTTATTAATCTCCTTCCTATGTTGTTTTAATAATTTTCATAATACAAATTATAAGCAAAACAATATCAAGTCTGGCAAGGAAAAAATATCTTATTTCTATATGTTACTAATAATTGTTATTGAAGAATCAAATGTGGTTTAAAGGTGGTTTTCATACTGATTAATTTTCAGTATGTAGATTAACCTACAGTAGAGCTATCTCTACTTCGATTATTTTCCACCCAAATGGCCCCGACTTATTAGGTAAACAGCAACCTTAACTCGAAATCCCCTGTGCTCCTCACGTATTAAATAGCTCTTATTTATGAAACTAGATTTCCTATTTATAAGATACTAGAGGCTGCCCCGCGGTATTTCCCGCGCAGATTTCTCATAAACACACAAATCCCGTTTTTTCCCGTTCCCGCGGGAATTTCGGGAAATCCTTTCTTAGTGCTCACCTACACTCCCTAAGGAACCTACATGCCAAATTTCAGCTTTGTACGCCCAGTAGTTTCGGCTCTGCGTTGTCTGTCAGTCAGTCAGTCAGTAACGGAAGAGTTTTATATATATTGATTAAGGTTAGGTGGAGACTGCTCGGCAAGGTAGCTAAAGGAGGCGTACAAACTTACCTATACAGACGGAAATGTCGGTAACGCGTCATGAACACGATTGATAATCTTCCTTGTTAATATCACACGAACTCTCAGTACTTGCAAACCTGTCGCAATAATTTTAGGTAAGTTTTTTATCTGTCTACCTTGTACTCTACATTCAAACTAAAAGTGGCCATAGTTCCCAGGGGATCCCGACCTCTGTAGCTGGACTAGCTGGAGGCCTTAGCTGAGCTTTGATCACATAATAGAGGAAATACACTGATTCACACATTGCTAAAAAGGGACGGATATAGGATTACGTAGGTAAACTAGCCAATCAGAACGTGTTTGCGTGGTAGAGCTGGTTTAAATATAAATAAGCCATCGAATTACGATTTACATTTATGTTTTTTTAATAAGTACTTACTTTAAAAATTTAAATATTAAAAAAAAAAGGGAACCATGATAAGAAAAAAAATATTAGCAAGTAGAAGTCATTTACATAATCTCGAAAAGCTAAGGCCAAGTCTGTAGAATAAATCGACGCATCAATAATTCAGATCCAAGTTAATTACCGCGGCGACTCGACAGAGCTCTGGTCTCGTTTGTCTCTTCCCGTTTCCCAGAAAAGCTGTGAACAAGTTTCAGTTGTTCAGTTGCAAATTCGATTGTTTTCAGGATACTACTTACTTAGGTACTTACTTGTGTATCTTACTTTTGTATCTTACTGTGTGTGCCACAGAACAAGGAAGATGCTCTCTCTCTCTAAATAGAAATCGCGAGTAGGCGGAGCCCGCGTGCCTATCACTAGCTCTGCAGTGCATATGCGTAGTTTTTGACAGATTTGATAAGCTCAGTTGCTTTATGCTTCTTGTAAACAAACCACCAGGAAAAATATGAAAAAAAAACCCACTAAAATGCCATATTGTGCTGTGTTGGAATGCAAAAATTAAAGTTGGGGACTTAAAAGTACTAATTATGCCGTATCATTACATCGGTAAGTAATATTTCACTGTATTTTTAAATAAATTTGAAATTATACATGAACAAGAAAACAAAACCATAAGTGAGAAAATGAAAACACCCTAATTACGGAGCAGTAAAATTGAATTTTCATTGAAGCCTGTAACTGTGACTGTACCTTCATAGCGTTCTTCTTTATCTATGGTATTAGACTCATGACTTTTTCTAGAACATTTTGACAACAGTATAATGGAAATCAGTTAGAGATTGCTCAACATGATGAAAATCTATCGATAATTTTCTATGATAAAAATCTATCGATAATGTTGTAATATGTAAAAAATAAAGTCGCTTTCCGCATCAGTCCTTAGGTATGTTTAAATCTTTAAAAATACAGCGGATTTTAATGCGGATTTTTTTATTAGATAGAGTGATTCAAGAGAAAGGTTTATAAGTATAAAACATGCACGTTCTAATAATAGGTTAGGCGGTACGAAGTTTGCCGGGTCGACTACTATTGTATAAAGACAAGTCGTCACTCTTATAGTGTGCTATATTTTATTTTTCTTTTTATTTATTTACAGCCTGTGTTACTGGATCACCTTGGGCCAAGCTCAGAACCTAATACACTTAAGCATAAACTTGAAGATGGAGCCATCATGAAAGCTTCATAAGCTAAAATGAGTTTCAATAAACAATACCTAGAGAAGAAAAAATGCTAAATATTATGTATTAAAAAAACCAATATTAGTTAAGAGTTTAAGGCAAGTAATAAATAAGCAAGTACTTCGATATTAAATAAGATAAAATAATATAAATATAAAACCCATCTTGTTTTATTGGTCTATCAACCCATCCACCTAAATTGTTTACTTTGGTTAAAATAAAGCTTTATTTAAAGTACAGTACTTACTTCAAAATTAATAATGCGAATGCAGATTCGCTAATTGTCGATTTCACGGAAACACCTGAATCAAAAATCATAATTCTACTAAATTAAGCATGCAGAAAATGCACTTAACCTCCTTAAATACATATCGTCTTCCGTCGCTTGGGAATACGACCGTTGTCGAACAGTGACGAAGATTTCTATGCGCATTATAACTTTTGCAGTACTGTAGGTATATACAATTTTATAACTAAACACATTTTATCTCTGAATCTCTATTTATGCGAAGCATAACTGTTGAATACAAAACGACATTGGAAATAAATAAAAACTAAACTGTACACTAAAATAAACTTTGTTCTATGAGCGACTGGTTTTTTCATATTATAATACCAATACATCGCCAATCACCAAGAAGGCTGTTTGCGTAGAAAACACATAAATTTTCGTAAAAAAAAGTAATTGTTAACTGTAGCCATATGAAAGAAAGTTGTATATCGATAGGTTTTTCTCATCGACAAACTTTCTCCCGCAATATGTACATCCCTAGCTTAGTTTTTCATTTTTCGACGTAGCCACCTAGTGTTTAGTAGCGGTAGTACAAAAGCTGTAGTTCCATCTAGCGTCGAATAGTAAAACTAGGAACAATGCCTGAGGATTTTAAAGCAAAGAGGATGTATAGCTTTCTACCATGTCTTTGGAAAAACCTAATTTCATTCTTTTATCATATGTATGTCATCATTATCTTAAGTATTTCATAATTGTTATTTGATTTTGATCTTTGTTTATTTGTGAAAAAGGTTCATAGTCTACTTCAAAGTTTTGTGATGTAGATCTTTTCGGCTTTGTCGTTAATCCCCAATGGTAGCTTGGATTTCATAGTGAGCGTTTGGTTTATATGTGTGAGTTTGGACACACTGGTTTTAGTACTAAAAGCTCATGATGCTATTTCTATTGTATTCTCTTGTTCTGTGGTGTGTGCCACAGAACAAGGAAGATGCTCTCTCTCTCTAAATAGAAATCGCGAGTAGGCGGAGCCCGCGTGCCTATCACTAGCTCTGCAGTGCATATGCGTAGTTTTTGACAGATTTGATAAGCTCAGTTGCTTTATGCTTCTTGTAAACAAACCACCAGGAAAAATATGAAAAAAAAACCCACTAAAATGCCATATTGTGCAGTGTTGGAATGCAAAAATTAAAGTTGGGGACTTAAAAGTACTAATTATGCCGTATCATTACATCGGTAAGTAATATTTCACTGTATTTTTAAATAAATTTGAAATTATACATGAACAAGAAAACAAAACCATAAGTGAGAAAATGAAAACACCCTAATTACGGAGCAGTAAAATTGAATTTTCATTGAAGCCTGTAACTGTGACTGTACCTTCATAGCGTTCTTCTTTATCTATGGTATTAGACTCATGACTTTTTCTAGAACATTTTGACAACAGTATAATGGAAATCAGTTAGAGATTGCTCAACATGATGAAAATCTATCGATAATTTTCTATGATAAAAATCTATCGATAATGTTGTAATATGTAAAAAATAAAGTCGCTTTCCGCATCAGTCCTTAGGTATGTTTAAATCTTTAAAAATACAGCGGATTTTAATGCGGATTTTTTTATTAGATAGAGTGATTCAAGAGAAAGGTTTATAAGTATAAAACATGCACGTTCTAATAATAGGTTAGGCGGTACGAAGTTTGCCGGGTCGACTACTATTGTATAAAGACAAGTCGTCACTCTTATAGTGTGCTATATTTTATTTTTCTTTTTATTTATTTACAGCCTGTGTTACTGGATCACCTTGGGCCAAGCTCAGAACCTAATACACTTAAGCATAAACTTGAAGATGGAGCCATCATGAAAGCTTCATAAGCTAAAATGAGTTTCAATAAACAATACCTAGAGAAGAAAAAATGCTAAATATTATGTATTAAAAAAACCAATATTAGTTAAGAGTTTAAGGCAAGTTATAAATAAGCAAGTACTTCGATATTAAATAAGATAAAATAATATAAATATAAAACCCATCTTGTTTTATTGGTCTATCAACCCATCCACCTAAATTGTTTACTTTGGTTAAAATAAAGCTTCATTTAAAGTACAGTACTTACTTCAAAATTAATAATGCGAATGCAGATTCGCTAATTGTCGATTTCACGGAAACACCTGAATCAAAAATCATAATTCTACTAAATTAAGCATGCAGAAAATGCACTTAACCTCCTTAAATACATATCGTCTTCCGTCGCTTGGGAATACGACCGTTGTCGAACAGTGACGAAGATTTCTATGCGCATTATAACTTTTGCAGTACTGTAGGTATATACAATTTTATAACTAAACACATTTTATCTCTGAATCTCTATTTATGCGAAGCATAACTGTTGAATACAAAACGACATTGGAAATAAATAAAAACTAAACTGTACACTAAAATAAACTTTGTTCTATGAGCGACTGGTTTTTTCATATTATAATACCAATACATCGCCAATCACCAAGAAGGCTGTTTGCGTAGAAAACACATAAATTTTCGTAAAAAAAAGTAATTGTTAACTGTAGCCATATGAAAGAAAGTTGTATATCGATAGGTTTTTCTCATCGACAAACTTTCTCCCGCAATATGTACATCCCTAGCTTAGTTTTTCATTTTTCGACGTAGCCACCTAGTGTTTAGTAGCGGTAGTACAAAAGCTGTAGTTCCATCTAGCGTCGAATAGTAAAACTAGGAACAATGCCTGAGGATTTTAAAGCAAAGAGGATGTATAGCTTTCTACCATGTCTTTGGAAAAACCTAATTTCATTCTTTTATCATATGTATGTCATCATTATCTTAAGTATTTTATAATTGTTATTTGATTTTGGTCTTTGTTTATTTGTGAAAAAGGTTCATAGTCTACTTCAAAGTTTTGTGATGTAGATCTTTTCGGCTTTGTCGTTAATCCCCAATGGTAGCTTGGATTTCATAGTGAGCGTTTGGTTTATATGTGTGAGTTTGGACACACTGGTTTTAGTACTAAAAGCTCATGATGCTATCTATTTCTATTGTATTCTCTTGTTCTGTGGTGTGTGCAATAAAGTTTTTTTTTTCACCTTTTACCTTTATATTTTTTCGCTTTTTTTGTCTGATTTTCATTTTGGTTAAGGAGGTGGCGAGCAAATTTTCTAAGTAATAAGCACGCTTGGCAGACGCTATTAATAGCGATAATAATAAACTAACAGACATCAAGGACCGCGTCTACCACCATGGTATTAAAATTACCGTCCCATGAAAACGCAGAGCCCTAAGTGTCTGCCTCTACGATTATCTTTGTTTTTAAGATGATTGTAACCATGAACCCCAAAGGCAGACACGTGCTAATGATTTAGCATAGTTTTTTTTTACATTTTTACAACTTCGTCCCATGAAAACGCAGAGCCCTAATTGTCTGCCTCTTCAATTTCCTTTAGTTTCAAGATGATTGTAACCATGGACCTCAACGTGCAAATGATTTAGTATAGTTTTTTTTTTTTTGACAAGTTCAATCCGCTGTAACGCGAAAACGCAGCGACATAGGACAAAATTTTACTGAACCAAATCATTTCGTACTGACCTAAACTGCAACCCACCGCGATGTGGATTCCGTGCAAGTACTTTACCGAAATTCTCACCACCAGTCTATTTATTGTCCCTTGCGTAATAACAGCGTCATGTCATATGAGCCCCCCACGTTTTTCACGGAGTGCCACTTATCAGTACTAAAACCTAAAATAGTACAGCACAGTGCTTTAGACCTTGTCTAGGTACGCTAATTGCTGACGCTAATACAAGTAGTTAAAATGTGGAGGAGGGCCCCCCACGTTGTCGCCAGGTGTAAGTATGTCCTAATTTCTCACGAGGACTGTGGCCTAATTAATATCATAAAGAACTAGAGCCTTGTGTATTTCTCAGTACAAAAACTTGCGCGAAATGGTTGTGGGATTTTACAGTAAATTTTTACAGACTCGGCGTGGAGCAGACCGAGATTATTTCTGCGGCTTTATTTTAGTTTTAGATATACTTATTTTTAAAGAGCGACGACGAATTTAGAAATTTTGTAATTATAGATAACCTCTCTCTGGCTGGATGGTTTAAACTAGCGCATCATACCTACAAAAACGAGTAGGTACCTAACAAGTGCTAATAAAAAGTCAATTTAATCTGGCTTTACAGATCAATGTTTTAATTTAAGAATATTGTAATATTTTAAGTTCATTGATTGTAATAAAGAGTCTATCTATCTATCTATCTAAGGTAAAAAAAAAATATTCTGCTGAAAAAAAAACAGTTTTAAGGTCCTATTTGGTAGAGATGATTATCCATATTTCCATACTAATATTATAAATGCGAAAGTAACTCGGTCTGTCTGTCTGTCTATCTGTCGTCTTGCTTTCACGAGAAAACTACTGAACCGATTTAAAAGAAATTTGGTATAGGGATAGTCTAGAGCCTGAGAAAGGACATTAGTCTACTTTTTATCCCAAAATTCCCACTGAAAAATTGGAAATTTGATGTTTCAAGGGCAAGTTCGCTGGCGAAGCCGCGGGGCACCCACTAGTAATGTTCTGAAAACATATTCCAGTATTACAGTTTCTTATTTAAAGTCTCTGAAAAGGTGGCGCTTTACAGAAAGAGCGATCAACAGACGTTGTTTTTTGCTGACATCTTCATGAACTTTGCAAAAATATTTCAGGAGAAAAAGAGAGGAGGAATTTTTTCATTATTTCCGGAGATTTTCAGCCTACCTTCAACAAAAGGTTGAAACTCAAAAAACTTTTAATATCTTCAGAACTGGTTAACCCGACCACCAAAGAGCCTTACATAATATTCTTTATCCACAGCACGGCAACGCGACCACCTCAAGCGAGACATCAGTGGGCACGGGCACCGCCGCGGCCGCGCCGCCCGGCCCCAGCAAAGGTCCGCCCCCCGCCGCCAAGTTCAGGCACGGCTTGTTGCAACTCATGATCCACACTATCGACCCAATGCACGACGGTGAGTTAGGTACGCATCGCTTTTGCAATTTTTTTTATACCTTTCTTTAATTACAACTTGACAGCAAATAAAGTGGCCCACCCGCCATCGCTGCCTGCCTTCTATCGACTCTTATCAGGTTTCATGACACATTTCAGAAACAGATCGTTTCATGCAGATTTATTCTTTACGAATTAATATTGTTTCTATTTTCGCGGTTGGTCCGGTTTATTTGCTGCGAGTGAATTTTATACGCTAGTTTCTAAGCCTAGCACGGGTTAACGCGCATTTTTGCCCGCACAGGTCCAGCCTTATACATTTCATACTATTAACTAGCTAAACAGTATTTTACTGTCTAATCTGTTAGCTAACTAGGAGGTTCAAATTCTAAAGCTTTATCTGAATTGGATCCAATGAATCCATTCTAATTTCATTACATAAGTAATGCAAGTATCTTATAGCAATAGTTCCTCGGTTACATACATGTTTACTAAAATTTTGGGGTATCCCTTTTGATTCGGAAATGGTTTAATCCTACCGAAGTTAACTATTTCACATTACTGCAAGAAAACTCGGATGGTCGCGTTCCAAACCGACAAAAGCATAAAGTGCCGATATACAACAAGCATCTAGTTCCTACTACCTTAAGGCTACTCTTAGATGAACACTTTGCCTAAGTTATCTCTGCGGCCGAAACGGCTAGGTTTGTTACTTTGCTTTGTATTTACTTGTGCCATGTTAACAGAATCGTGGAAAAGTATATTTTATTAGACGCATAGGTCTACCTATACGTCTAAGTTAAATATTTATCGTGAATCCGTACAAATCCATCGATACCATGGCACCATGACTCGCGATAGTTGTCATTCATCGACCATGAGTGGCACCTCGTAGTGTAGACGCTTTCACCAACTTTGGATTAGCCAAGTCACTTTAATTCAGTCAAGTTTTCAACTCTCTTCTTGCCAAGTCACGCCAGCTTTTTATGACTATTCCTTCTCACTGTAAGTAAAGTATGGAGGTATACATATTTTTAAACTTACTTTGTAACGATATATTGTGTACATAATGTTATATTTTAATACCTATTCCTATAATATAATAATAATAATAATAATAACACATCACACTCAGAGCCCCTAACTAGGAAGAACCTGTATCTAGGGTGCCCGAAACACACACAGAGACGAACATCACACCCAGACCGGAAACAAACATCGATATTCATCATATCAATATTCGCCCCGCCCGGGAATCGAACCCGGGTGCACACGTTTACTCAGTCCACATCACTGCCAACTGAGCCACGGAGCAGTCAAGTGTATTGGTAAGTGGGTTGGTACCTTATATTTTATTGTTTTCTCAATATCTTAATTTTTAGTTTACTGTGCTTGGTATTTCTGACGAGTTGGTGATAAACTATAGGAGTTATATATATCTCAGCTCACCATACCTACTACCATACAACTTTCTCAAAGCAACCGCTGTTTTGTACAAGCAGCCCGTGCTGATCTAGCCAATAAGTATGGGTGCATGATAGCTGATAATTGTCGCCTTCTCAGAAAATAGCGTTTATATTTTATGTAAGTTGATGTAAGTAACTCTGATAAACTAACAGAATTTACATATTTAAAAAAAGTATTTTATTAGTATAGTACTATAATTTTGTTTCTTTTCACTCTCTTTCAGCGTTTACCTTACATAGTTAACCTTACATATATAAGGTATGTGGAAAATTAGTTTCGTGTAAAGTCAACACAAAAATAATGTTTTCTTTTCTCTGAAAACTTGGCTTGCGCATCATTTTTGGGATTATACTGGAAGTCGGAAATGTGAAATAGAGTGCTATTTAAGGGAAAAATGTTCCGTGTTTTTAAAATTAAGAGGCCATTAAGTTCAACTGTTGCCTTTCACGTTATACACAAGCAAGTCGTTTTGTGTAAATTAAAGTAGTTTCTAAAAATTTCCAACAGTAAAATAATGTCTTTTTTATAATAATCGCGGACAAACATTCATACATATATATAAAAATCAAACTGAGAACCTCCTTTTCTTGAAGCGGTTTGAAAGGACCTTCAAATCTTCCGATACATTTTTGACATGAAAATTTCCTCTTTTTCAAAGTCGGTTAAACACCAAAAACGTTCTCCCGAATGTCACAAATACTTTTCCGAAAACTGAATCAAAATCGGTTCAGCCAAACGCAATATAATCGAAGAGAAACTAACATACCGGTCGAACTAAGGACCTCCTTTTCTGAGGTCGGTTAAATAATAATTATACACAGAAGATTCTTACAAAAAAAAACACACAGGGGAAAAAGTAATAAATTTTACCGAAACCAGGAATGTTAATGTAAAACTCCCGAAATTCATTCTCACGGGAATTCCAGTTTAGCTTAGACTTTTTATAGCAATAAGTGTCCGTATCCCACCTGTGGCTAGCTGACCTGAAAGTTTTATATCCAAAATGGACGGCCAGAACTGGCCAGAACCGCCCAGCATGGCTAAAGCTATCTATTTGAGAAAAGTGGAAATTAACCTTCAATTTTTATCATCGACTTAAAAAGCGATGTATCCACAGGTATCTGAAACGTGCGGACGGGTATGGGCCGCGAGTGCTCTAGTGGCATTTTCCAACGTGAGTGCTATCGTGCTTTTGACGACAATTCTTTAATCCGTCGCTTCTGTTCGGTTAAGCCTTAGCCACAGACCTTCGGGTGCTTTCGGGTAGCTCTCGGGTAAATCTCTGAAAGTCTGGTCCAGCCATATCTTCGCCATATCGAGCCATAGTGTTGCACCAGAGGGTCAAGTTTTATGAACAACTGTTTTAAAATTGAATTATTCAATAAAAAAATGTACATACTGCTGTTTAGTTTATTTAGATGTTTAGGGAGGACATGATTGGAAGAAGCAGCAAATCTCTTACACCAAAGCTAAGAAAAGAGAGAATAATTATAGGAGTTGTTGGCAACAGACTTATTTTCCAACTTATCCAAGTAGGGTATACAAGTGGTCATTAAATCTTAGAAAACGGTCCTACTGTTAAACTAGGTACTATCATTAAATGCTGCAATAAAACTGGCTAGTTAATAGGGAGTGCCGATTCTTGGTAGCTACTATCTACTAACTAAAGTGGAACTGTGTCTAAATCTAATCATAAATAAATTATAGAGTAAGGCCCTTCGGATTTTAGGACCATTGTGATTTGAGACAGACTCCCAAATTTATTATTTTACATTTTACACACATTCCTCCCTAATGCCCCAAAAAAAACACAAAGAAAGGTACCTACTGTTAAGACAGTCCTTCTGTCTTTAGTATAAGGTTTTTTTTTAAAAGGTAGGTTTTTAAGTTATATAGTGACACTTCTGCATTAAGAAATTAGCCAGAAACTTCATCGCCAATGTTTAGAATTCCTGAAACACGTCCGCTGGTCTTGGAATATACGGTGAGAACATATTTTTGGAAATAAAAAGTTATGAAGGTCATCTAATTTTTGCATTTAAATAATTATGCCTCATTGGAGTTTGGTAAGTTTCTCTGTTTCCCTTAGATAAAGTTTCAGTCTGATCGTGAATAGGCTCCAGAAATGCTTTAGGAGGCTTTCAGCAGAATGTTTTTGGTAGTTTGTATGAAAAGAACGGAACGAAGTTTTGTCGGTAATGTTTGGATCTAATACTGATTTTCTTTTATACGGTACGGTGATTAGGTACATAACTCCAAAAAAAAAACATGAGATGTTTTTTTAGGTGATGACGTATGCAAGGTAAGATTTTACTTTAAAGGAAATATTGGCCCGAATTCGTATATCTATGTATTGTATACAAAAAGTATCGTTAATACTTTTCTGGTTTGTAAGTTCAATATATAGCTACGTACCTACTCAAAAATAAGTAGCTCTGGCATACATATGTGAACCATGGTCTTAGCGTCGTAAACCGGGCGGATTTTGTTGAATCAATACGGCACCGCGGGCCGCGCGGCCCGCTCTGTCCCAAATTTAGTAGCCTGCTTGTGGTAGTGGCATTTCAGACCTGCTTTAGTAAGCGGCCTTATAGCCTTATAGGACCTGACGTTATTTTTTAAGGTTCCAGGTACAAATAATATTAAAGGCTAAAATGCCAACATCTGAACCAATTTAAATTTTTGTGGCATTTAGAGAGTTCATATTGTAACATTAAAAATTGCTGCAAGTTTTATCAAAATCCGTTTGGTCATTTTCGAGTTCCTTGCCTAGATAGTAAGAGAAAGGGCGGAACCGCGAGTAACGCAGTTGTATTTAAGAGCCAGTTTAAGGCGATGCTAGCGCCATGATCGAAAAAAAATTATATCTTCTAAACTAAGGCAATTATCAAAATTGTGGCACAGTATGACACTATATAATCTTGCTTAGTATTTTTTGAGCGCAGTTAAGTAGTCCTAATAAAAAGAACAAAATAATCCACAGATTTTTGCTAAAAGTGGCAACTTTTAGCTACACTTTGTAGATTTCTTTGGTCTTCAACCTAAAAGGTATACAAAAGTGCTCTAAAAATACTAGGCTACATTATCTAGTATCATACTTTGCCACATTTTTGATATTTGCCTTAGTTTAAAACTATAAAGTAACAGATATATTGAATTGCAAAACTGCAAACTAAAATAAAAAAATAAATTATTTATTGATGTTTTCATAAGCCTATTCAAGGCGTACTGTCAAACTTTTTACACATGCAGCCTGTGGGTCAAATACACGCTGAAGACTCTCAACGCTTTTCGAGTACAATATAATAATATTATGAGGATGCTGCTGGGGCGTTCACGGTTTTGTAGTGCGTCGGCAATGTTCGCGGAAATGCATACGGACGACTTTTGTGCTATTATGCGTAAAAGGATCGCCTCCATATCTCGCCGATTAAACGCCAGCAGCAGCATCATCCTTCGCACTATTGCTGGCAGGTTTGACTGTCCAATTTTTAAGCACTGGGCGGTCAAGCATGCCAGTGTGTGCAAAACTTGTAAATAGTTTAGAATAGGATTATTTTAGTTATAGAGAAATGGATCTTTGTTATCTGAATTAAGAAAATTTATTATTATTATTATTATTCATACCATACTAAACATTTAAAGAGACAAATAACGAGATTTGGACACTAACTCGTTTTCATTTGTAATCTGACTATCATAAACACAGATAAATCCATCAATTCAGTTATTTCCAGTCGTTACATACTAGCTGCTAGCTGGAACCAATCACGCGGCCCCGGGAGATTGTTCCATTCGAAAAGCAATTTTCGTGCTAGATTTTCGGGTCGCGCACACTTTGTCTATAGGTATGTAACATGTGTACATACAAGCATGAGTCACTTATATTCATACTAGTCGACCCGGCGAACTTCGCACCGCTTAACCTATTACTTTTTTGTGCATGTATTATACTGTTCATAAACCTTCCTCTTGAATCACTCTACCTATTAAAAAAATCCGCATCAAAATCCGTTTTGTATTTTTAAAGATTTAAGCTTAGATAGGGACAGACGCGGGAAGCGACTTAATTTTATAATTAAGTCGTAAATTTTGAAAAGTAAGTAATTTTATAAATATTATTATGCCTAGTGAAACCACTCTGAATTTGCTCGTTGAATTTTTGCTGGCACATGTTATTTTACATTCTTATAGTATAGTATACACAAAATAATTAATTTTGCTCCACAATTGAGAGTTTCTAAATACATGGGAAAGAAGCCAAAAAGGGTTTTACCTACTTCATCAATCATCAAAGAGAGTAAGTAAATGTTGTCGTGTGCAAAGACATCGATTGCAAATTCGATTTGGCGCCCTCAGCTTATCCTAGAACTTGGTATGGATACTAGGATTTATAAATAAAACGACATTGTATTATTTCCTTCAACGGAACGGCACAGCAATTAAATGCTGTTGAATGCCAGCCATAAACAGCTTCTTCCAACGAATGGCTGCCTCAAGCAGTCTGCTGCAGTCTGCTGCACTCCTATATTGATAACTAGTCGACCCGGCGAACTTCGTACCGCCTAACCTATAACTATCTTGTACACGTATTATACTTATAAACCTTCCTCTTGAATCACTTTATCTATTAAAAGAAACCGCATCGAAATCCGTTGCATAATTTTAGAGATTTAAGCATACATAGGGACAGACGCGGGAAGCGACTTTATTTTATACTATGTATTGATAAACGATACGAAAATTATTATAGATTTTGACAAAAGCATTTGTAAGAAAAAAATTGATTGGATTATTCAGTAAAGTCCATAAAGTGACGTCAAACCACAAAACACGTTGAACTCTGCTTGCTCTGATTACATAGCACATAAATTCAAAACTTCATGTAAACACTTCCGCTGGCCTCTTTTGTGCCGTACCGATGTTTGAGAAGGGTGCCAAAAGGGAAGCACAAAGAGCTAAGCGGCTTCATCGGTTCGATTTAGGGCAGAATTATCGATTCATCCCTGTACTTTACGGAAATAAGATTCTTAAGGTAGATTTAAGTAATAATAAAAAAAGAAGAATCAATAAATATAATAAATGTTGTAAGTAGTTGGACTAAACATAATATTTATTAGTTAAAATTTAATAATTATTATACTAAAACTTATTAAAACAGTTTTTTTTGCTTTTTTAATACAATTAAAGTGTTTTTTTTTCTATGATATGGAATTCATAAAATTTGGAAAAATGAGCTTTTAAATTAGTTTGACTTGAAACACTCCGGTCAATGCTGAAGCTGAAACGCAGCACTTGCCGGCGATACAAGCCTGCTTTAAACTTCCCACATACGGCACGTGGCGAGTGGTCAACTTTTACCCATTTTGCATGGAATTCATAACAATGTGATGTAGGTCGGTACTCGGCGCTCGACTGAGAGGAGTTTAGACTTGTATGACTGAAAAGTTGGCGCTCGTCCCGCGCGACACAGTTTTCAGTTTGATAGCGGATTCTATTGTCATGATAAGAACTAAGTCGGTAAAGTTAGATTTGTTTTGTAGAAAATGAACATAGCTTTTAGTAGCCTTAGTTCAACGTACAGTGGCGGACTAGGAGACCGTAACAGATTTGTCTATGGTTTCGTCAGCCCTAGACTGTATTACCAAAGAACAAGAGCTATTTTTCAATACAGAAAACCCGGAAGTGTTACGCCGACCGTGTCCGCCACTGTACCTATTCACCTATCAACTCTTGATAAGCTAGTTATAAATAGGTATCTATAGGTATAACCTTGATTCAATTGATTAGTTCTTTTCTTTAGCCTGTTCCTTACTTGCTGGTCTTTAGGTTTGGAAAAGTTTCATTACTAAAGTCACAACTTTCGTGCTGTCGTACTGTATTCTCTATTTGAAGGGCAAAACCATAATGGCGATCTGATATTATCAAAATTCGAAGAAAATTTGATCATTGATTTTTACCAGAAGGTCTAAAATAATAAATAGTTCAAACATACACCACCTTCTAAACACAAGCACAATGATTGCAGGTAAAGTGGACGAGAAAGCAACGCAGCTACACGCTATAGCCTCCCTCAAGGTGTTGTTGGAGGCGACGAGGCCGGCGGCAGGCGGGGCGGGAGCGTCCTCGGCCAGGCACTCGGTGGCTGCCTCCGCGCAGGCCAAGGAGACGCCCCTGAACCTGCCAAATGGCGGGGTCGCCGATATACAGTTAGATGCTATAGAAGAGGTTGGTTAACCTATTTTACATGCTGTGTAGGTAGTCAATATTTTTTTTAGCTGTAACTGCTTACCTTTACAAATTTAGTAGTAGGTATGTCCTAAAGATTTTCGAGAGGTCTATGTTCCACAGTGACCGTCGAACGTCTTTCGGCTAAGTGTCAGTGGGTAGTTTTAGTTGGGGTAATGATCATGATGATATTAAACTTGTTTTATCAGATAGGAGACCTGGACGAAGACACGACGCCGCTGGACATGTCGTGGCCCTCGGGCTTCAGAAAGCGACTGACGTACGTGCTGGTCGCGCCCATAGTCTTCCCCTTGTGGATCACCCTCCCGGACACTAGGACGCCGAGAGGTGAGAGGATCTTTTGCTAACCAGCCAGCCATCTGTCACGGCTTAGCTCCTTCACATTATTTTTTCTTGTCCATCAATAAGGGTCAAATAGTTAACATCTATGATATTTCACCAACATTAGGCATCGCTAATAAGTTCTGAATATCTAAGAGAGGATCTGCATCCTCACCTCAGTCGCGCAGATTTATCTCGTTTTGACTTAGATTAAATCAGAAAAGTAAAAAAAAAAGGAATTAGAAGACCTTAGGACGGACGCCAGTAACTCTAGCAGACCTATACTAACATTTGAAAGTCCCTGTAAATGTGTGTAACAATACAGGGAATTGACTTGGCATAAAAATATTTAATAAACCTTACGTAAGTTGTAAATTTGCCAAAACGCCAGACCCGTGTCTGTCCATACGTCAGACACAGGCTTGTAACTTGGGGATGGGATGGTTATAGACTATCTATAGTAAACATTCAAATGTACATTATGAATAGTGAGTTTATAAAACACTTGTAAAAAAAAAAAAAAAATAGGGACTGCAATTAAATTTAACTATTCCTCCGATATATCCATTTTAGCTGTTAGAGCTAAATAAAACTCAAGAAGACCTAGCATCAGAACTTAATATACCACACTCATGTCACAACTTTTTTATGAATCCTACCGATGAGCCTGAAGTTATTAAGTTAATACAAAATTTAAAACAGTATAGCGCACCTGGGCTAGATAATATAACTAACACCTTTCTTAAGGAATGCCAATCTTCCATTGTTATACCTCTCACTCACATTTTTAACCTTAGTCTTTCTCAAGGCTGTTTCCCAACTTGTTGGAAAACAGTCCAAGTTACCCCAATATTTAAGTCTGGATTTAAAAGCTTACCAACTAACTATAGACCGATATCTTTATTAAATGTATTCTCTAAACTTCTAGAAAAAATTGTAAACAATAGACTAACCTCCTTTCTCGAATCTAAATACCTTCTTTCCTCTCACCAATTTGGTTTCCGTCGCGGAAAGTCAACTAATGATGCTGTGTCTGCCCTGGTTAATTCTGTTGCATCTCACCTTGACAAAGGTGAATCTTGCGTAGGAATATTTTTGGATTTAGCCAAGGCTTTTGACACAGTTTCCATACCTATACTTTTACAAAAATTGGAAGCATTTGGAATTCGGGGACACGCTTTAGACTGGTTCCACAGCTATCTAACAAATAGGAAACAGGTTACTAAAATCGATTCGTTTTGCAGCTCTGCAATGGAAATTACCTATGGAGTCCCACAAGGAAGCATTTTAGGCCCTTCTTTATTTATAATCTACATAAACGACATCCACTCTTGCCTTCCTTCTAACCTTAAGTCCGAATTTTTCTGCTACGCAGATGACACAGCAATCATTTTTCACGACACCTCTTGGGAATTAGTTGCCGCTAAAGCTGAATCTGGATTGACTCTTGTTAACTCTTGGCTTCGTAAAAATCTTTTAACACTAAATTCCTCCAAAACTAAATTTCTTGCTTTTCATAAAACTATCGTATCTTACCCCAGTCACCTTAATTCCATTAAACTCCACAACTGCAGTAATTTGGGTAACTCTTCAGCTCTCATGCCTCAATCATGTTCTTGTATCTCAATTGAAAGATCAGATCATATTAAATACTTAGGCGTGATATTAGATGACAAGCTTAATTTTAAAACCCATCTGTTATCACTATCTTCCCGTGCTAGAAAACTCATAGCATTAATGAAACAAGTTAGAGTAATAGGTGACAAGTCCGTTCTGAAAATGATTTATACATCACTTTGCGAATCTGTCCTATCCTACTGTATTTCTGCCTGGGGAGGAGCTTGTAAAACATTTATGCTGCCAGTAGAAAGGGCTCAGAGATCTATTTTAAAGGTATTATTTAGTAAACCATTTAGATGTTCCACTTCCCAGTTGTACAGTGAGTGCAAGGTATTAACAGTCAGACAGCTATTTATCTTGAGATCTGTTCTCTTAGGCTACAAATCTCTTCTTTGTTCTCCGGCTTATCAAGAAATAATAAAAAAACGCATAATACGTCTACCACAGCCGACTATGAACCTCCTCTTTGGCCAGCGTTTTCCAAATTACCTACAGCCTTATCTTTTTAACAAACTAAATAAAACTTGTGAAATTGTTGGTTTGAGTTTATATGAGGTCAAGAAAAAACTTAAAACCTATTTATACAAGTTGAATTATGATGATACAGAGGATTATTTGTGTATAACTAAATGAGTTAAATCTTAATTTTCTCTGCATACATATCTATATAAAGTCCGCACAGTTTAAGTATTTTTATATAAGCCCTATATATATAAGCTCTATAAATATATATATAAAATATGTATTTTATATACATTCTTACAGTGTATCTTCTATAATTTCTTAAAAATATTTAAAAATAAAATTTTTAGCAGCGCCCCGCTAACAACAATTTTGTATACTTTTTAACACTGATCTATTGGTTGCCACAATACAGGCTCACGCTTAGTGTGGAAGCTATTGTTAAAATTACTTAGTTTAAGGATTTAATATTTTAAATAAATATTTTTTCATTTTCATTTTCAGCTAACCGATTAGGAAAAACGCAGTATTATCTAATTAGATAGTCTTCAAATTAGCTGGCTAACAATTATAACGTACCTTAGATATTATATGAGCGTAAGGAGTTTTAGGAAGTATATATTTTTGACCGACGAAAAAAAAAGGAGGAGGTACTCAATTCGACACGTATATTTTTTTTTTTTGTTTTTTTTTTTTTAATGTATGATCACGCATAACTTTTTACAGAGTAGTCCAATTTTGATAATTCATTTTTTAATCGACAGGGCATATCTTGAAGTTGGTCCCATAAAAATTTGGAAATAAAATTCCCACCCTAAGGGTGGAAAAATAGGGGTGACTTTTTGGTCGGCGGGTCGATTTATCCACTCACAGGTTGCATTTCCGTGTTACATTATAACTTTTGATACCTTCTTACAATATCTTTTGAAATGAAATAAAATCAGCTGAAAGACGTCCACTGCTGGACATAGGCTTCCCTTACAAATCGCCATACCGACCAGTCTTGTCGACCCTGTAAACCATGTCGTCTGATTACCTTATGCGGTGTGACCACTAAACACCTTGAGTTGTGGGAGAAGAAAATAATAAAACCCTAAAAGAACTGAAAAGCATAAAATAAAACTTTTTATCAAAAAATAAAACCGCCGAAAAAAAAACTGAAAAGCATAAAATAATAATCGAATTACTAAGTAATGTAGGGTATACCAAGTAATTTTGAGTCGGCGCCACAGATTCCTCGTACAAAGATCACTAAATTAGGTACCTTAAATTTAAAGAAATAACTAAAATTAGTGCGCTGCCGCGCATCAATCTTTACGTAATTAAGAAATTTGCTTGTGTGGCGCGCCGACTTAAAATTACTTGGTATACAAGTACCCTACATTACTTTAAGAACTTAGTAATTCGATTATTATTTTATGCTTTTCAGTTTTTTTTTCGGCGGTTTTATTTTTTGATAAAAAGTTTTATTAGTTTTATCCTAAAAACGAAGTCTTGGTTCACGATTGTAGATAATATATTTCGTTATTCATGAACTATTTATCTATTTAGCTAGGTAATATTTTTTTTTTTTTTTCAGGAAAAAACTTGTTCCCTATAACATTTATAGGGTCGATAGTATGGATAGCTTTCTTCTCCTACCTGATGGTATGGTGGGCCAACGTTGCCGGTGCCACGGCGCACATTCCACCAGAGGTAAGATTATATAATTTTGCTAAATAAATTATAAGATCAAAATTAACCAACTTTTGACTATGAAATCTACGAAGCTAAGATAATCAATCATTGAGATAGATAAGTAGGTACCTGGGACTGATGATACTTCGATCACATGCGTGGACTCTAATGACAGTGGCAACGTGTGTCTGTGTTCTAGGTCTAGGACCACATCCTACTCACATTTTTTACCTGAAAACCCATTTAGATTGGGACAAAAGCTATACTTGGTCCATGGATTAGAGATACTCTATCTATAGTATAGAGACTATACTCTGATAGCTTTGAACGTGAAACATTGTATGAGAAGTATTTGTGATGAAATGTTAGTTGAATTTAAGCGCCGGTCAAAACAGATGTCGTGGTTTACCAGAGAGAGAGTAGAGTCTTCATTGTTCTGGGGGTTTACCTAATCCTAAGGAAGTAGTAATTCTTCTCTGATCTGTGACCTACCCTATTCTCACGAAGTAAGTGAGACTTGTCCACCTACTACTGGGCTAAAACCTCAGTCATTCATAAATCGCCATTTCTAACCTCATTTTATTTTTGCAACACTCTCCCATAGTTTCCTGGCAACTCTCGCAATATCGTCTAGGGTCTGATAAGCATGATTTCGGCAGGTGATGGGCCTGACGCTGCTGGCGGCGGGCACGTCGGTCCCGGACCTCATCACGTCGGTCATCGTGGCGAGGAAGGGCTTCGGAGACATGGCAGTCTCCAGCTCAGTTGGAAGCAATATATTTGATGTTACCGTTGGGTGAGTGCTGAATTTATCATATCATGTTCAATGCAATAATCGTTAAGTTAAGGCGTTTCTATTTCTATAGTGTTTATTTTTCATTAAAAAAAGGGTTTATTTCCCTTGAAGTCAAAATAAGACTCTCTATGTTAAAACCCAAAGTTGATGAGATACGACGAGATACGATTCTTTTTCTAAACAAACGCCATTAAGTATGATTTAGTTAAAAATAACCAAAATCATGAAAATTCAGTAATTTTGAACTAAAGAATTGAAAGAGAACGTTACATTTTATATTTTAAGATCTTTTTTTCAGAACATTTTAGTATTGTTACAACTTTCAGCCTTGTTTGACTTAAGAAATTGGGTTTGAATATTTCTCCAGTCGCTTTAACGAAGTAGCTATTCAGAATCTCATTTCCAGAAGGCAACCCAACTTTGCAAATCTTATACAGCTTCGTTATCTAAGCCAAAGTTAAGTTCAAGTGAACTTGCGATAAGCTTTATGCATAGAGAACCTATTTGTATAAAACTTGGAATGTTGCCAGCTTTTTGTTTCTTCTCAGATACGTTTATGAAAGCTCTTGGCATTGATATCGAGAATTCTTGTAATTTACACTGCGCCAAGATATTTTTTGTTATCGTCCCATCCGTCATTGACTTTATAGCAAAAATATTTTACAGAAAGTTAGAGAAGCAGTTTTTATACTTTGCTTTCTCGTTAAAAACTTAGAAAACTTACCTAGTAATTAATTGTAATATTAGTTAGTTAAAAGGACTAAAGATGGTAACCTATTATTTCCAATGAAGATTTTCAAGGAAACTTAGTTAAAGGCTTTATCGAAAACTAATTTATATTTATATCGCAAAGACCGAAACATATTTATATAATGGTGGAGTTACTTACAACCATCATAAAAAATATACCAGAAATAATATCTACATAACGTAAGTAAATATGGCATGAGTTGAGGAACCAAGCTACCAAAATATATCTTACGTGAAGCTTACGTGTTACGATAAAATCAATACATCAGATAGCGTCAAAACTTTTTATTGGAATTACAAACTCATTAATATAATGCTCGGTATAAAATCAACTAAATTATGTATTGGTAAATAAAAATACATTTATTTAGTCACTTTCGCGGTAACGTCATAAAATTCTAGGCTATCACAGTATCTTTGCTATTCCGTTGTTTCACTGCAAAGTTTTAAAGTTATAGTTTAGGAAACTCTTACTCGTGCTTGGCGGGGTCAGGTCAGGGCTGCTCGCGAGGAATCGAAGGTGGAAATCTGACAGGCGCCTATTACACCTCGGAATAAACGCGCCGGCGAATTAAAGTTAATGGCGACTTTTCATACAGCCCGATTAATGTGGCACGCAACACTCCTCTTTTGGGGTGGATGTTGGTGATGTAAGGTTAATTGTTTCAAGAACAGTTTGAACCAGTTTCACTATTCGTAATTATTTAATCTTGAACTAAAACTTGTCGACACGGTGATTTAATTAATAATCCAAAGTTTTGTTGAATCATGGAAACCCAGCGTATTAGACGTTAATAAACTGAAATCACCTTACGAACTTACTAAATGCTAATAACATGCTTTAATTTTATTTGATATCCTGAATAAGATAGTTAGGAACTCAAACTTTAATTTTATTTATTTAAACCTCTATTAAAAAAAAAAAACAATCAGATAATTTTATAGAGGTTTAAATTTTTTACATTAACGTGGAAAAACATTTTCAAGGTTTTCATGATACTCGCTTAAATTTCATTCAAAGCAAAATATGGTAGCATTTGAAATAGTGAGTAGGTATAGGATCAATATCAAAAGTCGCTTTCCGCGTCTGTCCCTATGCATCAGATTATGATCACGTTTTTTTATAGATAGAGTGATTCAAGAGAAAGGTTTATAAAGTATAATACATGCACAATATAGTAAGAGGTAAGACGGTACGAAGTTCGCCGGGTAGACTAGTCATATATGAAAGAACATTATCATTTCAAATTTAATACCAAGAGTTCGGTGATAAATTGGAGCGTGAGCGTGCACATGATACATGATGTCAATACTTTACGACTGCGACACTGACATTTGGTAAACCTTTACATTTATTACGTTCTCTGAACTTTTGATGTGCGTAGATAAAATTTTTCTTATTGTTTGTTGCCATAAGAACAAAATATATTGGTCTTAATAATGTTACTTCTACTTCTTCTTCACAAAAACTATTATTTTCCGTTTAACACAACCTCAATGTAACAAACGCAACCCAACAATCTGGGAGCCCTCATTAATTAGACCTCAGGGAAATTAGGGGTCCGCTGTGAAACATAAGAGAGACGAGGGTGTGAATGAGGACCTGATTGATGCTTGTACGATGGTGTTTAGTTACATTTTAGTTTAAGGCTCAAAATTCCTTTTCTCTTACGACGTGGCAGGACGCTGATAATCTATGGTTCCCGGGGTGCTTCCCAAAAACGCGAAAGGGGGGAAGGGGGGGGGGGGGGGTTTAGTGGCTGAAGGCCCATACCCCCGACGTTCCCCCGAGCGTAGAAAAAACGATAGGCATTTCCCCCTGTTACCAAAAATAAAGGCAGCGCACCTGTGCTTCAACTTTATATTGGCTAACATTTATTTTACAAAGAAATTGGAAGTCTCTTTGTAAAATACGATTTCTGTAGTGGTAAACTGTAAACCAAGCTGAAAACTCATACGAATGTAGCCTGAAAGAAAACTGGTTCAGTCCACAAACGTAACTCCGACTTGCAAAAATACATTCAAGACGTGGAGTAGACGCTAACAGAGTGTGGCAGCATTTGTTCTTACAATTGTAGAGCTCTATTTAAGTTCTTTAGTATACACACTAGTACACGATAAATCTGTTTTCATCAGTTAAATGAGGTTAATGGAAGTATATGTACCAAAACCAAAGTATACCTACCCTTTATACAAATTTGTCTCAATAGTATTTCTCGCCTGATACACACGAAAAACTCATCAAACAAACAAATTAGAATAATTCACTTTCTGTTTCTGAAGCTGCCAAGTATTAAAATTAATAATATTAAAATTCCTAGTTTTATTTCAGTCTTACTATAACTTGAAAAGTGGCCTTCTCTACGACGTTGTTATAAAATAAGCCAATTTCCGTGGATGTTTACTTCCAGTGCAGTCTTCAGTGCATATTCCAGTAGATCAATAATGCAACGTACTCGTACAAAGAAATTGCAACTCTATTTTGTTGTTCCGAAAATTCAATAATACTTAGCCTTTTTTGGATCGCTGTTAGTGTAGATATCTTTTATCTGAAAGTAAAGTTTTTGACTACTGTATTGGGGGCTTTGCATATAAATGAAATGGGTTCTATCTATGTATATATGTAAGTCGTTTCAATACGGCGGCGTTGGCTCTCTAGTGCAACACATGCTCAATAACATAGTTACCTATACCTAGGTATATGTTATTGAGATTACCTTCAGATATACATATACCTATAATAAAACTAAAGAAGACGGAAGTAGGTAATATGTATAAAACTAAACATTGGGTTTTATGGAATTACGTCTTTGTGATTAATTCAAAACCTTTATAAAGTTGGAGATGAAATAATAAAATCCTAACACTTTTTAGATAAAAATTGCAACGCGCAATGTAAAGTCCAATAATATGCGTAACTTTTATTAAGATGTAAGTTGGTATCTGCTATATATATATAAAAATGAATCGTGGTTCGTTAGTCTCGCTAAAACTCGACAACGGCTGGTCCGATTTAACTGATTTTAGTTTTAAAATTATTGTAGAAGTCCAGGGCAGGTTTAAAAGGTGAGAAAATATGGAAAAATGGGTGAGAATTTCTTTTAAAATTGTAATGCGCGAAGTTTGCCGGGACAGCTAGCAATTAAATATAATGGAAGAACCAAAATAACCGGCACA
The DNA here is from genome assembly GCA_951802225.1 of Euspilapteryx auroguttella. Taxonomy (NCBI): domain Eukaryota; kingdom Metazoa; phylum Arthropoda; class Insecta; order Lepidoptera; family Gracillariidae; genus Euspilapteryx; species Euspilapteryx auroguttella. The sequence continues at coordinate 4,075,125 of OX637656.1, forward strand.
CTGAAAAAAAAAACACAAATATTTGGCACAGCTAGGTACGAATGTAACCAAGACTAAATTAATCATTCAAAATCAACACGTATTTGAAATTGTCACAAGAATTTTCTGTTGTTTTCAGTTTGCCCCTCCCCTGGCTGCTCTTCGGGTTGATAAACGGCGCCCCCGTCGAGGTCAACTCCAAGGGCATGGTCTGCTCCATAGTGCTGCTGTTTGCGATGCTGATCTTCGTCATCATATCCATCGCCTGCTTCAGGTGGAAGATGAACAAGGGTCTGGGCTTCACGATGTTCCTTCTATACTTTGTTTTCGTTGCTACCAGTTTGGGGTTGGAGTATGGATACCTGCACTGTCCGAGCGAGTAATGCTTGTTTGTAAGTTCAAAAGGAATTTCTTATTGATGAATACAAAATCGAATAACGTGGTGCATAGTGATAAGAGATAATCAATTGTTTTATATAGTTAATGGCAGTAAAGAAGATTATTGGTCATTGTAAAGCTTTTTAAATAAACGAAAACAAATAATTTATCCACAATTACACACAATTATTTTTGAGACAGAGACGAAAAGATCATGTTCTATATCTGTAAATCATAATAACTTTTGAAATAAAACACATACAACACAACTTCTCAAAAAAGTCTCAACAACTAAATTGTCAGAAAACAATAATGTTTAGTTATAATTTTGAAAATAATTATAATCCGGAAACTAAAAGGCTCTCTTGGCTCATTAAAGTAATATTGACAGTATATATGTATCTAAATAAGAACGCAAAATGCGAAAATTTTATTTTTTGAGTATAAAGCTATCGTAAAAATACTTGGTTCTGTTGTGTGCACAAAAAAATTGGTTATTTAGGTGTGTAATTTTTAGTTTTTTATCTGTTTATAAGTTCAAAGTATCGAAAAAAAAAAGAAATCTGTTGAATGTACAAAAAGCTGAGTTTTATGTATATTTTGGTATCTATAAGATTTTTGAACAAGATTTTTCCTGCAGGCTTACTTTTTTCTTTTCTAGTGGTATTCAATCTTGGAATATTGAACAATGGCAATGGGTTAAAAAAATCTTGTTTATCTTGTTTGTGCCTGTCAGTCGTTTTTTAATTTTGTTTCTAAACGTGATAGTCAATGATCAAAGACGTGAACCGTAGCGTGAACCCACGTGAACCCTATACCTACCTAAAATTATTTGCACAAAATTGACTGTCAGAAAGGGAAAACGGGAACGATTTTTTATATCAAAAGTGTTTTATGTAAAATAAAAATAAAATGTAGCCATCAATAGAGACTGTAGAGATTTATATAAATGTTAGCTGTTCATTATTAAATAATAAAAAAACAATGAATGACAATGGGTAGTTCAGTTTCACATCCACGGCTCTATCCACCTTAAAGCGGTAGAAGTTGTTGTACAAACATATAATGTACTTACATAGAGTGGAATAAATTCTACGAAGAATATCAAAGTTCTCTATATTGGTATCGGAGCCATCGACATCGAAGCCCATTGTCCTTGCATTGATTAATGGCACTTTTACGAAGCCGTTTTAGTGTTATTGCAGATTTTTTGATCGGGGCCGCGTTCCTAGGGTCCTCGTTTACGTATTTATTGTATTTTTGTAAATATCGTATAGGGTTATTTAATTTCGCAAATTTTTTGTATAGTTGACGTTTAAAAGTGATATGTAAGATAAAATTGTGTTTTTGTAGGTTTATTTTTAATGTAAGAGCCGTTGGGCTTTCAGTCCAGTTTTATCTTGTTGTTGATTTAGTTATATTATTGTAAATGTAGTGGGGGCGTGAATGTGAAAAGTTTATTTGATAAAACAAGTAGTGGGGGTGGTTTTGGTGTAAATACATTAGGTGGTACGCGGCTAGAGGCGCCGGGCACAGGCAGGTCCTCCAGCCAGCCGCGCGTCGCTCGGCGGGGGCCCAGCTTTACACAAAATGTGCCTATTGTTCTAACGAACAAACACACTTAACGTAATCAATAGATGATTAGTAATTTAAAGCATCATTATAAAACGTTAGATAAATTTAAAGTTAAATAATTATCTATCTCGCGTCGTGTGCCCCGCCCTAGCGTTTGTATGTATCGTTAGATTTATACACTAGTTCTTTATTAACATTTCTCTAAATTAAATCCATTCTTCACTTTAAATCTGGTTGGTTTTAGGTTTTTTTTTCACTAATAATGAGTAAAGTCGTCAAATGTCTTAAATAGCGGTTAAAAAAAATATGACTTAACAGATTGGGACTCGTTATTAATAAATATCGTTATTGATAATTGCATTAGTGCCGTCCATTCAATATTGTTTCTCCCCTTGGACTTATCTTGATCGCTTTTCAAAGCTCTTTTTCATAGAATTCAACTCTATGCTCCGAATGAAATACTTAAAACCAAATTATTCATGTTTACAATTACAAATATAAATTTATATCTTCTTAAGTGTTAATTACACTGAAAATCGTAATTGGTACCTAATCAGGTTTCCTTTTTCCGTTTATGCTGCTAAAAATACGATTGTTGATGATCCTACAGAGATTTCTATTGACAACCCGCCTATTTGATATAGCAATAAATAGTTCTATAGAATGTTTTGTATACTTAGATAGTTAAATTATATTGATAAGCTTTAACAGTGGTTGGAATACTTTGTCGCTCAAATTTGTTTTTTTTTTATCTAAACAATTAGTGAGTTATCGTAAACAATTAAGTTCGTAGGTATATACTCGTAAAAAACGCACAACATGATAAAAAGTGAATCGTTACTGAAATCGGGATTAATAACATAATTAATTATACTATTTTAAATCCAATTAGTCTGAATTCAAATTATGTAAATAACTAACTGAACACTGAAAATAGAAGACGACTGGTGAAGCGATGTTACGCTGTGTTAACCGACCTGCACGCTTAATTGAAAATAACTTACTGTGTCTTTGTTTTATACAGAAAAGGGAACCTTTAAGAGTTTTAAATATGTTTATTTAAAATAAATAGGCAATAATAGTAGCTCGTTATTATAAAATGTATAAACCCTTTAAATGATGATTCAATGTAATATTTGAATATAAAAATAACATATCGATATGTACCGGGGCAGTTCGCGTAGGTCATAAATCTGTGATAAGAGCATGCTTATGACGTATTTGTAGAGTTTTGTTTTGTTTGTCAAGCAAGATAATCGGCTAGTCATATCTATGGGTATAGTAGAAGGTTTTGTTGAAATTCATCTGAAATACGTATGTACTCGTAAAGTTTAATGCACACCACGACCATCAAAGTTGCAGATTACATAGTTCTAAATGACTCTGAAATATCTAAGTTAGCCGAATTCAACCATAAGATTTACAGCTGAATTAGGTATTGTGCCTTCACTGTAAGAATACCATAATGCGTTTTTCTATAAAGGTACTTTTTTATTTAAACAATTTAACTTTATTTGAATTATAATGTGCAATAAACGTATTATAAAGAATGTCAGATGCTAGATACTGTTTAAATAAATTCATACATAATAAGGTTTCTCATAAATATATTGATATAACATAATGGGCATATTTTAAATAATTGGTAGTATCTCTTTTGTGAGCTTTGATTTGATTGTTCTGTAGATCGCGTAGTAAAGCCACAAAGGGTCAATCGGTTTCGAAACATCTAGAATGAAAAGTAACTCGAACACGTAAAACTTAGCACATGCATTGGTCATCTCATCCATATCGATTGAAGATAAACATCGAAAATGTTTCGATACTTACCTAATGTAATAATTTATTTAGTTCTTAAATAATTGAATTGCTTGTTATTAGACCTAAAAAGCATTCTTACTCGTATTAAACTACGAAATTTTACTAAGTACCTACCTATGTGATATAATAATAAACATATTCAAAAGGGTTTACCAGCATATTATAAGACTAGTTTAAAAAGTCATAGAAGAGAAAATGTGATATTACTAAAATCTTCTTTTAGACCAGACAACAAAATATAAGTCTTATAATGTGTAGGTAAAAATGGTCGCAAAGCATACCATTCGGTAAATTGATTTCTGAATCAGACTAAAAGTCATTAGCTAGCAATCAAATCATACGAACCGACCAATTTTAGTAAAAGAACACAAACTGAAGTAAAGTTCTCGTAGTTAATTCTCTGTTATTTATTTTCTACTTAGTGTTGGGTGTTTTATAGAGATTGATCGATCTAAGTGGCGTTCTTTGTAATTACTCAACTCTGTGGGCTTCTCAATTACAGTGATGTAAGAGTTGAGATTAAATTTATAATAATAAATCTAATTAATTAACTAAAACAACAACACCTTTGTCTAGGAAACGATGTGAAATCCTAATTGAAAATATACGAGTACAGTTTTAAAATGAAATAAAATGGAAGCACCAAGTACCAAAAAAATGTCGTATGCAAAGCTGATTTGTTAAAAGACAATTTCAATGTTGTACTTTACAAAATTAAATGTTGCAAGATGACAATTATACACTTAGCTGTTTCTATATATCTATCTCTTTAATAAAAACTTGTAAGTAGCCTATTGTAAATTTATCATCCTTCCATAGTGTTTCAAATGTAGTTGTTTTAAAGTAATATTATAAAAGCGGATAAGTAAAATTGTTGGAAGGTTTAAAGGGGACATTACGGTATGAATACCAGAATGAATGAATGACGGAATGATGTTGCACTAATGACCGCGCTTTTTATAGGCATGCTTTGCAAGGGGCGTGGCTTGCTCCAACCAATAAGCGAGTAGTTTATTACGCGCGTAATTCAAATATGGTATGCTATGTACAAATGAGTAAAATACACTATTCATAGAACAGATAAAATTATCTAATCACAGATATCAGTTAGTTTCATTAAAACAGCATTTGTTCAATACCAAAAAGCACAAACTCAACTAGATCTCATCTTTTTACAAGATTTGTTTAAAGGAACTCACCATACTCAACATGTAAAGTAATCGTTTCATTGCATAACTTGTTTGCTATAAATTGGAATTCTAAAATTATTTAAATTCAATAATCGAGTTATCAACATAAAATATATGTATTTTTTTTTTCAATTTAAAAGTACTTACATGATGATTTAATTGTTATTTCACCTGTTGAGTATTAGTGAATTTAATAAAAAAGAATCTAGTACTACCTTTAACGTTACTACAGCCTCTCTACAAAGGTTAAGCTCTGGTTAAATCATAAAGAATGTACCTTTAATTAATTCTCTTCGTAGATAAGAATTTAGGCTTAAAGCTCTTACTGAAATAAAATATTTATTTAACAAAATAATATAATTATTATACCCATGTAGAGATTGTTACTAGAGTGATAATTTTTATAATAAAACTAAATGATCAAAACGGCAGACAAAGATGAAGTGTATTTTGATGTTATATTTTAATGTATAAATTCTGTTTTGTTATATGTGTGTTTTTAATAACTGATCGAACGAAAGCTTAACTTAATTTTAAAATATTTTTCAGCTAATAAGTTAGTTAAACTTCTCCTTCTACATAATAGTGCCTCCTCACTATAAAATAACTTAATCTAAATAATTTAATTTTATAATTAGATAGACTTTATGCCTGATTTATTGTAATAAAACTAAGCTTGGGTCATGATTAGTTACACTTACACTAGTAATTTACATATTTAGAAGACGTTTAGGATTTCTATCAGTATTATATATTATTTATAAGTTACTCATAGTTAAAGATAATTTAGTTAAGTTATAGTAATTTTACTTGACTTGTTCAAATTGTACTTATACTTCTGTATTTATTAATTTTGTATTTAATGCAATAGCGTTTGGCCGTTGTCATTTTGAATTGTACTTACTTTATAAATTGGATCATAATTCAATTGGACTAAAAAATACTTTTGTGAAGATCGTCCAACAAATAAGACACGCATTGTTATTTTGGTAATAGATATAAATTGGTTTTTAGGACTTTCAAGACTCTTGTGTACCGTATTAATTAAGAATTTAAAGCTTTTATAAACGTTATCTTATTAAATTGTGATAGTTTTATCAGTTGAGTGCAGATAGTTTATTATAGCAAGTAGGTAGTAATTTAAGGAACTTACCAAATGGTCACATTAAAGTTGTTTTTATAATTTGTGCCGTGAAATGTTCCAGCATATTCGTCGTTTTGCCGGCGGTTATTATGAAAAATTACAATAAAAAATATAAAATAGTTTTTATTTTATTTATTTTCAAACCCACAAATAAAAATAACATTATTTTTACCTTTTTATATTTAAGTCACATTTAAGTACACAGTTTTTAGGCATTCCACGTAAATACTTTTTTTTTTCCGTATAGCACCTAAGTATTAATATTCATCAACACTCTGAAACTCCTCATAGCGACTCAGATTTTCCTTCAATTGTTCCCTGACTTTCAATGCAATTCCTGCATACAAGACCATGGATCGTAATCGTAATCCAATCATTCAGTCAATACACTGTTTTTCAATTATACCTTTACAAACAACGAGAGAATTAATATAAATTTCATTCTTAATACAATTCCACAAAGTTATCAGGCCGATTCTGGCCGTATTCTTTTAAAGAACAGCATGCCTTAGCCTCATCCGGCAAAACAGAACGAAGGCCACGAGGACGGCGAATGCGGCGCCTGCGATGAAAGTGTTCTCGTCACGTCTGGCCCCTGATGATTTGTCCACCACTGCACTCTGCAAAGAAAAATCTTTAGTACCGAATTAAAAACCAAGAACTAGAGAAGAGTAGGTTACGTAGTCTTACATCATGATAATACAATCCCTGCGGAACTCGACTGCTCCGTGGCTCAGTTAGCAGTGATGTGTAGGTACTGAGTAAGCGTGTGCACCTGGGTTCGATTCCCGAGCAGGGCGAATATTGATATGATTAATATCGATGATTGTTTCCGGTCTGGGTGTAATGTTCGTTTTTGCGTGTGTTTCGGGTACCCTAGATACAGGTTCTTCCTAGTTAGGGGATCTGAGTGTGATGTGTTATTATTATTAATACGGCCACAGCGACTGATATCTGACTAAGGGAAAGCTTCGTTAGGTGTGCTTTCAGGTGATTGATGTTGCCAATTTTTGTAGCGCATGTGCATTTATTTTTGTTAAGGTCGCCTATTAAATTATACTTTTATTTTCTGTTTTACGTTTGTATTTTATTGCATAAAGGAATTGATATTTATTTAAATATCATTTCCTCAAAACTATCACCCAGAACACTCAGAAAATAAACAAATTTTCATACACCACCGTTCTCAGCGATACCCAAGCAGCCAGTGCGTGTAGGACTGGCTAATGCAACGAAATGTGAAGAATACGAACTGACCCAGCCTCCGTGCCTGATGGCCCAGGGAGTAGCACAGTTGGCCACGTGCCTGGCCGCCCAGTCCGCCGCCCTGCACCAGCCGCCGCATCTGACTGCGCGCGCGCACACCTCACACAGAAATGCCAGCACTACTAGTGCTCTTTGCTCCACGTGGGCGCAGTTCTGAGGATGAAAAAAAAAAAAAACAAGGGATGCTTATGCATAAAATGCTGTTTAGGCTATGAGTAACAATACATTTCAGACAATTTACCACGTGTAACTGTATGTTAGAAACATCAAAGTCTTAATAGTTTGAAATTCAGTCAGTAGGAAGCAGAGTAGGCAGATTCCTAGTTTAACATTCAGTTGGAAAGACGCAGAGTAGGCAGACTCCTACAAGGTGGTCAGACTACCTGATAAAGGTTGAGGGAGTCACTGAATAAGGGTCGCGCAAAATTGGTCGGTATAGCGAACGATCTCTTTAGGCTATGTTCAACAGTGGACGTCTTTCAGCTGAGATGATTATGATTCTGACCTTGTCTACTGTCTGTAAGACTTTAATAACCTTTATATAAAAGAAGTATTACCTGACACAGCTCCTGCATAATATCTTCAAACGCAACCTCATCAAGGCTCAGCAGTGGTATATGTGCAGCCCTGTCCGCCAGCCTGCCCTGGGCCTTGGACTCGCGGAACCTCCTGGCTGCTCGCTCCAGCGCTCGCCAGTCGCGCCAGTACATCCACCAGCCTCTGCGGATTTATTAAGTTTTTATTAGAAATTAATTTGTGTGTAAAAGTTGTAGTTTGATCGCTCGTCGATCTATAACTGAAGTGAATCTTCCGAAAGAAGTTTTGCTTGTAGTATTATTGTGTGGGTGGGCCCTAAACTTAGTTTTAACCTTTTTTTTATTTGTAAGAACGAACTAAGTGTACCTACTTGGTCAAATGCCAATTTCTCTCCATAACATCGATACTTTGTGTTGTGTATACCTAAAAGAAATCTTGGCTAGTGCAAAAATCCTTGAGATCACAGATTATGTCTAGGCTCCAGCAAACTTTTGCGAAAATTTTACTGACAACTATATTTACAGACGTGCTGTTGTGATATTTTTTTGGGAGATATTTAAAGGTAAAATTAAAAAGTATACGTAGGCACAGTATTAAGAGTACTAAACATAGGTAATTTTTTTTTTTTATGAAGAATTAGCACCCACCTTGGATCTGGTTCAGGAGTAGCCAGTATACAGGGAGGAGGCCTCAGACCCCCTATCCTCAGATGCTGCAGCAGCATTGCTCGGAACAGTCGGACTCCTTTCTCTTCTTCTTCACCTGTAAATTATTAGTATGTACTTAGGAAAATTCATCGCGTGAAAAATTCTTGGGCATGTAAAACGTATAGGAGAGGATCGTGCTACAAAGCCGGAATATCAGGAGGGTGTGCCCCAAGGGCCGTCTCCCGGGCCGTCCGAGATATAGCTGGAGTGATGAGGTTAAAGGGGACTTGCTTGCGTGACCTGGGGTAGGATTGCGCTGCGCTGCGCAGGTCCCGGCTGAGTGGAGACTTTTGGTGGCGGAAGCTAAGATCCAATTAGGGTTAACACACACACTTTTAGAAGCACGATGTTATGTATGTACTGTACAGTGGCGAACACGGACGGCGTAATAGTACCGGTTTTTCTGTATTGCAATATAGCTCTTGTTCTTTGGTATTACAGTATAAGGGCATGAGACCATAGACAAAAGTGTTACGCCGTCCATGTCAGTCACTGTACCTACCAACTCCGAAAAATAAATATTCTAGGACGGAAACTGTAAAACTACTAACAAAATGTCTGAATCTTTATTAGTCAACAGAATTTTTCAAAGTATCACCTTGTACATGAGCACCTTTCCAGTGACCTCGGCACTCGTCCCGACGTTCCTCGTCCAAGGAGACCTGTCGCAGGAGAGGGGCTCGAGGACCTTCCCAGTCTTCTAATGGCTGAATGCTGCAAGCTGAGTACCATGTCGTTATCAAGTTGGAGTTCAAATTGATAGTTAAACATTAAAGGCGTCTGCTCGCGTAGCAACGACAACGTTAAAAACATAATATTATTCTTTAACTTTACAAATGTTTCTATGTCGTTTCTAAGTAAATCTAAAAATAATTAAAAAGAGATATATGTATTTTAGATACATGCAATGCAGTAAATATAGGAAAAATCACTTCTTATACACTAACCCTCTTCATAAAAAGTTAAAAAGCATTTTAGTTATTTGACGTATGTCAATTTAGACTGGATGTCACGTATTTATCATACAACAAACGAGAGAAGTAGACCTCCAGTAACGCTACTTAAAATCTACTGTATCTTTATGAATAACACGGTAAGAATAAAACTGTTTATATAAATCCCAAAAAAAGCCTCAATCAATGCATAGTATAAAATAAAGTTGCTTCCCGCGTCTGTCCCTATGTATGCTTAAATATTTTAAACTATGTAAAGGAGTTTGATGCGGTTTTTTTTAATAGATAGAGTGATTCAAGAGGAAGGTTTGTAAGTATAACACATGCTCAAAATACTAATAGGCTGGCCGGTACGAAGTTGGCCGGGTTGACTAGTAAAGTATACAACGAAGAAGTATGTCAGACAAACTGCACTTAACCTAATTAGCTATCTTACAAAAACCTAATACCAAAACAAAACACGATCTTGTCATATCAACTAACTTACCTTGTACAGCTTCTAGAGGCGGTATCAGGTCCATTTTAATTCAACTTTTTCTCTAAAAACAAATGACAACAAAAGCAAACCTCCCTTGACAGAAGCAAAAGGATACTGGAAACAAGAGTGACCTTGCTTTGGATCGCGTCAGGTCAGGACCCTGACATGATTATTCTTCTGGATTCGCATCATGTCTCATTAAAATGGGTAAGTCCTTCCTTGTCTTTCCAATGATAAAGAAAAGAGATGAGGAGTAAGTTAATGTGAAGAATGTTTTTGAATCAATGCGAGTGGGAAGGACGCTGTCTACGCATGCGTAGCACGAGGGTGTTTCGCTGAAACTTCAGCTCGTTTGCTGTACTTGTTTGTATATAGTACAGTGGCGATGTCGAGCCCTCTTTTAATGTACCTACTTATATTATACTCCCTAATTCTAATTGGATACAAAAGTCAGGTCAATGGAGGCATAATATGTCCAGCGTGGAACATCTTTCGACAGATCTCAGTCAACTGACGATAGTGACGATGATGAGCTAAAATAAAATTATGGTATAAATTCATTTTAGCTGCAAGACGTCCACTGCTGGACATAGGACTCCCCCACAGAACGCCACCACAACCGGTCTTGAACGAAGTAAAAAGTATAATGAGGACATAATAATTTGCTTAATTAAACAATGTAAGTACCTACTTACTAAAATATTATAATTTATTACGATTTACAATTTATATTGCAAATGTAATTAAGGATTTTGGTATGTTCTATACAACTATTAAGATATTAAAGGCAAAATATTGATTGATTCACATCAATGAATTTAACTGTCCAAAAGCGTAAGTAAATCATTTCTATCGATTCTGATTGAATCCTCCCGGAATTTATTTAATAGGGACTAGTCTGCTCCCAATTGTCCGATAATGGCTCCTCAAAATTACTACTATGACCTCAGGCAGTAATAGTATTATTATTATTATTTGCAGCCTGTATCGTGTCAACTGCTGGGCAAAGGCCTCCTTCACCAGTAATAGTAGTAACACAAGAAGTTTAGAATTTTATAGGCAACGAAGAGTAAAAAAAATATCTTTATGCAACAAATAAAAATAACGCTACCCACTAAAAAGTCCCAGAATCTAGGAGTTTTTAGTTTCGTCTAGTGCCTAGATAGACATAACCTTTGTCTAGGTAACCAGAAAGACATTGCAAAAGAACAAAACTGCATATAATACTGTTTGGAGCAAACCAATAGCTTTGGCGATACAGCCACATAGTCGCCCACTGAGCCACCACGAGGAAAAATAATAAATATTAATAGGTAAGTATGTAGTGTAGATGCTTATTATAATTTAAAAAAGTTAAAACTTTAGGATATAAATCACAGAACAAGGAAGAGTCTACTCTCTCAATAAAGGAACGGCAAACAAATGAATGTTGTAGAAACATATTTTTGTGATTTGGCTCCTTAAAATATCTAGAGAACTCATGAAATAAAAGCATGTTAGTGGTCCCCCTATACAGCAACTATCGCGACCGGAAGGACCATATTGGTCAGGATTATTTAGATAACCAGCGACTGTTGGGCGCACTGTGTGTGTTGCTATTAACAGACAAGGTTTAAAAAAGTCGAAATCAAATTAGAAGTGAAATTGATTTAGCTTCTAAAGACAGTTTACATAATCAAATCTCTATCTTTTAAAATGATTTTTCAAAAACGATACCTGTAGTAAGTACTTTACGAAACTTTAGTTAGATCAAATCAAATTATCCAATGAAGTTCATCGTCCTAAAATTTCAAGGAAGTGCCAAGAAGAAAATGTGATCAAAATGTCGGCAAAAATAGTTACTACTAGAAAACTATCGGATTGTTATTACAAGTGCAACCGAAGATGTAATTTATCTATTCTAGCATGTGTTTGCGCCGTTTTGTCTTTAGTTATCCATACATACAATTACGCGGGAAAAAATGACATTGAAGAAGCTAAGAACTTCTTGAAAAATATTTTAGAAGACGAAATAGAACAGAAGATGGAAGCATATTTGCTGGGATTAGGCGAGACCAGGCGAGTCCGCAGGGATGCTATGTTGGTAAGAGAAATACTTAACAATAATTAGGATTAATACAATCATGAATCGCTAAAGCAATTGTCTGCCTATGATTTATCCAACATAAGTAAGTATTTTTCCGTTTGATATATTTTCCAAAGCATGGCATTTTACATAGATAGGTAGTTAAAAATCCTCAAAAGACCTTAAAAGCACAAGTTGTTTAATGAAATGGATGACATTGTTTCCCCTGATTCAAAACTTTAGCAGAAACCAGCATCGGGGCAAGAAGACAACACGGTGGCTCCGCACGTCGAGTTCTTTAACCCGAAGATGAGATCCGAACTGGAGGAGAAAGATGCAATAGAGATGAAGAAGAGTGGAGCCAAGGGTCCAGCTCCGGGAGGAGATACTTGGGTGTGGTTGACCAGCTATTCCAGAGTTCCTGTAAGTATAATCTCAGAAGAAAGACGTTTACTGCTGGACATAGACCCCACAAACAGAATTACCTGTACGATTATAGAGAAATAAAATTACGATATTTTTTTTTTCCGAAAAACTGACTGAAGTAATTGAAGACGTGTTATCAAATATCTATGCACTAAATTCGTATATGTTTTACAGGAGAAAGTTACCAAAAATGTTTGTTTTCAGTATAAAGTAGTCCAAGGATTCTGTAAAGCCACCCAAGATTATTGTCCTCCAGGGGTTCAAGGGCCGAAAGGTCCAACAGGAATGCCAGGCCCTAAAGGAGACCGAGGGGACCCTGGGGCACCAGGAACTTCTGGACAACCAGGGTCACGGGGCCCTTTGGGACCTGTTGGCCCTAAAGGTAACATCATATTTATGCGACTTTTGCCGCTCACGACTGCTCATGCCTATGCTATTGCCTCCAAAGTAACTGTTTTTTTAAGGTGAACGAGGATTCCCTGGTAACCCTGGGTTGGACGGCCGAGACGGCGTACCCGGCGAACCTGGTCTTGACGGGATGTCTGGTAGAAACGGTGCTGATGGTGCCCCGGGCAAAGACGGTCGTGACGGCATCCCTGGCAAAGACGGTAGCGCTGGAAAGAATGGCAAGGACGGTAAAGATGGTAAGTTCAGTTATTAATTACTACGTTGTATACTGAGTGATCGTAGGCAAACTGCAACCTGTTTTTTTTGTACCTACATATTATTTTGTTAAATAAATTTGTTTCTTTTTTGTTTTTTCCACAATGTTTTGTTATATCTCACCTGCCTTATTGTATGTTATTTTAATAGTTTATCAAATTGTGTAATATTACTCATGTCGCCGGTGAAATTGGTAAATAAATGTATTTTCTTTCTTTCTTTCAAAAATTAACAGTACTAAGTAATAATAATAATTATAAATAGATTTAAGAGATAAGTACAGTTGGGAAGTTTGTTACTTGTTTCAGTTTATTTCTGAGCAAATTTTAGTAAATATCTTTAGGAATCCACTATTATATGACACTTTAAGACGTAAGTAGCTTATTTTTCACGTGAAAGTTTTTAATATACGCTAACAGGAAAGCCAGGAGCACAAGGACCACCCGGCCTACGAGGACTAAAGGGTGACAGAGGACCAATAGGACCCAAGGGCCAGAAAGGGAACGATGGCAAAGACGGGACTCCAGGTCGTCCTGGACTATCAATGTACAACTATACCAAAGAGAAGGAGCTGTTCATACCACCTACTTTTGCTCGTGAGTTCCTACAATCGATCTTCGTAAACCAGCTCCAAATCTTCTTCAATAAGAAGATAATAAAAAACTAATTGTATTTTTATAGAGGATCAAACTCGTGTCATAGTGCGAGAAGGTGAGACACTTCGGCTGAGCTGCAATCCTATGGGCAGACCTGATCCATCCGTGGAATGGCGACGAGTTGATTCTACAGCTGTTATACAGGTTTGTCTGAAACTTATCGGGTCCGGCACTAAGCAGCATTAATGACGGACGATGGTAATGACTGCTTTTAAAATCTGGGTCAGAAATCCAGTCCAAATTATTTTCGCTAAAACCATAGTTGTATCATCTTCATCTATCAACTGATAGCCAACCACGGCTAGACAGAAGTCTCCCCCACAGATTGCCACAAGGATAAATAAATAATAGGATTGTGGAGGTATTTTTTCGTCAAATTGCCTCGCTTAGCAGACAGTGGGCGATCGCAGTGCGGCTCTTCAAGTATTTCAACGAAGAACGCTGCTGTTCGTCTTCGGCTGTTCCCTTAGTAGCATTTTACGACACCCATACAAAAATAAGTGGTAGTGATATTCTATGCCGCCTCCATACGGCCAATACATGTTTCAAATGACATGTTACAGTTATCTTATTGTAATACAGGGTTCTTGGCGTGACGCTTCAGTGAGTGGACATCTTCTAAACATTCCTAATGTTTCACGCTGGCACACGGGGAAATACGTCTGTTTAGCAAACAATGGGATGTTGCCATCTTCAAACCAGACTACTGACGTCGAAGTCCACTGTATGTATCAGAGCAGCAAAAACAATTTTAGTTAGTTTTTTTTATTTTCATTATCTCACTTCAGAAAATGATAATGTACGTGAATTCGATGGGAAAGAAGTGAATAGAACGACCCTTACTTACACAATTCTAATTCCTTTCTATATAACGGTCATTATCACGATTGAGCATTATCTGTCTAATTACCGTTACCATTTTTGTTTTGCATTTTATTTATATAATAACTCTTGAAATGTGTTAAGTATATGTAAACTTAATTATTAGTCGTATTGGCACTCAATTTGTTTCAGCCATTTTCGATTTATAAGAAGTTAAAAAATAACGTGGTAACGGTAATTAAAAATAAAGAAATCTATAGTTACGGTGATTAGAAAATACGTAATTAATTGTATTTTTTATACTATTTGTAATAAAAAAATATTAAATAAATATAATTTAAAGTAGATAACAACTTAAGCTTAGGAAGAACTTGTCAAAAAGCCTTCTAAGACATAAAATTACAATTAAAATATCAAAATTATTATGATGTTTCTCATGCTCTTCGGTACTATGGGACAAGGCCGGATATTGAGAGACATGCGAGGGAATGATAATTATTATGTCTGTGTGTACTGTGTTTGACGTATTCAAATTTTTTTTTTATATATAAAATTGTTTTATAGCTTTTATTTATTTTTATTTTTAGAACGAAAGTGCATTTAAATGCCAATTTAATACAAAAAAAAACAACCAACAAAAACACACAAATATTGCAAATAAAGGCGAAAGATTTTTTGCAATAGCCCCAAACACAATAAATATAAATAAACAATTAAAATTAAAAACAAAGAATAAGTACAGAAAACAATGGTAATGTTGGAAGGGTGGCCTTATCGCTTAAACCATAATGATCCTGACTACCTCACACATATGTAAAGGAAACTTAGAAAAAAAAAGTACTGTGGTGGGTTGTGTAGTAAACTAGAAATATTATGATGATAAGTGCTATATTGTAAATCAATATAAATATTTTTGAAACCCATACAAAATTTTCATAGAACGGTAGTTATATGTAACGGTAATTTGCGTAACGGTAATTAGAACACAAGATATTTTTATGCAAAAATCTGAAAACAAACAAATTTGTTAAAAAATTGCTTATACAGACAATTAAAGTTCTGCGTGTTTTTCAATAAACACTACAATTTACAAATAAGTGTTTTTTTATTTAAGTATCGTAACGGTAATTATAACATTTGAAATCCAAGGTGACGGCAATTATACTCATACACGTGTAAAAATTAAAATAAAAGCCCAACATTCGTCCATACATGGTAAATCCGCGGTATAACTGATAACAAAGCCATTAATCTACTGGTGACTTATATGCCATTTAGTAGTATGGATGGGCATCCAAAATTAAGGAACGTAACGGCAAGCCCTTAATTCGGCCGGACGAGCAGATTAACCATGATAACTTTTCTCGGAATGTTTTTAAAATTTTCAAATTTGTATTAAAATAATGGACATGTATTGCCGAGCATTTATTAGGAATGAAATCCACTTGCACCGATAAAAACAAAAAATTACAGACAAGTGTCTGCACAAAATCGGGTAGCGGACGCGCAACGGTAGTGAGATAACAAGAGATTTGATTTATTTTTAGACCCCAAAACTGTTTTATTTAACTTCGAATTTTTATGTAACACCTTGATATGGATTAGTAGAAGACATGAAAACCTATTTTGACAAAGTTTTTAAAGAAAAAGTATTTAATAACGGCCCGGACGCGCCAAAATGCTCCTTTCTGATAATGGCCGATAATCAAGTTACCTCGTAATACCATTAAAACTTTAAAAAAATTGACCTACCTATATTTTCAGTTAGTCCATACATAAGGGTGCAAAACAACATCGTCTACGTATTCAATAAAACTGCCAAGATTGAGTGTGAGGTAAGCTAAAAGCAATTCATAATCTCCTTACACTGGTAGGATCCCCATGTTAGAAACTACAATTGGTACTTATAAAAATCCTAGCTTTTGATTGAACGTCAACTGTTATAAATTAGTTTCTCATAGATCAACTCCCTCAATTGTTTTTTTTTCAACATTCAGTGTTTTTACGAGTTCTCAGAAACACCTGTTTCATTTGCTATATATAATTAAAACTTAAGTTTCACTTCAAACTTGTTTTATTACATACATAGTAAATCCTTAAACACCTTAAAAATCTAAAATACTTAATTCAAGGTCCAAGCGTGGCCAGAACCAGTCCTAGCTTGGGAGAGCGACGGCGTCACCCTGGAGGGTCTCCGGTACCGGACCGAGGTCTCTTCCACCGGGGTACCCTGGCGCTGGATCATGAAACTGGAGATACCTGGCATCAGAGACTATGACATGAAGCAGTACAGCTGCGTTGCGAAGAATGAACTTAACAATCAGACTGTGAAAGGGCATATAAAGCTTATGTGTAAGTCCTACGCTAAAAGAATGCTTATTGATAGAAGTGACAAAGCTTTATTTGGGCGTTGATACTTCTTCTATTAACTGGGTCAGTGGGTAGTTTTGGGGGCGGTTGCAAGTTTTTAAGTAGATCAGGGGCAGGGACAATCTTAGGATATATAGATTCGATTAAACTTAAAATAATGTGTAGAGTGGATCTTAAAGACAAACTAAGGCTATGGTTTTTGCAAAAAAATACGTATCCGTAACTTAAATTGAAAACAACAAAACGCCGTGAAGGGCAGCTAAATAGTATTTTTATGTGAATTTATAAACTTACTCGACGATCCACAGACCCAGGCCCTAACCAGCAGACCCAGATAACCCAGCCGATGGAGTTCGGCTCCCGGCCTCCGACCCTCACGTCGTACGAAGAGCTCTGCCAAGTCCAGCGGTGTCCTTCTTGTCCGCGCTGTGATAGAGGCCAGCTTCTCATCACAAGCATGAATACAACTGTTGGACATAAGCCAAGGAGAAATACTAGTGAGTAAGACTGATAATTCTAAGCTAGAACGAGCTTACTGCTGATTTACATTGATACAGTAGCTGGCGCCAGCTTCACAAGATTCCGGGGCTGGATCAGGACTGTATTAATGTTAACATGTTTCAATCCAGTCTATCTTCCAGTTTGACAAGTCGTTTCATACTAAGTATCCTCTGATAAACTTATTTACAATTTTCAGATTGCCAACTTTATGCTATCGGCAAACCAGTTTATCATCGCGTCAAGAATGATATCTATGGTGCATGGCTCAGGGACGCGAATGCTAATGATGTTCAGGTACAAAAAAAGTTTTAAGAGTTTTAGAATGAAAAGAATTGTTACAAGTGCCAAGTTACAATACATAATCTTATATGAGTAAAGAACGATAAACAATAATCATTAAGGATAACGCTGTTTTAATTTCAGAAGGAAAAGCTATGGACGACACAGGAGAGTGACGTGGAGCGTCTCCGCGAGTACCGCAGCAAGGCCAGCTTCAGCTCTGACCACGTGGACGAGTTCCATAAGCTGCAGAAACCTTTCTTTGTGAGCAACATTTTAGGGCACTTGTGAGAACAATTCGGATCTTTTAGCTCTGGGCATATACCTACTTGGAGAAAATTGAAAAGCTGCCAAAGATCGGAAAACGAGAACGAAAAATGGAAATCGAGCTCTAAATCTCAGAAAGGGGATGGGGGACGGACGACTAGAAAAACAGTCAGAACATTCAATCGCACTAGATTGCTGTAATTGTGTCAATAATGTATTGGGACAAAACGCGCCCCTGATGATCCTTTTTTCTGAACTTTAGCTGAATCTTTATCATTAAAAACATCAAATTGTATTTTTAGGGTAACGGGCATATAGTCTATAGCGGTTCATTCTTCTACCAAGCCAACGAGTCCGGCCACCCTGGCGACATCATCAGATACGACCTGACGCAGAGCAGAATCAAGTCTGTCCACCTTCCACACGCTGATGGGAGGCTCTATACTAATCAGCATAATCAGGTTGGAGTTGCTAGTTGCAAATTTTTATTTATCTCGTGGTCCTACTTTTAATATATGAAAGTAATATTATGTTATCTTGATCCTCTTGTTTTATTTGAATCAGTTTTCTTTTGTTGAACATTACTGTTGTAATTACCATTTATTGCTTAGATTAGATATCTCCGTACTATTTATATTTGAAAATAATATAAATTATAGAAATTAATAATGACTGCCTAAAAATAGGTAGAGCTCGTCTGGTTTACCTAAATTTCGTGGCTGTGCGGACTCTACCTGAAACTCTTTTTTTTTCAGGTAGATTTTAGTGCAGATGATAACGGACTATGGGCAATTTATGCAATTGAAGGCTCCAACAATACGGCAGTTGCTAAGGTTTATATATTAAATCGTATTTTATTATGAATTTTAACTTAAATCAAGTTAAAATTAATTAAGCAATTTACTGTTTTCTTTTAGTTGAGCTTCGATCCTAACAAGGATGATTTGATCGTCGATTATATTTGGAACATTTCGCTCAATCATAAACAAGTAAGTTTAAAAAATATATAATTATCCATTAATACTATGTAATGTAAGTTCACAAATTGTTCTTTATAAAAAATCCATTTGCTTAAATATATATTTACTTAATCGTTTGATATTTTGGACACTTATCAAGTGTTTTTAATGAATTATTCTGCTTCAGAGTTCGTATAAAAATTCGCAAGTCAAATATATAAAAAAATGATGTCCCTGATATTGGAACCCTCAATATCTTGTGTTTGCAGGTCGGCGAGATGTTCATAGTGTGCGGCGTCCTCTACGCCCTAGACTCAGCAACAGAGCGAGAAAGCAAGGTCTCAGTAGCTATAGACCTGTACCTCAATAAACCTGTGGAGGTGGCTTTGCCATTCACCAACCCTTTCACAAAAACCACTCAGTTGGGGTATGACCATATGCGAAAGGTAATTTTATCAACATTCAAATCATTAAATTTAGTCTAGAAACTTAGCTGATAATCCAAGCGAAGCCATTGAGTGTTATAATCCCAATTTTATTCATACATAGTAGATGACGGAGTAAAGATGCCTCTACATTATTTCAATTTAACTCTAATGAGCAGTTTTTAAGGGCAGCTTTTTTAAATCCGAAGGATGGTGATCTATACTTAAATGTTGAAAATATTGGAAGCAATATCGGGTTTTGGGTCGCTCTAGTATATTTGACTTGAAGTTACTAGTTGTAATGGTTTTCTTGTTTGCAGGAGCTATATTCATGGGACAGAGGCAATCAACTCACGTATCCAGTGCGGTACAACGAGCTTCCTGGACCATAGGTCACGAATTTTAAAAGTCTGAAAGTAATTATGTTTATTAAATTTCGAAAGGATTTCAAAACCGAGAGAGTGATAGCACAAACTTGCAACACGAATAATACCTATTTTATGTAGTAAAACAATTTGGCACAGTTTTAAATAAGTAGTACCTATTTTAATAATAAGTTTTAGTAACTGTAAGTTTAAGGACTTAAATAAACTCTTTTTACTATCTTAAATATATTTTTTTCATCTAACGCATTCATTAAAAAAATATAAACATATAATTCCACCTGCAAGAAAAATTCCGCGAGAAATGTCCAACAGTCTGTCTGACAGCAGTGAAATCCCGAAATCCCGAAGAAAAGTTCTGTCGAATAACGAATTATACATTGCTCGTCATCGTTGACCGCCACGCCCTCTACCACTAAAATGTAAAAGCACTCTATGTAGAGACGCGGGTTGAAAGTTGCACATTTCCCATGCGTGCCCGTGTAACATCACTACTTCTGCCTGCTGCTGCATCGTCGTACTTGAGTAGATGGCGCTAAATATCGTTATATTTTTGGAATATGTCAAAATAAAAAAAATAAAACATAAATAATTTACTGAAAAATGTAATGCAGATGGCAGATATTATACTAACATGTATTCCAAAGTTATATTTACTAGTGAAAAACAGCTGAGTTTTAAGCTATTTATAATACCTACGATTAATTAATTTAATTACTGCTTGCTTGTCATTTATAATCGACTACAGTGTCTAAATGCCTAACTGCTCTCGCATGTATTCGATAAAAGTTTAACAAAATTCTGCCACCCATAGCATCGATTGTCATCATAATCATCTTGTTTGCAGTTGCTAAACGAATAAAAATAGCCACCCACAGACACAAATTAGTCATAGCTACCTCACACTCCACGCTACGCCCTGTTTTACATAGGTACATACTTAAATGACAGTGGTAGTACAGTGGCGGACTAGGACAGCGTAACAGTTTTGTCTATGATCTCGTGAGTCCTACGCTGTAATATCAAAGAAAAAGAGCTATTTTGCAATAAAGAAAAACCGGAAGTGTTACGCCATCCTAGTCCGCCACTGTACCTTCATACAACTTACCTTGTCAATAATATGAACTAGTATCTATTACTTATTTAATAAACGACGGACGGTAGCATTATGATTATCTAGAAAAGTAAATAAAAAAAGGAAACTCATTGTGGCACCATCACCACTCATGACTCAAGTCAGCATCTACATCGAACCCACACACGCATTCCCACAAGCAGGGGGTCGCCCCGCGCTGGCAGCACCGCTGCGGCCCGCTCTCAATACAAACGGCCGGGAGGTGCTTAGTATCCCATCTCAGCCCCCCTATTTTTCGCCACAATGGCCAGCAATACATTCCGTGACTTGGCAGAAGTTGATGTCGTGAAACTTGGCCCCTCTGCGCGATCAATACGTGCGCACAGCGCCATCTAGGTGGCATCGCGCAGCTAAATTGCAGTTTAATAGTTCATTAGAGCCGGCAAAAATGGCGGGCGACAGTTTAAATTCGGAACGCTCTCTATATTGATTGGGGTGGATTTGGAATGTTGCGGTTTGCAGAATATATTTCAGTAGACCGAGTCGTTTGATGTGGTGATTGTTCCTGATTGCACGTTAAGTAAAACAGAATTAAATAAAGAAAAATGAACGCTAAACAAAATAAATTTAAATAAAAACTATATATATAGTAAACTACTACGAAAGAAGACCTAATACATTTTCCTTTATTAAAAAGACATAAATTTTACAGGAGGCAGAAATGAAAAGTATAAAAGTTTAGCGTGAAACTATTTTACTTTGGGCGCTGTGGAAACCAATGCTGTACCTCAGAAGCATAAGACTGTAAGTCGCAAATCGTAATTTTACAGGAGAGCGTTTTAAAGTTTGAAATAGCATGTTTTTCAACTTTAGACGCAAATAAGACGCAAAAGTAGACGTTATAATCATCTTGAGTTTAATTGATAATAAAGAGCAATTATCTCTTAATTTAAAACAATTTTCAGAAAAATAAGTCCTATGAAAAAATATAGTTTTTCAGGTACTTTTGTAAAAACATGCATCACATACACTAAAATGCTTCTAAGATTATTTTTGTAATCCGGTGAGAAATGGTGTCAGTTACAGTATTTTCTTTAAGAAAACAAAGTACAATAAACAAATTTAGTGTTAAAAAACACTGTAGAACATACATTCAGAACCGTTACAACTCTAAATCTGTGTCAATAATTTATATTATGTACTTTCTGAGTGAAATTTCATGTTTTAAATGATGTTGTCTGAATCTGTGACCTAATGTAGTGAACATTATAGAATGATTAAGAAATGGTTGAATATAAAATAATATGGGACATATGGGGTCCTTAAGTAACTGTTGCATGAATGAGACATAGGTCCCTAGCGCTTTGGTATCAGGATTCCATTATGTCAGGGTAGGCGAAACGTTGTTCTTGGTTGTGCTCTGAGTCTGCAGTGGCTCACTGATTAGTAGTATAACTCGTGGATACAAGATACAAGAAGATCTTCCTGTACACTTAGAGCAATAAATATCTTGTATCTTGTGTAAGTTTGAGCTCTTGTCTTATATTCTGGCGTAGATTAGTTTTAGTAAGGTTTTAAGACTACTTTGAGCTTTATAAATAAAATGCCACTAGTTTCTCTTTCCTTGCCTGTAGTCACACGCATAGTGGGGTCATGAAAGGTTCATTATAGGAAGTTTGAACTTTAGCGACGACGTAGCATGAGTTTAACGTTGTAGATTTCACAATAAGCAGTTCATGATGTCAGGGTCTGGTAGCTAGCTAATAGGGAGAGAAACCAGAGTTTTTATATTATGCTACCTCAATGCAGTCTGAAAGTTTATCTGAAGTAGATCTGTGCCAGAAAACAGGAACGATACTTAAAAGTTACCTTAGAAATTCACAGATTTGCTGTTCGGATATTGATTGTAATGTAAATTGTATGACGTCTGTTTGATTTAATGTTTCTTAATACTTTCAAAGTAGTCGAGCAGTTTGATGCAGCAGCATCATCAAGGACAGATTATACATAACTGCTGCAGTGTTTCGGGTAAATCAGCAACGAAAGCATGTGCTAAGGATCGGCGGGCACTATCAGAATTGGTTAATAAATACCAAGTTTCCTAGGAAAGTATTACAAAACAAATGGTTGTACGGTAGTATGACCAATGAAGACTTTAATTTTCAATTTAGTTTGCCTGGCAGTAATGCATGTGATGTCACACTTGAGATAAGATCCGTGCGCGACCATCCTCAGGCTTGAAAGAGAATCGAAAAAAGGACGAGACTTTGGGATTGGAGTAAGTATGTATCTTTTCTGGTGTTAGATATAAACTTTTTTTTTTATAAGATGTTTATATCTAGGGTCAGAATTGTGCTCCAATCTTGGAGAACTATTTTTTTTTGTTTTCTTACTGTAGCGTGACCGCGTGTTGATAACATGTGTAAAGGTATCATTGCTTGGCAAATGGAGTGAGGAATTGAGGTCTTCATTGAATGTCTTTTAGCCATTTTCTTTGCAGTTTTCTTTCGGTTCTAGTCCAGGATATTCACCCAGGATATTTTTTTTACCGTAAATGATGCGACTCGCAAGGTATGGCGTGGAAGTGACGTTGTATGGTTTCGCCTATGGGTAATGAGTTTTGTCGGTATTTTATTCAGCTGCAGCAGTGGTATAATCTATCTTTGATGGAGTTGTTGCAAGAAGTTGTTGTGTTGAGAGTATGAGGAAGCATTCGTTGACGGACTTTTTTTACCATTTATTTTTAAAACAAGATTGCGTGTATTTTTACGTGTATGGTAAGTATCACTGAATTAAGAATTCCAAAAACTGTCAATTTAGATACAATTTTTTCTATTTTCTTTATCTCTGATACCCGGCCAAGACCGAACTTCCGCGTAACTAGCAGCTTCTATATAAAGATGCGTTAAACCACGCCCTCTTAATCGGATTTAATTGAATAGTATAAAACTGTAACAGCAAAAATACAGTGTTATGCATCTTGATTTGCTTCGAAGCAAAACACGGTATCTGCGCAGTTACAGTATTATGCATCGGATATAGTTCAGAAGCATAAAACTGTAAGATGGTACATACAATGTTATGCAATAAAATTAATTCGAAGCATAAAGCAGTATACGCTCTTACAGTTTAATGCTTCTCATCAGGCAAGGTATTTACACTATAATGCAAATCGAAAAAAGGCACTTCCAGGCTAGCTACGGCCACGGGAGTAAGCGCATTCGAAAGAGCTCGTCAAATACATTAGGATTCCATCAAAAAGTGAAAATCGCAAAAATGACAGTTACAGTGTTATGCTTCTGAGGTACAGATTATGTTTGTATTATAACTCTCACTGTGCTGCGCCCGGGTTTCATTATCTGCCTGCACTCGCCTCTAAATACATCACTACGCTATATTGTTTGATTACTAATTACGCCAATTAAGTAATTTTCTTGCATGTTTGCTAAAAACGTGCTACTTGCCTTTAATTCCTTATTTATTAAGCATACTAAGATTAAAATAGAATGTCAAAAAAAAAAAAAACAAATGGCCAAGTAGGGAAACAAAATTGCGATTTTTATTTTATTTATTTTTATAAAAACATAAAGAAACAGCTGACGAAGTGACGTCAATACTGAAATATTTATACACAAATCGTGACATAATAGCTAGAGCAGGAGGCTACTAGGGGGCTCTAGGGGGGTTCAGAACGGGAAGAGTCGGCTCGCTCCCGAAAAATTATTTGACCGCTTTTAGCGCTTTAATTGAGCAAGCTGGGGATAAGCGCGTAAAGCGCGTCTCTCTCCATACAAATAGTATAAATGTTTCTCCGGTCTTGCGTCAAAGACTGTCGCTTGCTTACTGAATCAACATTTATCATGTTGTATGAAAAATATAACAAAATAAGATTTGGCCGTATGGCCAAATGATGTATGTTTTACAGAGTCAAACTTATCTGTCTGTCAGCAGGTAATTCAGTATACCTTACCTTACCTTGGTATTACCTTTGTTAGTAAAATATTAATCAAAGCTACTGCAGTAAAATATACTGTTAGAAACGCATTATATTTTTGTGAAGTAAACTATTTTTAAATACCTATTTAAATGTAGAGCAACTTGTCCATGTGCAATGAGTAGGTAGACGCTCTCGCAAAAGACGCTGGCATTGACTGAAAATCAGTGCTGTATGCAAAAGCCTTCAGAAAATGCTGAGTAAGTGCCATTTTACAGCAACTGCGTCACACCTTACAAAACTGATTATTGTATTTTGGTTTATTGTTTTTGATTTGCCGTTGTTGTTTTTTGATTTCTTTTCAACGTTTTTGTAAATAAAAGTGTCTTTCTTTCTTTAAAATGCATACGATTAGGTAAACGGTAAAGCATGGTATAAAAAAAAACAGAAAATAATAAAAATCAAATAATAATACATAATAATGTAGAGCCACATAAATTTTGGCGAATAAAGCATATAAACTATAAACTCTTGTCCCGTTAACAAAAAATAGTAGACTTGTCTAAATATCCAATTTATACAAATATGACGAATCTGTGTTTTAAACTTAGTCTAGTGATTTAGACTAGGTTTAAGTCTTTTTGTGGTAGAGCCGTTGGTTCCAATTTTTATTACATTATTTATACTTACCTACACAGTATACTAGGCCAACAAATGTATAAGTACTCAAGTGAATTTTCATAAAACATGTTTGAAAAAAGGCCAACGAAATAAATTTTTAAATATATAGTCGAATTTTTAATTAGACAAAGCCAGCCAACTGACTGACAGTAGCTCACTTTGTAAAATAATGCTGCCTTAATTAAAGTAATAGTGATTCAATCAGATAAATAACAACAATGAGTGTAAATAGTTCATCATGACAAACTATAAAATACTTAATTTTATTTATTTTATAGTACTTTTCATCAAAAACTGACGACCCAGTAAACGTCAGTTGATCGTCTAACTAAATAAAAATACGACTATAGATAGGAAACAAAAGTATTAACAAAACAAGTACGTAACTACTTAAAACTAACGTACGTATTAATCCGGAAGGACAGTCATTGACATGACATTTATATTATTTAGATGTAAAATGATGTAGATGCGATGCGATGTCAATGTATGCTTATCAGCAAATGTAGGTAGCGCTTTATTCCTCACCGCAGCAGCGTGGGGCGGACTCGGGCGTCTAGCAGCGGGACAGGTCCACATCGCACACCTGATGCCCCCCTGCCGCCCACCCCCCTGCCATCAGCTGTTAATGCCGACCTTTCCCCTTCGTTTGTGTAATGCGGGGAGACGTGCTAGATTAGATCTCAGATTTTATATCGATTTCTTAGTAAAATAAAAATTTAGTTCTATCAAAAAGATAATCGGTTAGAAGAAATAATAAGTTTAGTGAAGGTAGGTAGTCGACAACAAAATTAATGTCGTCGATTGATATGCAATAGAGCCGGCTCACCGGCTCTCATTAAAAATAACTTATGATAAACCCTACCTACATTACGCTACCTATCGATTATATTTCCGGCCTCGGGAGGACAAAACAAAAACACAACTTTTAATAATATATCGCACATTATGCCTGGCAAATGAATAATTTATCGCGATATGTCGATTCGGGGCGAGCATCCCTCGGGGCGGGCGGCGCGGGGCGAGGGGGCCGGGCGCGCGCGGTGCGGGGCGGCGGCGGGCGGCAGTCCGCGGCGAGCGCCCGAGTGAGCGCCATGTCCGTGTGCGCGCCGCGCAGCTGTTGCCGGCCGCGCACCCCTGCGTCGCTACTTGACATCACAGCTAAGATAGTGGCCGCCACTATCCCCTTCCAGCGTATCGAGGAGAGATATGAACGGATCCCGGAGCCGGTGCAGCGCCGGGTCGTGTACTGGTCCTTCCCGAGGGACGAGCGTGACATCTGCATGTACTCGTCGCTGGCCCGTGCGCCACCCGACGACCACCGCAGCATCGCCTTCTGCCGCGGCCTCAAGCTGCTGGAGGCCGGTTGCGTCGAGAGCGTGCTGCAAGTTGGTGAGTGCTCCGCGCCTGCGCCTGTTTACTAATATGCACGCCTCGCCCACCCGCGCGCCGTATAAATAAAAACCTCGACGTGTGCGATCGATAGCTGCTGCTCCTCTCGGAAATTATACTCGTGTTTTGTCCTCAAGATTAGCATTAGTAAACATGTAGTACCCCGTCAGGATTCGCCAATACACACTGTTTGAGAGAAAAAATTTAAAAGAAAAAACTTGTCTTTGGTCTCTCAATACTTGATACCGCTTCAGTCAATCAATACACCTGTCT
Organism: Euspilapteryx auroguttella; assembly: GCA_951802225.1. Lineage (NCBI taxonomy): Eukaryota > Metazoa > Arthropoda > Insecta > Lepidoptera > Gracillariidae > Euspilapteryx > Euspilapteryx auroguttella. The sequence continues at coordinate 4,102,324 of OX637656.1, forward strand.
GTCATTCTCGTTTCAGTGCTCGCCAATTGCACAACAATTTTTTCTAAATAAATTGTAAATAAGTATTTTTTGCACATTATTTAGTGATTATGAGTATTGAAAAACTAGTCGTCGTAAAGATGCGAAGTGTTGTGATAAAGTGTGAACATTTGGAGCGCTGGCGCAGCGCACAAGCTCCGCTCCAACAAGCAGCACGGGCCGGCAATAACGTCGCCAAGACGTCGCCTACGGTCCTTTGTTCCAGTAAAATAAGGATACTTACCTACCTACCTACTTTATTAGATTTCTTCTGGGAAACTTTCAATTCAGTTGCCGATTAAAAAACATAAACACTACGAATACAAAGTGGGTGGAGGAAGGTAAGTACTAGGTACTTAGAGAAAATTTGACGATTTTATTTCTTTTTTGTCTGGTTGTTTGATGGCTGCCTTTTTTGTTTATGCCTGGTTTATAAACCAATGGTTGAGTGGATTCCACAGATTCTAGTGTTCACTTACATACTGTTTACGGAAGCCAACAAAAGGTGAAGATTGCACCGTTATGTGGATGCTTGGATACAGTGACAAGTGACAGAGCATCTCTATATGGGCGTTGACTTCACTTACAAACCGGTGACTCTGTTAAAAGCAGTAGAGAAATAGTAATGATTACTGTTTCATTTCTTGCATTTGAAGGGCCACAAGACATTTAGTTAAAAGCTTTGTCATGTTTATGAACTCCGGACCTAGCTTCTCAAGAGTTCTTAAGGCATGCAGCCATCTCTGTGAACTTCTATATAAGTGTCTCAAGTCAAAGCTTTGTTTTTTGATATGCCTGATGCAGACTTTTTGATCCAGAACCTCCAGCCAGCCCTGATGCAATCTGTGATTGGACGCAGGCTGTACCCAGCCTTTCAATAATAAAGAGTATAAATACTCTTTTAGCAAATTTGCTGAAAATGTTTTGGAGGATCTTACATTAGACAACATACTCATGTCAAATACCTCACAAATAAATATACCTACCTACTGTTAGTTTTTTCAGCATATGAAAATCTGTAATTTAGGTTGATGATTTATACAAGGTTCCTCGGGCATAGTATTATTTTTTTTTTCAACTATAGTTCTGAGGTTAAATCAATTGTGATAAACCAACTATGTTAAAATTTTTGTGAACATACTTTAAATGGATAACAAATACGCAATCAGTCTATCAATATTTTGTCATTGTGACTGATTCTGTACTTACAAGGTAAAAATTGTTTTTGGTATAAAAATGTTTTTTGATGACTGGATGTAATTGCCAAAAGGAAATAAAAAGAATTTTTATTTTAAACATATAGCAGCCACTTGTTTGACTATCTTAAATGAAGTCCTAAGCGAACCAAAATACTTTTTTGTTGTTTTATTTAATTTACTATTTTTGAATAGGTAATGAGCTTTGCATTAGCTCAGTGACAAATGAACAAATGGTCCATCCAGTTAGAGTTATCCAGTAAATAGGTGAAACCAGCCTCCGAGAGAGGAGTTGTCATGACAAATGAACGAGGACATGTTTTTTCAAAGTGGTTGTTGTAATGTAAATAATCATGATACATTTTAATGACTACTGTTTTGTTTTGGAAAACAGTGATTTTTTATTATATTACAACATACAACCCAGAAAAAAAAATATGTTAATTTTTGGAAAAGTGTAAATGATTTCTTTGTTTTCATAAGAAAAGATTTATTGTGCACAAAACTTATGTCTAATGGATGACAATTTCGGTTACATAAAATGTAATAGGTAAAACAAGTTTCAATAAGTTTTTGCCTTAATAGGCACAAATTTACATGTTTCTTCATTTACTATAAGTATGAAATTTTTTTTTTTTGAGTGGCCTTACCCTATACTCCAGTTATAATTAATAATTATAAATACAAATTTGTCAAAGCAAAAATAATTAAGTACTTGCTCCAAATTTGTGTAGTGCCTCTATGTTAATACGAAAAAGTATAAATAACTATAATAAAAAATAAAAGAATGTCTTTTATAATTTATTTTGCAAACATGCAACTTAGAGAAGTTTCTTATGTTTTTATTTTAATATTTTTCTGATAAGATACTTTCAATGATTTTAAATTAGTTTAAATACAGCCCATGTTTACAGTACAAAATAGTAAAAACATACAAGTAAATATTTCAATAAATTTTATTATAGGTGCCATAATTGTTTATTTATTAATTAATTATTGGCGAAAACTGCTTAGTAAATGAACTTTTATAACTAAAGTACTTGCTGTTAAATGTGGATTAATATTGTTAATAAAATAAACCTAAAAATAAAATAAATCAAACACAATATTATTAAGTAGGTATATCAAACGAACAACGTCTTTTTTATAGGTAAATTAAAATACTTTCTTTCAGGAACAGTTACATTGGGGGATAAAGTCCCCAGTTTTATTATATCAAATAGATTTTACTTACCTAACTTATTATTTTTGTTAGAAAATGTGAAAATTACTGAAAGCTTCATGGATAACGCCAGCGTTGTATGCAGACCAGACTGTTATCCTTGAGATAAATCAGTCTTAAACCAAAAGGTGACTAGTAACAGAAACACAATAAAAGGTAACACAATACCTACTAATTTTTGGTAACACAATTACTACTAAATTTAAATACTCTAAACGATTGGGTAATATCCCCTAGTATAAGAAGTGTGGGTGGAACAAAGATGATTTCAACTAGCACCTTAATTAAGTACACCTACTTAAAAATTTCATCAGTTTTATTTTTTTGTCATAGAATAATATATATATTTAACTCGAGAACACCACTAACTAATGCAATCATTTATACACAATGATACAAAAATGACATTATCATATAAAAAAAAAAAAAAAAAAAAAAAGTTTCCTTTTTAGTATGACTAAACTAATCCTATACATTTATAGTTAAACTGTGTAAAAAAAAAAAAAAAAAAAAAAAAAAAAACCACCATGATAATAATATGAACGGGAACTGGCTTAAAAGTATTTACTTTTCCTGAGTGGAGGTTGTTGCTGTAATTTGCAATCTGATTTTGATTTTGATTTGCAATCCCATTATCAATCGAGACAATACCTTTAATGGTTTTAACTTGTATGGTTTACCTTTTTTCTTAGGGTTCCCTAGGGAAGGAACCTCTTTTAACCTCTCTTTTTTCTTTTAAATTTAAATAAATATTATATAATATTTATATAAAGTATATATGTAAAAAAAAAAAAAAAAAAGAGAAGTTTTTTTTTTATGGTTTCACCCGCATAATGGTCTTCCCTTAGATCAATCTAAAAATCTTTTTCAGAGAATGGTAACGACTAATAAAGTTATCTTAATAATATATACTTTAAGTAAGATTTGTTTAATGTTTTATCATACTTTCAGCCTGCAAAGTTTAAGATATCCTTGGCTAAGGTAAGCCTAGTTTCAGGAGTGCTGTACGGACGCCGATTAGGAGGTAAAACTCCTCTGTCTGCCAGCCATTGTGATGATAGCCCACACCACCTGCACAGCAGTAGCTACTTGTGTAAATTATAAAACTAACATAATGTAATCAAGGAATATGATGAATGCTAACAGCAAAGCAGGTAAAGTTTTCTTTTTTTTTTTTTTTTTTTTTGCTCTTATATTGACTTGGATTTATTGAATACAGCACAGAGTACTGTCTTACTTACAAAGATAATACAGATAGACCCTGATCTATCTTTGTCTTTCATCGAGCACGTCACAGAAAGTTTTAGATAAGCTTGATCGAGCTAGGTTTATGAAAATTGCCCCTTTTTTCGGACAAGCACTTTGCTTTTAAGTTTTATGATCATAGTCAGTTTTGGTTAATACCTTTACTTACAAATTAAAATATTAAATAGGACACCATGTAAGGTTCATCACTTTTATTAAGTATTCCTTTTTGTTTTTAAGATATTTAGTAACAATTATTTATTTCTAGACATTCAAAATTGTTTACAAGCATTACTTGAAGCATTAAGTTCAAAGCATGCAATATTATTATTTTTGTTCATCTGTAACAAAAAAAAAAAAAAATAATAATAATAACAATAATAATATTATTATACCTGTGTAATGGTCTGCATACTATAAACGTATGTTAGTAACTTTTTTGAAAACAGACTGAAACATGTAAGAATATTTTCACTCTGCTCAACAATGTTTTGTGTATTGATTATTGAGGTACAGATGCAATGCCCGGTATTTGAAAATTGCTGAATTTATTTCAGGAATATATATATACATATATTTATTTATTTTTTATATCGTGATATCGCCCGCTAACTCTCATTTATTTAGAAAAAGGGTAAATAACCTTTTCTGTATCATTAAAGTGGCCATTTTCTAAGTCCACAATATCAGATAAACGACTAATACTAATACGTCGGTAACTCATAAATTTGGAACTAGTTTGTTCTGGAGCGGTATTTTAAATAAACATTCCTAGTAATAAAATAATTACAGAAAATCAATTCGATTGCCACCATGCAAACAAGTGAAACCAATGATAAACTAAAACTACTAATATATAGGTACTACTGTTGTACTACAGAAGTTAACTGGTTTCTTATTTTCTCGTATGGACATTAACTTTGAATTAGCATTTTGGTTAATATGTTTTGTTAACTGAGAAGTTACCTGAATTCAAATTTGACATATAAAATGTATTTATAGTTTTTTACAACGTATATTTTTTATAAACTTACCTACTTATGCAGTAAGTTTATCAACAATTTCAAGACAATCTCTAAAAGTCTACATGTTTACTAATGCTAATCTTGAGGACAAAACACGAGTATAATTAATGATTAAACGAACTTACCTGTACGTGAAGTTCTATCATAATTATACGAGTAGTTTTGTCCGAAGAGATTAGCATCCCTCCCTCCCTATTAACCCAAATGAAGGTCTTGAAATTGTTTCTATATAATATGTACTCTGAACTAAATGACAGACAGGTGTATTGATTGACTGAAGCGGTATCAAGTATTGAGAGACCAAAGACAAGTTTTTTCTTTTAAATTTTTTCTCTCAAACAGTGTGTATTGGCGAATCCTGACGGGGTACTACATGTTTACTAATGCTAATCTCTTCGGACAAAACTACTCGTATAATTATGATAGAACTTCACGTACAGGTAAGTTCGTTTAATCATTAATTATTCATGCGTTGGCTCGTAAAAGTTTCAGAAGAGATTAGTGCCGAGGGCTGGCTGGCGAACCGGTATTCCAGCCCAGCACGTGTGCTGCGTGCTCACTTGAAGCCCTGCTTGAGCTCGGAGGTCACTCTCGCACCGAGTCGTGGTTGCATTCAACACGCTCAAAGCCGACTATGCGCTCATTGGTGTTGGTCGACACGACCTCACAGAACTTGGTGCCGGCCGACACGGCACGGAATTGCGAGATTCAATTACACAAATGCACCTTGTTTGAATAGTTACAGAACTAAAAAGCCTGTCACTAGTCAATGACTTTAAAAAAAATACTTTTTTAACATCTTAAAAAGCTCTCTCTACCAGTTAACATTAAAATAAATTTAAACCACAGTAAAAAATAAATGTTACCTACAATTCGATCGAAAGCTTTGGGCATGTCAAGAAATCGTTATACAGTCGTAGTGAAGAAAACAAGAAATTCTGCTGGTATTAACATAACTGGATGTTCCGTTACCCAAAAAGCTAAGAACCAGATTTCAAAAAAGGGAAGAGCTTGCTTGAGGCAAGGCAAAAGTTCATATAGTATGATGCAGACATCGTTTGTTATTGTCACCGCCCTGAATAACGGATGCGAATAAAGAATATTAATTGCCCTCTTTTATTTTTATTGGGCTCCACTGGTTCAGTGCAGAGGCCGTGGGAGGACGGGCGTTACATATTCATTTGTGCTTATCTACCATCACGGCTGCGGCGATTACCGACCATTCCGGGCCGTTTCGGCTCACTCCGCGGCCGCATAAACCACATTTGGGTACGAGGTTGAATCATAGCCCGGCCCTGGCACGTCTCACGAAAGCGTTGGACTGGCTTATGCCGGCTGCGGTTGCAAGGGTCCACTTTTTTTGCTGCGAATGGACTAAAATATCTCTTTTTATCCATGTTCACGGATTCACGATCCAATTTTCATCTGGCTAGCTTCCAAAAGTGAAGCCAAAAACAACAAAGACTTTTTACTTCTTTTGAGTCATCATCTGGAACGAATAATGGAGTGTGTTTTCTAATACACATTGTCTTTGGTGATCTGCAGACTTTGTGTACCTTCACATATAAAATAGATGCTAGGTCGCACTTTCACGTTATTATTATTTATTATTTGTAGCCTGTAGTGTCCCACTGCTGGGCAAAGGCCTCTTTCCCCTTTCTCCACTTTTCCCGATCCTGGGCACATTCCCACCACTTTCACGTTAAACCTATAAAATTAATAAAAAAATCAAACCGTTAATAAAAACGTTAATAGGTACCTATTCTATACCTTCTTGCAATTTGCAATGCAATTTAGGTAAAATGTCAGTTTGTCTGGTCTGGCCTGCCTTGCCTTGCACTTTTTGAAGTCGTAAAAAATAGCAGGTATCCCAAACTGGATTTCCAGAAGGAAAGTTGAAAATGAATTTTTGTACCCTGCCTGAAGGTAAAATTTAAATGGACTCTAAGCTGAACCCTGCACACATTGCTTAAGTTGCTTAAGAATAGCAAGCAATACTTTTTAATTGTCATGCAAAATAAACGAGTGCACCGGTGCTGCGACTGTAAATATTTAAATTCAATGTTAATAACTTCATATAATATATTAGTATCGTCAAATTTCAATCCAACCAATGAGACCGGTTTCCTTTCAAATGGAATTGGACAAGATCTCGATCGCAAGGGACGCTTAAACCGCATATCGATAAGTTTAAAATAATGTTTGGACTAATATAGATAAAATATTCGATGTAGAGTATGTTGGTAGTAAACATTCTGTATTTCATAATCATGAAGCAGGTGCGTTAATGTATGTAGATCCTACTAGTATTATCTGGTAAAATTATCAGTTTTTGTAAAATTATATTATTATCCTTAAAAAAAAAATATGTCAACTCAACATTCAAAACATGCAACATGCTTTAGTCAATAAATAAGGGTAAAAAGGTAGTAAAAACATACAATAGTTGTAATGTATTTAGTTTGAGGATAACTTTCTCAATGTTAATATAAAACGAGACAATGTACACTGTGTTAAATTGCGGAAAGGCTCGGAGGAGATGACGAAGAATGCTGAACAAATCCTACAAAAAGACGAATCTAATCCATCATCGCCGCCTCGGCTGGAGCCGCTCTGTTCCCAGAACATATAACCATCAGGTTTTTATGGCAGTGGTCGACGACGTGATGCCTACTATATGATCTTTGATATCCCTCAAAAAAGTATAAGCAATAAGTCGTGTATAAAAATGATAAGATAACGGCTCCCTGATATAGAATATAAATTAGAGTAGATGACAGCCTCAAAGATGCGACTAAGTGCTGAGTCATTAGTTTGTCAATTGATTGACAATCATTCACAATTTCAGAGGTCAGACAGGCAAATAAGCAATTGAAGCTATACACGAAAAGTAGGTAGTTACCATTCCTAGCTACTAAACTTTAGAATATTCTATTAGATCGAAAAAAAAACATTTGAAATATCTTAAAGAATCTTCTTATTAAATACTAACAGCGTGTTCAAAACATATTATTACTTGCACATCTCACGTAATAAAAAATACATTACATCTGCTAACACAATCGCGATTCAGCGCTACAAAAAGATTTTAACAAACAGACCAACATCGTGCTGAATGCTCTTCTATCCTATAACAGTGTACCACAGTGTCAGTACAAGACCGCATTGTCGCACGGCCTCGTAACATTAAACCAGCGTAACGGGAGCCCTTGATTTTAAACTGTGACTCCTTAAGTGAACCAATCTTCAAACAAACATATAGTCAGGGAAGCTCATACAGAACTGGATAGATTTACAAAGAACTATCTGTACCGTACGCACCTCCGCATTTTAAACTTCCATAACAATGTTGTCTTTGACGCAGACAGATCTAGGGACGGTTTTATGGCAGTTTAAGGCACGGTTAGATTTTTAAACGAACACTTTTGAAGTCAAAGAAGGTTCTTACAGATGAATTTATCATTAATTAGTTCAAATACGGTTAAAAAACCAAATAGACATACAATATAAGAGTACTCGCTCATTGGCTACTCAAACCGATTAATTAAAAAACATCAAACAACAACGTCTAATGACATAAACCAATTTTAACACCTACTTATACAAGCCAGTCAGGTTACTGAGAAATGCTTGAATTGTGCTTCATCTACAGAGCACTGTTGATTTGATATGGTATCACGACGATGTGATATTTTCTAATGTCTTATCGGATTTCATTCACACCTGCAAATTTTAAGAGGTGTCTGTAATTTATGTGGGATCCGTAAACATTTCGAGTGGTAGAGGAACTGTTCGTGATATTTGCATTATTTAGGGTCATCAGATCATAAATCATATTTTTAATACAAAGAGAGAATTGCGATAAGTTGCACAATGGCCACAATGCACATAATGTGTTTATTCGTAGAGGTGCTTCCGGTTTATGTTAGATGGATTGAAACTTCTCGACTCAGCACATAATTTTACTTTATATTTGAAACCATTGCGTTTCGAAGTATTTTGCATTTCAGCTCGGCTTTGCTAATTATATGAAATTCAAACGTTTGCAAAACCTTATTGTGATACTTTCTGCTTATTGTGCATACTATGAATACTGTGATGCATCATATTATAATAATACTAGAGGCTGCCCCGCGGTTTTTCCCGCGCAGATTTCTCATAAACACAAAAATCCCGTTTTTTCCCGTTCCCGTGGGAATTTCGGAAAATCCCTTCTTAGTGCTCACCTACACTTCCCAAGGAACCCACGTGCCAATTTTCAGCTTTCTACGCCCAGTAGTGTCGGCTCTGCGTTGTCTGTCAGTCAGTCAGTCAGTAACGGAAGAGTTTTATATATTGATTTTCATATTTTGCTGCTACTAATTTTTCTTATCAACTTAAGGGATTATATTTTTACGATTTTCAATAAAAGTAAGTATGTTATTTTTAGTACACACAATATATTATGATGTTAACCATTATCAAAATAAGAATAACTATATTGTTTAGCAACATAATAAGTAATTGAGTAATTGTATTGTTTTAAATATTTAACAACATTTTTGTAAAGTCATAAAAAGCAGATAGGTAGAGTAGGAAAGTTATACTTATTTGAGACCCACAGCAGCTGCATGGATCTGAAACTGGGGGTGAATGTCGTCAGGTCTTGTCAATTAGCTTCAATCAGACTAACCAGGAAATCTCAATTAATTCATTCTTAACTATGTAAAAAATTTGACACTATCTATTGACCCTTTCATGCTACTATTTTAAACCGTCTTCAAAAAGGAGGTTATCAGTTTGGCCTGTATGTTTTTCCGCGATTATCTCGCGTTGGCTAAACCAATTTTGATGCGGTTTTCAGTTTAGTATTTGATACATTCAGGAAAAGGTTTAATTTTAACCAACTTAGAAAAAGAGAACGTGCTCAGTTGATGTATGTGTCAGTTTATTGAAGGCGGGTTCCTCTTGTGTAAAAAAGAAATTATTTTTATCTTATTATCCTTTGCTGCTGCCTAAGCCTCGAAATTCTATAGATGACGGTCATGGATACTAAAGGTTTTTTTTTACTTTATATTTTCTAGAAACAGCAAAGAGTTCAAAAGAACTTGAACTACCTCAACAGTAATAAAATACTATGCCTACTATATACTACATATACTACAACACGAAATTTAAAAATTTAAATTATATAGTGAAATGTGACATAAAGATTTAAATTTTTAACATAATAATAAATGTGAGATTGACGGACATCAATCTATCAAGCAAGTCTGGTTTTGTTAGAATTCTATCATCTGTTACTGTCAATTATAATGATACAGGATCAGTCTATTATACTGTACGGATAATTGTACCTGCTCTTGATGCGGCCAGAAATTAATGGTCTCTATGGAACTTTATTTTGGTACTTAATAATAAAAACACAATCACATATTATGCCCTTCCTGCGATTTAGTACCTAAAGTAGGGTCCGCTCGAAAAAAAAAAAAAAAATGTTTGTACTCTAAATAAATTCGATGAGTTTCGCTTTAAAAGTTCATTGCCGAAGCTACAAAATCATGACCATGCTCTTGTTCAAGAAAACTCAAAAAGAAACGTTCTACTCCATTTAATTTAACCTCCACCTACAAGTTTCACTGTTTGGTAACTTACATACCTTTATATTTTCATACCTTTAACCTATGATACCTTTATATTTTCTCTTAATGTAATTTATTGTATACTATACTTAATACAAACGTAGTGCTTCTCAATAATACAATGAATACTCTAAAAATAGCACCCACGATTTGATTCGTCAATTTTTTTCTGCTGTTAATATCGATAAGTTAAAGTTATGATTATTCGACTATTTGTGTTTTTTACTTTCGTTTTATGAAAAGCTAGCATGATAGTTCTTGTCTCGTAAAAGGAATTAACTAAGCAAAAATCAATAAAAATGTACGTACTGTACGATATCAAATGCGATGATAACCACAGCAAACAGAAAGACACAGCTATAGTGTACTACATTATTAGTGTAGTAGGTACTTGACCTATTTCGTAGCAATGGCGATAGAAAAAGTTCGGTGTCGGTAAAACAGTTTATAGTCATCAAACATTTAGACCACTCTAGATTTATCGTAAAGAGTGTAAAATATGTACAGGTGATGGAGGAGTCATTTGCAATCAAAGGCATTGTTTGCTCGTAGATAGTTTAATTTTAGAGAGAATTTTTCTTAAATAATACAACCACATTACTATAAAATCTAAGACAGAAGGAATCTTAAAATCCGCTTCCAAACATCGGATGTTAGAAAACGAGCATCATGGTTTTGCCTCTAGCGATAGCAAGTAAAAAGAAGGGTTTGCCTGCTCCCAATTTTCACCAAACATTCGCCGGCTCGAAGGTATATCGACCATGTGGGGTCAGTGCTATCATTAGCAGAGTATAAATGTTCCAAAGATTGGAATAAAATAACAGCATGAAACATAATTGTATTTTGAACGAAAATCATTCACAAAGCCCTTCTGATGCCGTGAGAAACGCGAAATGTTTGACACTTTCAAGCTTGTTCAAAATTTTAAGTTACCTACTTATATGATTAAACATGAGTGTTTTTTCATTTGCAAAATAGCTACCTAGGAACACTACCTCTAGTGCACTCTAGTCTAGCCGATCGACGAATAACACCTTGCTTTCAAGTTCCCAAAAAAGTATGCTTTTAATGTATTTAAAAGGCCCAAAAGCTGCTACCTATACAATAGGCCCAAAACAATCATCTGTAATTTAGGGCAATAATTTTGAATCAATAATAATAAAATTGCCTCAAGAATTAACTTGCCTTGTATCCAAAGGCCATTTGCCAGTCATTATATTTTTTGATGATTTAAAATTTTCTTTGTTTCAAAGTTTAAATATCAGCCAATTATTAACCGTTTCAAATTTAAATAGGTAACTAACTATTTTTGACTGAATTTCTTTAAGTTTAAGAAATGGTAAGTTAAAATAAAGTTTATAAAGATGCAGCAAAGTTTAAAAAAACCTTTTAAACCCTGTAGACACGGTCGTTACCAACCAACGTATGATTATTATGCACTATCTACGTGCCTGTAAACGATTTCGAGCATCACGAACATTTCGAAACACCGCATAAAACAAGATGGCGCACGCAACAAACATAAAACAATCGCATGCGCCGAGCAATAAACAACGCTCACAAAGTCCCGGCGACCATATTAATTTGACAATAACCCTATAACTTGGCCGAATGTCAGGACTAACAAAAACACCGGTCTCCGACGGCCTCACCCACAGTCGTAATCATAATTCAGTCGAATTGCATTGTTGGACCCTGGTCGGACCTCAAAACTTTATGACATCCGATGCAACAAAGAATTTCGCCAGGAAACTATAAAATCACAAATAATAAAGAAAAATAGGTAGATACGTACTTGCTTGCTTTAAAATATTTTCTTTCTCAAGTTCCTCTACTCTACATAATCAAGCGTAGCCTCGGGTCACACGGAATATTATGAATATATATTTTAAGAAACTTCGTGTGTGCGTAATACATTAACATGGCCTAAATTATCAAAAGCAACATCATTGCCTTCAGGTGATAAATTCGTTGCGTATTTCGAAATCTCTAAACTGAATGTGTTATTTTTTTTTTGTTTATGTCGGATACGCTTGTGGGCAACACTCCTCTAATCTTCGGCTTCCTGTGTTCGAAGTTGTTTCACAAATTATCTCACTATCACGATACATCACCGTACGTACGGACAGGAAAATAGCTTAGCCACAAAAGATTTACTTTGTTTGAATTTTACGAGTTACATGTATTGTAATTGTCTTCAATTAATTTTATATGAGCTTAATTTACAGCTCCATTCTCATAATTTACCAACTTAAGACAGTTACTCCATCCTACAGTTTCGAAAGAAGCATCAAATTAACGATAGTAACTTTTAAATTATTTCTCTATAACTCTATATTATAGCGCCTTACATTATTATAAGCCTTACGTTATTTTATTACAGGCAAGCATGATCAAAATGCGTACTACAATGACTTGGCACAAGCACAAACTCACGCACAGCCATCTGATGGGTCTTGGCACCTCATTCCTGCTGGAAGCAATGCCAATAATCCTTGCCGCTGATGCTTGGCCAAGGAGATTTGGCACCCTATGCCTTGGAGCGTCTCACTAACTCGTTTCCAATACAATTTTCTTAAGGAATATTGATTGTTATTATTCTAAAGTGATGTCTGGCAAGAAATCAAAACCAACCTTTTTTGTATTCAAAACGCAACTTTGATACTTAATCTTTTTTTTTATTTTAGACCTTTGATACAAACTGTATTCTCAGCATTATATTATACTATGCTTAACAACCATTTTTATCTAGACGATAAATCAAAACTTCCATTTTCAATCTTATTAACATGCCTGGTCTATAATCTCCAAGTAATTAAGTAGAGAACAAAAAGTGTACAAAAACTGCACTAGCGTGTGTCATTATGACCCCTGCCAGCTTTGCTTTATCCAAACGAATACAAAACCTTGTTTCCTCATAGTTTCGGTTTGAAATCGTTTGTAGAAGAACGTTTATATAAATTGTTCCTTAAATCTTACCCCCTCAGAGATCAGAGAGAAAGCAATAGACTTTTTTCGTATTCTTTTTTTCTCTCCTTCTTTTTTGCCGTGTCTACCTGCGGTCCCTTTAGCCGCTCAACCATCTACCAGATGTAAGTGATTGTGCACGTGGTACGGTTCTTCGAAGCCGTTTGATATAGCTTTGTACAAGTGTCCTTTGGGTGGGGTAATATTATCAATCGTCTCCCTTTGTTATAGTTGTATTCTAGCTTAAAACCTTAGCTTACCAACTTTCGTATTTTCTTAAAATCACATTCATAGAGTAATGTGAATGCATGCAATCAAATGTATCGCTCAGTATATGAACAAGTTTCATTTATCCGGTCTTTTCTTAAGCTAACCAACAATTTTGTTATGCAATAATTGTTTAAGCTTTAGAAAAATATAAAAATTAGGTCCTAAACGCAGTTAGATTGGTGTCAAAAAACAACAACCCGTTTTTCGTAAACCCGTTGAACGAGTCCGGTCCAGGCTATTGTTTCCAACACTTTTTTCTTTTAAAATTAAATCCAGCCAGTCTGATGGTTTAACTGTTTTTGCTTTAGGTATTTATAATATTACTAGAGGCTGCCCCGCGGTCTCACCCGCGCAGATTTCTCATAAACATAAAAATCCCGTTTTTTCCCGTTCCCGTGGGAATTTCGGGAAATCCCTTTTTAGTGCTCACTTACACTCCCTAAGGAACCCACATGCAAAATTTCAGCCCGCTACGCCCAGTAGTTTCGGCTCTGCGTTGTCTGTCAGTCAGTCAGTCAGTCAGTCAGTAACGGAAGAGTTTTATATATATTGATAATAAGGATATTATTTTTTTGGAACGTACCTATATATTTATAGGTAATATAATAACTTAGCATGATTTGAAATTTTTATGTTACACTTTTATTAAAATATCACGTTATATAAAACATATCAACATAATTACAATTTCTTTGAAAAAAAAAACGATGAATTATTATGAATAATAAGATAAGATAAAAGATAGATGACTAAAATTACAACCTGATATAAACTTTGTCCTCATAAGAGGTTTCAGATCAGTGAGATACACCAAGACAATTGACAGTTTATCGATAGCATAGACGAAAAGGTCACAAAATGTAAAATGTTCCTTAATGACCAATGACTGTTATTTTCCTAAAAAAAACCGTCAATTCAATCCAATTTCTAGGTTTATATTTATCATGTCTAATTCACTCATCAGTCCACGCTCCGCATCTAATTTCCCTGCTTCGAATGCTGTCCACGGGCCTTCCCCCTCTCCCACAGGCACCGGAGGGTGGTTTTTCGTCCGGTCACTTTACATATGAAAGGTTCTAACGAGAAACGCGGAATTGACATTTGAACCGCATCCCGGCTCGGTGCCGGCTCAGTTCCCTTTCATTATGGAAGCCTAATTTTGGTTACTTAATGTTTTTTGAAATTATTTAAAAATATATATATTCTTATACGGAGGTTTGCAGATAGAATCCTAGACCTCAGCTACGATAAAAAGAATACAGTAATATTTTTTTGATTGCGTAGTCATCTATGATTTCCCCTAACACAGGTATTTGTTACTTAAAAGGGGAATCTCAACACAATCTGTAACAACATTTTTCTTAAATAAACTATTTTGATTTTTTTGATTTTTTGATGATGCTTTACGTACGGGATTCCTATAATCAAAGTACACTATTATTGTACATTCCGTTTCCAAATTAATATCCGATCCGACGCGTCGTCGTGGCCAGCCGATGTGTGGCGCCATGCAGCATTTCCGGACAACAGGTTTGCCCAACTTCTAAGCTTTCGATAGTTCCTCCAATTGACCCACTATCCCTATCCCTTTTAAGAGTTACATTTGAGATAGGGATGGAAAACGATATCGAGACAGGGTCTGAGAGCCATCTCGAATGTCGGCCAAGAATATTGAACCAGTCGATCGAGCTATGTTGATGATACAAGTTTGTATCCGCGTTCACATTGCGGTTCTTTAAATGTTTTCCTTATAATTTTAATTAATTAATTTATAATTCTAAGAGAATAAAACCCGTTGCCATTGCCAGCAACCTATATAGCAGTAGTGGTTCTTTTACTGACTGGAAAGAAAAGTCATTTAGTAATGGCATTTTTAAGATTTTTATGATCTTCTGTTTCGGATTAGTAGTTGACATAGACATATTATTTGAGTATCCCACTCACATATCTTTTTCTTCTATCAAATATAAACTTAAAAATTTATAACTGCAAAAGACAATAAGTAGACGGAGTCGTATTTGCAAGAGTATACCTTAATACGAACCTGATCTTAATTCAATATCTATCAATTAGGTTTCCCTTACATTAAACACGCTTAATCAGTTTACATAATGTAAACCTCCATACCTCTATTAATCTGAGGTTTAAATCTCCAAGGGGTAGGACGAACTTAATCCAAATTAGTTTCTCAAGAAATCCCTGGGCCTAAGGGACATCCCTTTATGTAATGGAGCCCAAGTTTATGTACTGGAATTGATTTTTATTTAGTGATCTCCACTCTTTAAGGGATTGAGCATTATTGGGCGTCTCTGCGTATATATGGTTTCTATTTAACGTCTATCAAGCTCTAGGCTTAGAATGTTGTCTTTGTTTTTAATAATTTAAATATGAAGGAGTCGGTTTTAAAACAAGTCCCATTCTAGAACACGAGAGCTCTTCAGATTTAAGAAAGATGCTTCACATCACAGCCTTGATCACTTCTTCTTTTGTTTGTTTTATAAATAACTCCTAATCAAGAAAAATCCGTTTAGTTTTTGGGAATTATTTCTTAATCGTCTATTTAAATATAATATATAATTTACCGTCACATTGGCATTAACATTCATATTATTATTGTTATTATACTTAAATGAAAAAATCAGATCAATGTATTTAATTCGTATTCGCAAACATAATTATTAAAGTCAAATTAAATGATATGGAAACCAACACATTGTATTACTAGTGATGTCATCGTTACCAAATTTAATAAGCTCCTTCCTTGCTCTACGCTCTGCAGAAATTTGAATTTTGAACACTTGTCCAATAAGAAATTGAAGAAAAAACTGCGAATCGTCCGACATTGGGTGATCCGCGCCCCACCCCCCTGCGCGTTTATCTAATGGTGTCAGAGGTGATTCGGCTATAAATTTCGGGAGGTCAGCCTAGCCTGGTAATAGTTGGGGAGGCACGCACATGGCTCTGCTATCGATCTTAGCGCACCCTAGCTTGCTGCTGAGCAAACTGTGCAAATTGTTGCCAGAAGAATGGGGAGAAACCCTTTGGAAACTGTCCTATAAATTTTATTTGATTGTGCATTTTTAATTGAATTTATTGGTTTTACAATAATAGGTTTAATTTGTGAATTCACATTTATTTGTAAAATGTATCTCATTCTTCAACAGTAGAATTTTAATTCGCTTTGATAACTTGGTGATTCAACACACATAGCTTGACAATCTTGAAATAAATTCCATTACAATAAACTGCCTAAACCAACACGTAAACCCAACAAAAACTCTTTTTATCTCATCAAGTTCTGGGAGGCCTTATCTGCTCAGCACATGTGTGTGAGAGGGTCGATATCCAGGCACGCAAGACCTCACTAACCCCCCGCAAAGGTTATGATAATAGGTCTCAGCGGGGGGGTGTGGGGGGTGTCTCTACAGGCCGTGGATAATTGGCCGTAAAAGCTTTTGTCCGATTACGCGTCGCGTGCGTCCGCGTTCTATTTTAAAAGTTGATGGCTGGGGGCCTATTTTCTGCAGTGACAGTTGCGTTTATAGATGTTGTTTTGTTTCGATTAGAGATGTGAGCTGGCAGGTTAAATAGTACAGATAAAAATAACAGAATTATTTATCGAAATTGGCGATTGTTTGTTTCCAAACCTACGTTAAAAATTCTAATACTAAGGTGTGGGTTTGATAGATGGGCGATTGCATTGTATCATTTATATACTTATACTGAATAATAAAACAAGCATCATTGAATATATTATGAAGATATCTAGAAATTAAAAAAAAAACATCGCCTTTAAAAATAAATTTCGCCAATATTATTTTCTAACTCAAGAAGGGGTTTCTATTTGAAGAAGTAAAACAGCAATCCTCAAGCCTCACCCTAGTTTGCGTTTGGGATCAGTGGGCGACCAGCTTTGCATAGCATTAGGGTGACCGCACACTGGCACCCACCGCACTACTCTGCAGTACACGACATATTATGTGTTTATATTATTTAGGTGTGTTTTTGTTTCACTAGACAATCTGTCCTTTTTACAAGTAAAGGTAATTCTTTCGATCCAACAATGTAGGGCTAGATAAACTTGCATGAACATAACAATAAATAAGAGTTTTACTTAAAAATATGTGCTGGTAGAGTTAGTAGGGTATGCTTGCGCATTTAAAGCAAATAATTAACTTATTTACAAGCTTTAAAATTTGTCAATAAAGTAAGGGTTTTACTTTTATTAATTACTTACCAGTTTTTTAAATTTACAGGCACGAAACCAATTTTATTTGGTATATTAAATTGATAAAGCACTACAATATTTAGTTTTATTATTTGGTATCACAATTTTTCCTAAATATATCGTAACTAACCACGATCAGCCTACTATTTTAATGTAACCTAAATATATAAGGGTATTTTATACCACACAAAAAAGGACCAGACCTGGTCTCGAATCTAGGACGCTTTTAAATAGTTGTCTGGCTTAGCTTGAAATACTCTTGGTCTGTATTCTGTATAGACAAGACACATTGCAGATGTCTTGCTTGATATCGCTATTTTAATATTGAAGACCTGAATGTAGTCTTTTTTCTTTTTTTCGCTTAACTCAGTGTGCACGTGTGCTGTGCACACAGATTGGCGTAATTTTTTGATATTTAAGCAATTCGCATTCAGTATTTTTTTTATATTTCCTTTATTTAGTAATTCTATTGACTGTATTAGTTTATCAATAGGAAGCCGCCTATGGATTTAATTCCAGTTGAATTCTGAATTTTTTTAGTTAATTGTATTATCTAGACCGAAAACCTCTAATGCTGGACATGGGCCTCCCATCTCAGATCCGATCTTGTGCGATTCTAATTTAGAGATAAAACCCTCAACCTCCACCGGATTGTCTGACTACCATTTTTATTATTGTTAGCTTGTAGTTATTTTTTTATTCCACCAATGTGCAAAGGGCACTTCCTCCTACTTCTATTGTTTTCTGTTTCATAACCATTTATTTATTATCGAGTCATCGTATTCTCACGATTATCGTCAACTTAGTGTGTCAAGATGTTTCGCCTATTTGGGCCGAAGCCGATGTCGACACTTTATTATGCTATCAGTCGATATACCTACCAAACGATATCGGTTTTCGATATTTATTGGTAACCAGATATGATAGCCTCTTCCAACTCTTCAGACTGCTGTGTATACATGTTTGATATTAGATTGGAATCTTGTTTGTACATCTGAAACAGCTTGCTTCGCTTTGCGCAATGCGCGACCAATATACTCAGAACAATTGGGAATACTTACAATGTTATATACTAAAAGTACTTATTTGTTTACTGATTTCGTGTACAAAAAAACCCTGCACTACTGCAAGGACACAACAGACTTCGGACATCATGTAGAAGAATTAATTCAGCACTGCGAACGCCACCGTGGCATGGCATAGCATAATATCAGCCCGATATTCCTTTGAACATCACGTTTCATTTTCTCTAATGCCCCACGTTTGAAACAAGGTCGAAAGTTACACGTGAGGATTTGCAAAGCACCCTCGCCACAAAGAGATCACGTCTGTCTACAAATAATATTGAAACCCAATGTTCTGGCAAATTTAACAAAATATACAACATTGATGAATTTTGCGTTTATGAAAATACAGAAACCTAATATACGTTATCGACAGAAACAAAAACACAAACATAGAATTGACTCGAAAATGGGCTCAGTCACCCTTATATTCTTAAACCTATAATTTTAAACAAACTGAGCGCACCGAATCAGAATAAAACGCTGGCGCATGCAGATTGCGCCGTTTTATGGAGAAGAATACCCTTGAAGAGCCCTATAGATCCTCTTTCCCCCTACGTCCGTCCGGAGTATCAGAGGTAATAGAATTTCATCAGCCACCCCAGTGCCCTGCGCCTCTCTTTAACGACGTTAGCTCCGCGCCTGCGCCGTGCCATATCCTTGAGTTACGAGTATGCGCATAGAGCCCTCAGCAACACCACTTTGTAACGGCTAATAGTTAAACTTAACGAGTCTCCCGCTCCCGGTGCTCTTACAGCACTTTCATAAAACCTTGCGTTTCGTTGCACTGTGTATTAAGTCCCTGAGAAACCGCACGTATAAATTGAGATTACTGTGGTTAGGACAGGGTACCACCTGACGCGGATTCCAGCAACTGCTATTCTCACAATATTACTCATTTACATAACTATCGTATTGCTAGTGTTATCACACTAATAATAACTTATCAGTTATAAGTAAGATATATTTGATCAATGTATCTGATATTTGAGGAAGCCTTTGATATGATACTTTTAGCAAATCGTAATGAGAGTGCGTCTGATGTTTCTTTATAATTATCGTTAATTTAGTCAATCTTTCTTCTATTAGTGCGGGGAAGGCGTTATGGCGAAACAGCCAATGGCGTAGGGGCGGCGCGCCGTCAGACCCTCATTGTTATCCAATTACGAGCTGTGCGCGATAATACGCCGCGAATTCAAATTAGGAACGGCCGGGGAGAGCGGTCGCCGACCCCTGATCAATCGCTGGACCGCAGCCGCACCCCAACAGCCAAAGCATATAAAAAGACTAGGTGGTGTAGGCCATTGATTTTAGGGATAAACATTTCTATAGTTAGTATTCATGTATTCATACAAACTTCCAAAAATTCTAGGATTTTGTTGGTGTCTATCGAACCTCCGAATTCAATGTCCCTAAAATTACAGTTGTTGTTGTTGGATGCGCCCTTTACATAAATGTTATTTTAACGCATTCATGCGTAGCTATTTGAATTGATGGATTAACATCTCTTCCTAGCCATTTTCAAATAAAATTTGTGGTTCTGATGAATCCACTCATCCATTCACAGGAACTTTCTCGTTTAAGATAAATTATAGAAGAAGAATATCTAAGTAGTTAAGTTAATGTCGTAAGGTTGGGCCAAAATTGTGTTTTACTTAACATCGTTAATCAAATCCAAAAGGGCACGATTGCCTTTAATTACAGTGCGCGTGATAGTATTGCTGATTTATTGTAATGTGAAGGGCATCTTTCATATAATCTGGGTTTTACTATGCCTAGAGAGATATTAAAGAGGTGATCAATGATTTGAAACTGTTTAAAATTATGTTTTATCAAGCTTTAATATGGTTTTCCCAAACTAAATGAATGAATAAACATCGCAATTCGATAATCACAATTTAATTAAGCAAAACTAAACAGTTTGCCACTGACTGTTACTGACAAACATACAAAAAACTTCTAGATTCGTTTTTTAAGTGGTATTGAAATAAGTACTAAGAAACGCAATAGGCAGTGTTTTGTTTCTGATAAAGAGCTTGGTTAAGACGACGAAACGATAACAGCAGCCTGTAAACATGAATGTTAGGAAAAAAAATGAAAAGTAGAAGAAAACTGAGAAAGAAAGCCCATTCCCAACGACATGCCTGACTTCTTGACAAGTTACGGACAGGATATGTTCCAAGTAACTAACGGTACCAGCTCACGACCTGCAGTTCCCACGTGGTCATACAGGAACACTTGATATGGCTGCGGTTTTAATGGGCTAGATGAGGATGGATGGATCGGCGCGAGGGAATCGTGATGTAGTACGGTAGCACGTTCTTATAACTATGAATAGGTTTAGGTAGGCTGTTGAGGCGATCGCTGTTTATACTGAAGTCTCCGTTGATCCCTTAACGCTGTAGGATGGGTTGGGTATCCCTTAACTTAGCCACCACATTTAAGACGTTTCTCCCAAGGATCTCTTATAAGTTTAATAATCCGGCAGATAAATATTTTCTACATCTAAAAAATCATACAGAATTAATATCGATTATAGAATTTTTATAAAAAAATGCTGATGTTGAAAGATAGCTATTTTTTTTCAGCGTCACAGAATAAGGAGGCGGGACTACCTCAGATCATTTTCGATGCTTACCATCTTTATTTTAAAGCAAGGTCTAGGACGGCATAAAACTTCCGGTTTTCTGTGTTGAAAAATAGCTCTTGTTCTTTGGTAATACAGTCCTGGGCGCACGAGACCATAGACAAATCTGTTACACCGTCCTAGACCGCCACCCTATCACTTTTCTGCCGTGATAAATTTGTCAAAGGACTAATCACTTTTACTGAAGCATGTAAGATGTTTGAGTTTGTATAGGACGGTCGGGACGACGGCAAGACAACTATAATAAACATTTACTTACCTGGCCACTCAAAGGTTTGCCTTAAGCTGTCCCGTGCCTTTACAAGCACGATGACCATAGCCTGCGATAACGCTCATATTTGTGTAAATTCCTGAGAATCTGTTTGAGGATTTTCTTGAAATCAGTTAATAATCTATCTCTTCGAGAAAGGCTTCATGTCTTCAATACCTATTTTCCAAACATCCATTATCGGCAAGATTTTTTGAATTTATATCTATAAAGTCATTCTTAATAGGTAATCTAATATGAAACTTTATAAGTATAGTCCACGCCTCGGGCCTGCCCATTTCTAAATTTTATCAGTATCGCGGTTTCATTACTCTATTACCCTTAAAACAAAATAAAGCGATATCTTCAGCCACGTGACCCGGTTACTCTATTTATGTAACAGACGGACAGACAATGAACTCTCGTAATAATAATACCCACCTTCTGACGACAACGCGCTCTTGTTTATTATTATCAAAGTGGTGAATGAAATTCACTGAAAATTCACGATTTCGCGATCATCTGTTTACATAGATAAGATACTTAGAAAGAAGAGAGAGTACTTTTTTTTAAATATTGCACATTTCATGTTAGCTTTAACTAATGGATATGTTATGTAGGTTTAAATTAAAGGGCTCTGTTTTTCATATCCGTTCAGGTAAGGCAGCTAGAAAGGTAATAGTATTTTTTACGCAACGGCTCGGCAAAGGCAAATACACCTTTAAAACACCTACCGTTAACAGACGTTTTTTCCCAGGAAATAATTGTCACCCCCATCCCCAAGCTAAGACATCTGGCCCGCATAAAGTGTAACTAACTTTCAAACAGTTCCTAAAAGCGGGTATAACTTCTACTTTAGTATGTATGTATGTAGATAACGCATCATTATCATACGAAATTTCCAAAGGAACGGACGATCCGTTTTAATGAGCTCTCGCAATTGTAAAAAAAATCTACATGACCATCTGTCATATGCTTGGGGTAATGATCGAATAATTGCCGGGTCTTTTACCTGTCTAATGACATAACAGATAACATTGTTGAGGCATTTTTGCATTATTATGAGGTAGGTAAGTAGTTATTTTTTATTCTTTAGTATACCAAAATTAATTTGAGTTCTATATTTTATAAATATATTCACTAAAAAAAAAAAAACATAATTCGAATGTGCATTTCAAACATTTTGCTTTCACAACAACACCTTTCATTCAATACATTACCAATTTATCAAAATTTTTGGAATATACTTGTATTTGGATAAGTTTATGTCTATGTACACAGCACACAGTCCTGATGTTGGTATAAAAAAAAAACATTCAGAATATCAAAAATATTTCGCTATCTTACTGGTTAGTTACTTTTTCTTCAGTCGTCAATCGATACTGTCTTTTCTTTCACGTTTGTTTTACTGGTGGGTGTCAATAGATTTCCGGCACCTGTTCCAGAGGCAGGTGCGGCGCACACGCAACTCTCTTACTTCCCCTATGCTTTGTAATTTTAACCGCGGTCTTGAGAAGTCGAGACAAGCTATTTTGGTAAGGCACTGCTTTAAGGGTTACAGAGTTTAAAATAATTTAGCAAGCTAGGGGTCATGTTTCTTGCTTTGTTGCAATAATATAGAAGTAAAATTTTTGTACAGTTTTGGATTCCAGACCGATTGTTGTACAGCTGGAACCTAAATCGAAAACAAGCTTTAAAACATGAAATCTAAAGCAAATTTTAAAATTAAAATTGGAACAGTGAAAGTAATTGTTGTAGACCTCAAATAATCCCAAATTAACTCGGTTATGTACGAAGAACAAGGCAATATCCAAGATCACCAAGCTACCATTTTAAATCTACCGTTTCGTTTCTGATACCAAAATAATTTTTGGAGCAAAATCGGAATGAATGTATGGAAGCTAAAAATTGTAGAGAACAATGGTTTTGGAGCAAAATCTATTTAAGTATTACACAAAATTATTATAAAATAATAATATTGCAACCAGAGTTAATACAAAAAGAAAATGTTATTTGGAATTAAAATTCCAAGTCCCCTACTAACAAAATCTGTTTTAGCAATAAAACTTTTGATATCAAAAAGCTCCGACACTACTCCCAGGGTGATAAGGACCCTCCCTTAGGCTAGGGCCTTTATCGTCCTTCTCTGCCACATGTCGCCGTTCCCTACAACACTTGTTGTAAGAGGCAAGGCGAGGACGCCCGCTGAGCGCGCCTCCCTGCCGCCAGCCGACGCCACATTTTGGAACAGGGTCGCATCAAAATAACGTTCTTCTTTTGTTTATATTAGCTCAAAGTGATATAATGTAACATCAGAGATTATGTATAAATATTAACCTACAGATACAAAAGTTTCAGCAAAAATAAAAACATCTATCTCATTTCCGATTAGCGTCTACATAGGATTGTGCGCGTCTTAGCCTGGGCAAATGATAGTCACTCTCATAAGTTGAACTTACTGGGAATACTTACATGATGTAAATTAATATAATTATATTTTTAGCACACTAATAATTATGTGAAAATTATTGTATTAAATTTAATATAGTTTTACTATAACATCGTCCAAATAAAGAATACACTTTGTTTAATAGCTATAGCTAAGATAATAAAACTAAAACTATAATTAACAACTAATTAAATTTATCTGCAACTGAGATACTACTACACTGACGTTTTTCTCTATAAAATGATCTGTAACCACATCGAATATCCAGTTACCGGAATTGATAAAATGCTCTCACTAAATCAAAATCAATTAATTTAACTCACCTATTAGATTCTAGTGTATATGATTCTATACTTGTGATAGTAAAGATTCTTTAGTTTTTCGTATTTAATAGAGTTATTTCAAAATAACGTGATTGATCTTAATTTTTAGATTGATTCATTGGTCGTGTTTATATTTATTATCATCTCACTCATCCAAAATAAGTCTGGACATGGACATAGGCTTCCCAGATCTATTTGCACAGTTTTTTCTCATGGTATATTTATTCGTCAACTACTTCTTGCATAGCCTGATTCTGATCTTGACAAGTCTTGGGTTAAACATGGACGTTAAACATCTTGGCTTCGTCCATGTTCATTGAAAAGGTCAACTCGGTCGGAGGCTCTTCTTAGTTCTCGAACATTGCACTGAGATCCCCCGTATTGTGTCTCTGGTATCGCTATTCGCTACTTAGAAACAGAACGCTTATATTCGACTTGGTACTAAACAATTACCGAGGAAGACAAGGTAATTATGTAAGTATGAACTACAACAATTCTTACGACATACCTGACGGTTAAGGTCACAAAAATGTAATGACACGCCTTCGCGCACACATCCGCTCCACTTCAATACTTGAATTGCACTCGCACAGAGACAGAAGTGACGAAAAACGACGTGACGTCATAGCGACACGTGAACACACCCACACGCGAACCGAGTGGGTTCACCCACGTGACGTCTTCACGCACACATAAAAGCAATTCAAATCCGCCCATACACAGTTGAAGTGCGCACACAGAGCCGATGTAAACAAAGTGACGTAAAGAGACTTGACCCACACAACTGCGCAACGCGTCGAGACGCACACAGATACACCGCCCAGTGATTAATGTAAACAAACCGGCCCAGCACAGGCGCATTTGTGTCCGTGTGATTTCCGTACCGTATATGCAAAAGTGGGCCATATATATTGGAATTAAAGAATACAAATAGAAAATAATCGAGTCCTTTAATAGAACTTCTTTATTCTAATTTTAACATTCTAAAGTAGAAACATACAATATCTGAATTTACACTCGGTTTACTGTTATGGTGAAGGGTTACTATTATGAGTTTCCTCTTAATACATGATTTTGAGAACACAAAATAAATCATAAAAATTAATGGATCACTCCAATCCCTGAAATTTTCTTTTGGTATTCTTAATTCAATACAAATTTAATGTAATAATAACAAAACAATGGAATCAAAGGAAAATATTATCAAAAGAGTCGTCCAAAAAAGTTATTACTGCCTGACTGTGAAACAAGTGCTGTCATAAATAAAAGTGAATAGCACGGCAGCGGACGTGAATTGTTATTACACGTAAATTTATTGCAGTTACCCAAATATTACGGGTTTTTTGTTTGGCCAGTGATACCCGGTGCATGTAATTACCCACTGTTATCTTCTGCTTTCCCTTTAAAGTTAAATAAACTGCCACCAGTGGGACAAGCAAGGTATCGATAACTTAATAACATTTTCTAAGAGAACCTGTCAAAGCAATATTTTAAAATGCATCTTCTATAATTATGACCATAAGATCATATATAAGAAAGATAAGTGGACCTCGAAGTAACTTCGAAGTGCCTAATTTATACCTTTCCTTCAAATCGTGTTTTCAAACATACTTCATAATTTCACACCTTTCTCTCTCGTATTCAATGCGTGTGTAACTTTACCTTTTCGAGGAAAAATGTAATCATAAGTAATGTTTGTTTTCTCAACATCTTTAAGGCACGTTTTTGTATCCTTAGCGTCCAACGTCCAATTCAAAATTGATGCAACGTCCAGGGAACCTAAACTTGTCTTGCCTAGATCCCACCATTTCATTAGCGTAGCTTGCATAGCAGCATTTTATTCCACAAACAAAACCAGCTGATTTTGGACAATGTGATACTCCAGTTTATGCTCTACTGGTAACAATGGTCTTGGCTAAAAGCAGTTTGGAATTATAGTCAAGAAAAATACAACTCGCACTACAGGGAACCAAGTCACTATGCAGACCCTCGCAGAAGAGTTTTCTCTTCGAATTTGGACTTAATTCTAAGCTGCTAAAGTCTATTATGGATAATTTTATGGGTCTGCTTTGTCAAAAGCAATTCAGTTCGATTCGTCAGGCACTGTAATAGGAGCTCGTTCCTTCTTTTCTACTTTTTTTGGCGTGGAAAGTAATTTCCTTGATCGCGAAATAGTAAAAAATAAGTTACCTGTGCATCATGTGCGGAAGCAAGTACTTACATACTTGTAAAATTATAGCGTGGTAAAATGTTGCTGAAACTATGCATTAAATAAATATTAAAACTACACGAAACTTGATACAAAATCAATGCACGTGAAAATTTATCAAGGTTATAAAATTTAATAAAAAAACTTTATTGTGAACCAAATCCACATCAAATGTGATTAAGAATGTAGCATTAATAATCATAGATATATTTTAATTAAGTAATTGAAGTAGGTATTTCTATAATTTTAATATTAATGTGGAACTATATTTAATTAATTAATATTATTTTTACCACTTACATAAAAAAGCTTACTTCTTAAAAATCCAAGTCGATGAGAAATCGATTGCTGCTGTGAAAAGACGAATTGCTTCGCCGTGCGTAGAGGTATTGTTCGATACGAACAAAAAATCAACATCGACCGATTTCCAAAGGGAATTCGCAACCGACCCACCAACCATGTCGTTCATTTGTTTCCCATTGTTACTAATAATAAAGTCTAAAATCGTTTGGCTCATGAACCAGACTTTATAAAATCAAATCAGTAAAAGACTGGCAATCATGAGTAGAGTTGGATGTTTTTTATTAAAAAGTATTGTATTTGTATTAGCACAGCTGCTTTTGCTTCAAAATTACTGTTTTGGTAAGCACAGTGTTATTTCAAGACTCACAAGCTAGCGATAGAATAGAGCAAAAGTTTCTGTATTTTAGTACTATAGAGTACTAAAAAATATGTACCTAGTAAACAATAATTTAAAAGTAAAAATTTATAAAAATGGATGTCTAGACATATTATGTTTTTGTATGATAATCATTTTTACTTTTGAAACATCACCTTGGAAATTTATGAAATTGCCTAAATTCATAAAACAATCGATTTCGCGCTCGATGAACTCAATGAACATGAACAATTTATGAAAACGCTAACAATAGTCCTTACATAGATAGACAATAGCTCTAACGCCTGCCTGGGAGCAAACCTAAGGACGACCGCCTTTCACTTAGCTCGTTATGTTTTGAACAATTTAAAACCAAACTGTTGCAATCTATTTGATTTTCTGTTCTGGGCTTAAAAATACAGTGTAAGTACATAATTAATTACCTAACAATAATTGCCCGTCCAAGTTACATTTTAATGCTCTAAACCACCCATGTGTCAAACACACATGCAATGCAATGTAATGAAATGCATCTAAACTAAACGAATTTAGAAACACTAGAGGCTGCCCCGCGGTTTTTCCCGCGCAGATTTCTCATCACACAAAAATCCTGTTTTTTCCCGTTCCCGTGGGAATTTCGGGAAATCCCTTCTTAGTGCTCACCTACACTCCCCAAGGAACCCACGTGCCAATTTTCAGCTTTCTACGCCCAGTAGTTTCGGCTCTGCGTTGTCTGTCAGTCAATCAGTCAGTCAGTCAGTCAGTAACGGAAGAGTTATATATATATTGATTAATTTCTAAATACAACAATTTTCGGAAGGGTGTTGGTTACACCACTATCACTATCTTGTGTTATATAGGTCCATGTCGATCATTCATTATCATTATTTATGATTGTGTTTGTGACTAGTATGTTCTATTCACAAACACAATCAAAAATACTGAGAAGCCGCAGGCAAACTATACCTACTAAGTACGTACTTAAATTATAACTCATCAAAAATAACTCTTTGAATGAAATGACGCAAATTTACAATTAATTAAATTGGCTAATATTAATATTAAATTAAGCGGCCTTTCAGAGTTCTGTTTGTTTCATTCAATTCAATTTAATTATATACGAGCAGTGTAAACAATGACGCTAAATCAAATTAAAAAGTGTTTAATGAATGACTCTACAGTTTAAAAAAAAACATACTTACAGAAAAAGTGAAACAGTAATAAATGATTGAAAATGGAATAGCTTCGCCTACACATTTATTATTGACTTAATAAATTCCCTTTTTGTTCACGTGTGAATTACGGAAATTATTTTCAAAGTTCGCCTTTACACCATATAAATAACATAGATTCTAAATATCAAGCACTATACTCAAGTCAGCTGTTTTCCCTAAACGTTGTCGGTGAGTCAGTAACGGATAATATTAGATATATTATCAAAGATGTTAATTGCACATGCATCTTGATTATAGCGAAAACATTTTTTATTCGTTCTGTCGGTATCTCTAAATTCCTGCTAGAATTACAAAGTCTTGAAATACTTGATGAACTTTGTAAACTTCGTAAAAGTGAAAAATTATCACCCTACACGAAGCTTACTAATAATACCTATGTACTAATAACTCTCTACCTAGCCTAGTACTCTTTCTAATACTGTGACCTAGCTAAGAATTTACCCTTACTTTTGCTATCTCTACTGTGGCTCTACCTCATAAAAACTTCGTACACTAGGTAAGTACAGTCCGTACCTAAGTGAGAAGTAAGTACTCATAGGTACAAAAAATTACAGAATTCTAAAAGTGCACCTACGCAGGATGTCGATTTTATGAGTCGTTACTTAAATGGCTTTCTGTTACAAACAGTCGCCTGCTATAAACGGCCAGTTTATCAACACCGGCTATTTCAGGGGATATTATTTTCTAAATATTAACGATTATAGCCGTGAGACGAATTAAAATAAATTGTTTATGTGTTCTTAATCACGGTTGGGATGTTAGGGTTAAAAGAAACTAATAATAGGACATAAGATCACGTTGTTGTGCTAGGTTACATATTAATAACCAAGCGAGTGTCTCCGTTTCAGCTTGGCTGAATGCTTTGAAAATGCTGTCCATCTATGCGTCTGTCTCTTACTTTTCCTCAGCAGAACGCTTTTCTCAACCGATTCTCATATTTATGGTTTTTATTTATTCGTAGCTTAACTGTTTTTTGGAAAATTTTCAAAATTAGGTAAGAATACTGTGTTTTTTGAAAAGTTACTTAGTGAATTGTTACTACAAACTAAGAATGCGATGTCTGGAAAGCTACTGATATCAATATTCAATCCTGGGAGGGAGGTTTATACTCTACAGCTCACATATAGCCACTATACTAATTATTTAAGAAAAAAAACTTTTTCTGTTTCCATGCTTATTTTTGGTAGAATAAGGGAACCGCGTTTGTATATTTATTTTGTGCACAACTTTAGACACATTCATGCTGGCGCCTAAACCCAAATAACGTTAACAATAGCTATAACAAATCTAATTAATTTTACTATTACAAAAGTGAAGATAATTGTTCTATTATGCTCCAATAAAAGTGAAACTGACCTTTGCTCTCTGGTGTTTACGAAATTTTTAAAAGATTATTATTCCCAAAGACTGACAAGGCGACTCTACAAGGACTCTACATAGACTTTTTTTTACAATTTTTGATGCAATTATGAGTAAAATAGTTAAGATTAATGTAAAGAGGATCCCGCGAGGCATTACGGAAATAAGATCGCGTTTAGGATCCGACTATTGAAAACTTCGTAAGTGTGGTGTGGCTTCCTCTATACGTCTCTATGTGTGACACGATTAGTGCAGGTCAGCAACCTTCGGTCAAACACTTTACTGCATGTGTTGTGTATGGCTCATTATCCGTCAACATGATTCTTTATTATTACCACTTGAAAAATTAGATTTTATGATACTAATATCACACTAATATTGTAAATGCGAAAGTTTGTGAGTGTGTATGCTTGTTACTTTTTCACCTCTAAACGGCTGGAGGGATTTTAATAAAATTTGGTACGGAGTTAGCTAACACCCTGAAATAACACATAGGCTATTTATTTTTCCTAATAAACCTTGAGTAACACCGCGGGGCACACTAGTAGAAAATAAAAATTTTAAAAACCCTCTAGTAGTTATATAAAATTACATGAATATGCTCTATAAAACTTTTTAAACTTAGTGCAAATACTTCACGTAGGGTATCGTCTCGTGCACTAAGGCAATCGAGCACCAAAATTATGCTATAGCCATGCTGCAAGAATTCTACCACTATCATATCGCTATCCTGCATTTGGCCCATCTCCCGGTGACTTAGCAAGAATCAAATCAGTTATTATAGCATGTTTTTTCTAACTAACCTAGCAGATTCATACAAACTAGTACTTACTTAATTTTATTATTTCCTTGTTTCAGGCTTTCATTTGAGCGGTGTGGTGCGGGCTGCGGCAGTCGGCCCGCTTGGCTCGGAACCTGAGAGGCTTTACAGGGTCACAGTGTCTTTTGACAGGTAAACTATTGCTATCCATCCATAATTTTTATACCTACTAAATTACTTAATATTATAACTGCGAAAGTTACTCTGTCCTATCTGTGTGTCTGTCCAATCGCGCATAAACTACTGAACCTTATGGCTGAAAATCTGGCGAAGCGGCGGGGAGCACACTTATAGTTATTCATACCTAAGTATGTATATTTGAATTCCTGAATAATATTTAGTAGGACTGTATTTCAAACTAAAAAAATAAGTTGCTTTGGATTTTTGACGGCCACTCAAATTAATTAGTTATTAGTTTGATCTTTCTCTAACAAAATATTATAATATAGCATTCTCTATAAGCCTCGCATGTATGACCGGATATTTATACGATATTTACCATTATGATTATTGATTCCTCGACTGAACCTACATAGTAATGCACGAATCGCGTCTCTATCGTGATTTAAGAAAGCAAGACTGTTTGCGTTCCAATCTAATTTGATGCAGAATCCGTATCTAAACCTTTTGGATTTTCAGATGTAAAATAACCGGCGTGACATGCAGCTGCGAGGCGCGCGACATCTTCTGGTGCCAGCACGTGGTGGCGCTGGCGCTCTACCGCATCAGGAACGCCGACACCGTCCGCCTTAGAGTGCCTATATCAGGTAAACTTGACTAGGAATCTTAATCAGCTTGCATTCTTGTCTAGCCCGTCTAATCGCATCCACTATCTGACACAGAATACTACCACCCTATCTCATCCCATTGGTGTTGTAAAAGGCTACTAAGGAAATTTCGGAGAACGGCCAGCAGCGTTCTTTTTTTTTTAATTTATACAGCCATACAGCGATCGCCAACCCGCTTGCCAAGCGCATTGATTATTACAAAACATCCCCACATTCGTCCTTGCGGTGATATGTGCGGCATGCTTATGTCCAACAGTTGATTAATTTCAGGCTGAGAAAAAGAAGTACTTCTCAAATTAACAGCTTATGTACTTATAACCCAAACTTCCACAGAAACGCTTCTGCAAATGGACAGGCAACAGCTCCAGAAGTTCGTCCAGTACCTAATAGCGGAGCACCACACGGAGGTCCTACCGACTGCGCAGAAGTTGGCTGATGAAGTACTGCAAGCCAGGTCCGCCATCAACAGGATATGTGGAGCGCCAGACCCGACGGCCGGCCCGCCGCCTGACGCCCATCATGCCTGGCATTTGGATGAGCAGCAAGTGAGAACTTTCAGAAACTAGAGATTTACTTGTATTGATTCGAATAGTATTTACAGCAAAAAAGAGTGAGGCCAAAGATGTTTCTCTATAGTATCGTATAGTATCGTAGGTTTGTAATCAAAAATCTACAAAGATATCTTAATTTTTGTAGTATACAAACTTTTGGTTCTGGCCATGCATCCTGATGGAGTTATTGGAGAATCTATCTTTATTAGTACTTACCTATAAATAGATAAACATTTCTCTCTTTTAATCGGTTTTAGTACTTTCTAAATGCTTTCAAATTCAGTTGTAACTTACATGATTTCTAATTACCCGTTTAATTGTTTCAGGTCTGCGAGCAAGTGCGAGCTTATTTACTACAGGGGACTTATTACAATGCAAATAAGCAACTCAACTCTTTATTTTCTAAGGTAAATTCATAATTTTTTTGTTTTTGCTTAAATTTAACCCAGTTCTACGTATTATTAGGTATTATGTGGCTCTACCACACGCATATTTTATAGATATTGTTCAAATTTCTTTAATATCCGAAATCTAACTGAATCCACCGTTTCAGGTACGAGAAATGCTTCGAGCGCAAGACTCCAACGGTCCAAGGATGTTGATGCTCATGACTGAACAGTTCCTATCAGATCCTCGGCTACTTCTATGGCGAAACCAGAACACCCCCATGACGGAAAAATGCAGGCAACTATGGGAGCAGTTAGGAGCTCTTTGGGTCAGCATAGTGTTAGACCCAGGGAGTAACCAGAGCCATAGAGGGCAGTGGAGGCATTTGTTGGAAAAGTGGTCGGCGGTCGAAGTGTGTCCTACTGAAGACCCGGATTACCGGTCTTTTCCTTTGGTAAGTTGGTTGGACTGAAATATTTAATTCAATCCCAGAATTCTGCACTTTTAGGCAGTAAGCAAAAGTGTTAGGAGTCGACTGAGTTAGCGGCATAATGTTACAGTACAGTACATAAGATTAAAAATTAAAAAGTGTCAACTCTGTTTGGAAATTTGTTGGAGTTTCGAAAACGAAATGCAAACTGTGGACACTGCGTTTCATTGGAAAAGCGTACTAAACCGATCCCCTAACCAGTCGACCGCTAACAGTTTGCTTACTCTGGATACAGCCTTAGGTGTTGTGGATCCAACCAATAGAAATAATATGTAATGTTTTAATTTTTAGTATGCCCGCGAGCGGGAACGAAGCGAGCGAGATCGCGACAGAGATCATCGTGACCGCGATAGAGAAAGAAGAGAGAATAGAGACCGCGAGGAGAGGGACAGAGAGAGGCTGCGAGCAGACAGGGAGGAAAGAGATAGGTGCGTATTGGATTTCAAGACTCTACCTCTAGCAGACAAAGCTTAGAGATGATTAATAACCAAGAGATGTAATTGCGATAATCAATATATATAAAACTCTTCCGTTACTGACTGACTGACTGACAGACAACGCAGAGCCGAAACTACTGGGCGTAGCGGGCTGAAATTTTGCATGTAGGTTCCTTATGGAGTCCTTTAAGAAGGGATTTCCCGAAATTCCTACGGGAACGGGAAAAAACGGGAATTTTGTGTTTATGAGAAATCTGCGCGGGAAAAACCGCGGGGCAGCCTCTAGTTGCATAATAATATACAAACTTACTGTTAATTATTTGATATCTTCTAGAAAAATGTTAATAATAACAATTTCAATGTTAATTTATTTAATAACGTAAGTAAACCAATTTCAGGGAAAGGCATCGCGAGAGACTACGGAGGGAGGTGAACTCTCACTCCGAGAGCTCGGATGAGGAAAGAGAAATGTAAGTTTAAAATACTTTTAATGAAAAACTTAGTTTTTTTTACATAACAATTTGTAAAACAAGCAATATATCACTAAGTGGCTATGCAAACTGAAGAAGGCAGGGATCAGATACGGCGCAGGCGCCATATCGGCGCAAACAAAAGCGGCGACGATACAGCATTACATTATAACTATTTGAGCCGATTCGCCGAATCTTCGCCTTGCGTTATTCTGTTTGGTTTATGTTTAATTAAAATTTTATTTAAGGGCTAACTCAATAAAATTTTAATAAAGCATAAACCCTAGCATTAGAAACCTACAGACCTCTATAAAGAATATATAGTAAAGTATATTTATTACAGTTACGAGCGTGAATATAGGCGAGCCAGCAAGCGGCTACGACTGCAAACCCAGCGGGACCGCGCCGCGGCGCAACTCACGCCCAGAACTGTCTTCCATAAGTAAGAAACTATTCAATTTTCTTACAATCGACGAGTAATTTAAACTAGGGTGCGATTGTTATTTTATGTTTTTTACGTAGAATTATTTCCTAAAGTGAACCTTTACAATCCTACCCCAAAAAACGTTATTTTTTTAATTCAAAGTCCTATTCTCAATCTGTTAAGGCTGCGCGTTCTCTGTCAGTCATTATGTACGAAAGTTTTGTAGATTGATAATATTTCAACGTAGAGTTAAGTAGGTATGCAGTTTTTTTTTGCAAATTTGCATTATATTTTTAACAATGATGTGCTTTTTTAAAATCAAATACTTAATCCCTAACAGAGCTTTAGATGCAGTGGACATATCGTGGGAGAGCGAACACCTGAAGAACATATTGACAGGTGACGACTACTGCGACACCGAGAAGCCGGACGAGGCCTGCTGCCTGCAGTATCCGAGGTTCAACGACCTCGGACAACCGCTGTGGCATGGTAAGATTTAAGCAAATAAGAAGTACCGAATATAAGTAAGCATAAGTTACCTCTCAAGAATGTGCTCGGCGGCGTTTATAGGAGAGACCAAGGCCTAAGACAACAGATATAGTGTAACTTTTCTTCTATCTTTTACGCAGCGCGTACTTTCGCTTGCGTTTAAGTCGCCCCTTTGCCAAGATTAGTGGAATTCTTCATATCCTATCAGCGATTTTCGTTCTCCATAATCTTAGTCTACTTGTTGAAATAGCACAGAAGTACCTATCACGGTACGTCTTTTCTAACCTTATGACTGATTTCATTATTGTTTCAAGCAAGGTGCCCCGTTATATAAGTTCTTCTTTTCTTTATAGTCATAATTTCTCAGTTAAGTGTTTTTTATGCATTTTGTAATCTCAAACTGTATACAAAAATACACTTTCGTCCACAGAACATTTGCCAGTGGTGGGAGCTAGGATAGAAGCGCTCCGGGCGCACGGGCGGGGCCCCTCGGCGCTGCGGCTCGCGGTCAGCGCGGCGAGGGCCATGCGACATCGACAAGTTATTATTTGTTACTAAGTATATAGCTAGTAATAATTACATTTTTCTGGCACTCGGGCCAATGGTACACTGACACGTTCGCAGGCAGCAGCAAATCTCAGCGTTTACCGACAACTGTGACCAACAAGGACGCAACTATTTCGTCTAGCATAGTGCGTCATACACAATTTTCCTACGCCAATGACAGATATTTGGTTGTGTCGCTGTCGCCTACGAAGTATGTTTCAAATTTCTGGGAGTCCACTCCTATCCGAGTTTTATTGGGTGCAGGGAAATCTGTGCTTACTTTTAGTTGTTAAAAATATTATACAACATCAAAATAATTTCGTAGGAAGTAGCCCAGCAGCGGTGGCAGGAAGTGGGCGCGGGGGAGGCAGGTTCCTCCCACCCTACATCTACTACCTCTAACTGCGCGGGCGCCGACAGCTGCTCCGGCCGCTGCGACCGCGTCAAGCTGTCCCTCGTGTGCGCGCACATGGACGCTGGCGCCTGTCTCAGCAGCACAGCCACGTGTGCGCTGTCGCACACACAAAGGTGTATAGGACGAGGTAACTTGATAATAGAATTTTATGTTTTCGAAGTGTGTTCGTGGGACATCGGAATCGTTCGGTTACGCATTCCTTTTTTGTAATTCGTTGTATCGTAATAGCAAAGTAACTATTTTTCCAATGTTCCAAGACAATTGATATCCACATACTACGATTCTGTCATATTTCTTGCGCACGCTCTGTAAATTTCTTTAGTCAATCGCCTGCTCTAAATGACCAATCATTGACCAATATAAAGTGTTAAATTGAACCTATTACCTTAACAGACAGCAGATGTTGGACGGGCTGGACGCTGGAGGCGATCTGGTGCGTGTACGAGTGCCTGGCGGACGCGTGCCTCGCGCCGGACGACCAGCGCGCCTCGCCGCGCCTGCACGCCTGCCTCGACGAGGAGACCAACACTGGCTTGCCTCCGAGGTTACTCAATTATTAAATAGTAGCATTGTCTGCGTCTTCGTCCGCGTGGAATACTGATTTTTCCACATTTTCTCAAGGTTTAACCTTCCTTGTTCTAAAACCAACATTTCAAAACCAAAATCAGCTGAATTCGACCAGCCCTTCTCGAGTTTTAGCGAGACTAGAAGTTTGGGCGAACTTCGTCGCTAACGCTTACAATGCCATTTTTTTATCGTAGGTTAGCTACCCTAACTTTTTTTTATTTCAAGATATATACATTAGTAAGTATAAATAGGCATCGTTATTTATCAATGAAGACTAAAAATACCTTTCTTTTGTTATATAGATACCAACATGTTCCTGTAGCAGGTAGTAAAAACCCAGAAGAAACTTATTTGGCGCTGGCGTTAGAAGCAGCCTTATTAGGGCTCGGAGTTCAGAGGTTGCTGCCTAGCGGGCTCTATGCGCAGGAGAGATATTGTAAACAGGCAAGTAACTAGTAATATTTAAAATATTTTTATAATAACTTTATTATGTTTCGGCCCTTTTTCACGTGAAAACATTCCAATAAGCAAACTGAATTAAATC
Organism: Euspilapteryx auroguttella; assembly: GCA_951802225.1. Lineage (NCBI taxonomy): Eukaryota > Metazoa > Arthropoda > Insecta > Lepidoptera > Gracillariidae > Euspilapteryx > Euspilapteryx auroguttella. The sequence continues at coordinate 4,139,235 of OX637656.1, forward strand.
ATTACGACGACCATAATTCAATAACAAAGAACCACTCCATTCAGTTATCATAAAATAAATATGAGATGAAAATATTATGTGGGTGATTCAGAGTGCAGCAAGAAACTAAGATGAAAATAAAATAATTGGTAAAAGCAAAAAACGACGAAACCGACGTATTATACACATGCTGGGTTAAATTGAATATCGATCTCTAAAACGTTACTTTTTGCAGGAGGAAAGATTAATAGGTCAGCTACAAAGAGTGGAGGGCGAAGCGGCCGCAATAGTAAGCGCACGAGTCGCCAAGGCGTTACTAGAAGGGGGCCCCTCGTCATGCCTGGGGGCGCGTGTGCACCCTAAATCCGCTCCTGCGCATACTTTTGCGAGGTTTCTGTTCCTGACGCTTTTGCCGACCGACCCCGAGCTGGCTTACAGAGTCGGACTTAGGGCTATGAGGTTAGTAAGCAATACTTATGCCTGCTTATCTTGAGCACCATATTTTTAGAATGAAAACGTTATTCATATTTTTTTTTCTTACTTGATTTTGCCATTGATCTAAGAGATAATAAACTGAACTCAGTACTACTTTTATGTTTCGGTGCCCTTACAGGGTTCATGTGCTGTACTTTACCATACACTACCACCTGTATCTTACCACATGTTCGAAATAAATAAATGTTTCTTTTTCTGTTTCATAATCAAAGTTGTTTCTTTTTATAATCAAACTGAGGACAACGATATTAAAGTACTAAACTCACTCCAGTTTCCAGTGAAATGTCGCAAGGCTAAATTTTGGATTCTTTGCTATTGACACTATAACTTTATAAATCTTGTTATCATCAATAATACAAATATCACGACTTGTTGATAAAGGTTCGTAATATTGTTTTTTTGAGCCAGTCCTTCAATGTCTGACAAAGTGGAACTGAACTTGGGCCCAATTCTATTAACATTGTTCTGAACCTACTCTAGAAATCGTGCTAGGCGTGTCGAATATCAATAACGCCACACAACGTTTGTCCTTGTGTAGATCTTTGGGCGAGGCTTATGTCCAACAGTGGACGTTTTTGGCTGAGATGATGAGAAATCATTCAAAACATAAACATAATCTCACACGCCTTTATTCGCCGAAGGGTTAGACAGATTCACCAGCTCATTGACTGAGCCCACGATAGGCACCAGTGCCTATATATTTGAAAAACATAAACCACTGAATATTGTCCTCTGCATCCAGGTTACCAATGGTAGAAGAGGCGTACTCGCTGGACGGCGGCGGCGGCGGCGCGGGCGCGGCGGGCGGCTCGGCCTGGCACACGCTGCAGCACGCCGAGCAGCAGCAGGCCGCGCTCGCCAGCGCCTTGCTCGGTTAGTTCACATTGCCTTCTACTTCTGCAACCCTGGTAGTGAGCCCTGCTGCCGCTTAAAGCAGAATTCCTTTTGTTCGTCAAGAGTAAAAAGATGTACAACTAAGCACATCAGGAAAGTGGTGCAACTTTCCATAATGTCTGGAATAAACAAGGCTAGTTTTTCAAGCTAGGACAGAAGCAGGTTTTTTATTTTAACTGTCCTGACTTGTAAATTTGCTTACTAGCTTAGAAATGAAGATACACGAAGCCTGAACTTCAAGCTTACTAACACTAGCTTACTATCCTAGCTCGAAAAACTAGCCTCATGTATTGAAGGCATAACATCGCTTCATGAGTTCGCACGCTAGAATAAGAAAAACCCACTACAGTACGAAAAAATTATCAGTATATTTTCTTTGCAGGCGCAGCGCGCGGCAACCCGGGCCGACTCCGCGCGGCGCTGGCGGCGGCGCAGCGGCACGTGCGCTCGGCGGCGCAGCTGTTCCGCCTGGCGCAGGACGCGCTGCGCCACGCCGCGCCGCCCGACGCGCCGCACCACCACCGCGACCTGCTCGCCGCCGCCTTCGAACTGGGACTACAGGTAACTTGCCTAACTACAGTCTGTAACTAGATATTTTATTATTTCAACAGCAAGGATACGACAATTTCTCGCACTTTTGCTAGTTTGCCTTGTGGTGACGGCGTAGAATACCAGAACCCCATATTCTCCCAGTGGAGTAAACACATCGCCACACCGACTGGTATTAGCGACTCTCATCCAGTGTATGCCCGCAGTCTTCACCAGATCGTCTGACCACCTTGTAGAGGATCTACCTACCTCTGCGTCTTTTCGGTGCGCGGTCGCCACTCGTGAACTATTTTGCCTCAAAGACCATCTGTTCATTTTTAGGCTATGTCGGTTACTTAGTTCTTCTGCTGATCTTATAATTTCTGATTCGATCAGGCAGGGACACTAGCTTTGACTAACTGAGTTATGTGTTTATCCAGGTGCTGCGCATGACGCTGTCGTCGGTGAACTGGCGGCGGCGCGAGATGGTGCGCTGGCTGGTCACCTGCGCCACGGAGCTCGGCCTCGACGCGCTGCTCTCTATTATGCAGAATTGGTAAGACACCTACATTGTTAAATACAAAACTTCACGTAACGATTTTTTTGTAACTAAGTAGTTTTTGTAACTTTAGTATGTGTCCCGCGTCTTCACCAGTGCTATTCCCATTCACTTAAATTCCAATCTTCCCAACCCTTTTTCCGATTTTGACCCATCTCTAATATCAAGATTTAATATCTACCTACTTAAGTCGAATAGAGCTGTAACTATGCAGTAATTCATGTACAGTAATTAGAAAGAAATAAATAAATAAAAACGTCAGTGTGCCACTAGCGCAATTGGCACTACCGCAACTCGTAAACAGATAGGCTCCAGGCACCTAACTAGATCAGGTACATTGGTATTTTCTCCATAAACTCAGCAACCTGGTGTAAAGACTGACTGTAAATCAATAACAAAAAAATCGTCTCTAACTCGTCTATTACACCATCAGGTACGAACTGTTCACGCCGACGGAAGCGACGGGCCCGGTGGCGGCGGCGGCCATGTCGCACGCCACGGCGCTGCGGCTCGGCCTCACCTTCGAGCAGCAGGAGAAGCTGAGCGCCTGCGCGAGGACCCTCGCCCTGCAGTGTGCCGCTAAGGTAGCTTAGTGTTGCTTGTTTAAAGACAACATTTTTTACCCGGAACCCTGTCCACATCCACATACACTATTTATAGGAAGAGCTCTTTGATTAGAACGCAGGCAATGATGCCACCAGCTTTGCATCCAAACTTTTCTTACGAGGCCTTTGGTTTGTGAATTTCATACGTAGTTAAGTACTTACATATATAATGTTCAAGTTAACTTCATTAAAAGACTCAAGCTAAAAAGTATTACTTTGTTTGGCATTTAAGACGGCAGCGCCAACGTCTCGGTTGGACGAACATTGTATAGTAGTTATTGTACAGCGCTGACCGTCGGTCGAGCACAGTTAGCAGCCTCAGAGCGCAGTAATGTAGTCAGTTCACTGGTTGAAATGAAATATGAAAGAATCCATCCACACATTCCAAAAAACTTCATCAACCTTCCATAAAAAATGCAAGGGAACCCCACCCTCTTCTAGCTAGTTCAATTACCACAAGTAAACAACTAAACCATCTAAACTCAGGACCCTCCAGGCTGTGCCCTCTCAGCCCTATCAGTATGCGAAGGCTCAGCGGGAGCGTTCGAGGCGGCGTGCGCGGCGGTGGGCGGCGCGGCGGCTCGGGGCGCTCTCGCTTCAAGCCAGCTGTTCGCAGTAGCTCGGTACATGGAGCAGCGCGGGCAGCCCGCTCGAGCCATGCGGCTCGCTACCTTGGCTATGAGGAACCTGCATCTACATTATAATCAGGTGAGTGAGCTAGTCGCCTCCGTAGCTCAGTAGCGTAGCGCGTTGCGCCAGGGCACGGAAGGTTGTGGGTTCGATCCCCGCAGAAAATACCACATATTGATTTCTCACAAAAATCACGTTGTGGTTGTTTTCGGTTGGATAGGACATTGCAGGCTTGAATCACCTGATTGTCCGAAAAGTATGATGATTCCGTGCTTCGGAAGGCACGTTAAGCCGTTGGTCCCGGCCGCAGAGTAGTGGTCGTTATAACCGCGGCGACAAGCTGGCCCCTTGTCACGTTGGTAATAAAGCATAAACTCGGCTAAACGTGGGTCCGGCTCTCAAGCTGGTGCCTCTGCCTAACCTTTCGGGGAATAAAAGGCGTGAGATTATGTTTATGAGTGAGCTAGTAAGTTGTAGCGCTAGTGGATAAATAGAAGACGTGATACGTATATCGATAGGTATATTTGTGTGATGTGATACTTACTTACTTACTCTTTAGAACTGTACTTATACTACGGTGATTAATCAAGATACTTAATTCTAGTAACTTTTATCAGGTTAGGAGTCTGCCTTATTTATGCACGGAACTTGAGAACTTATGGCCCCATTGGCCACCTGTCCCATGTAACCCTTCCTTGGTTGAAAATTAATTTAAATCTTCTTTGGGACAGGACACGCATCCAGCGATAGCGGACATCCACTGGGCAGTTGCGCTTGCGCACTCACTAGGAAGAGCAGAGCTGCAAGCCATGTTGCCACTTTTAGTTAAGAATGTGCAATGCGCACCGGTTTTGGTGAGTTTTTCAATTTAGTGTTTTGATATTAATCATAGATTGAAGAGTAGATATACCGCCCTATAGCCGCCGGAGAACTAGCCCTTTGTCCCATTAAGACGACAAAGAGAAACCCAAAGAACGAGTAGTGTCCTTTGACTTAAAGTGCCATACTACGATCGCCAACCCTGCCTCCAAGCCTGGTATTTATGCCAAAACCCCTCCCCACAATTTGTTGTCCGTGGTAGGGCCATACCGCAAATGGCTCAATGTCACAGTTTCCAACAGTGTACATATTTCGGCTGAGATGATAACGATGATGGCAATAAATGGATAATGTATTTATTAATTAGTACGATTCTGTGTCCCCCAGTCAGACATCCTGCGTCGCTGCTGCGTGGCGGCGGCGGGCTGCTCGCGCTCGCGGCCCGCCCCCCCGCGCCCGCCCACCCCGCTGCGACCTCTGCTGGAGGCCGCGCTCCGAGCCTACGCCTCCACCACGCATGCGCGACTGGCACACATCTCGCCCCGCCACTATGCAGACTTCGTTGACTTTCTTGGTAAGTAAGACTCTGTTGCCGATAATAACTTGTGGCACGCAATTCACGGCGGACGATTTTGTAAAGCAGAAACAAAAACCTGTGCCATACCAAGCCATATAATTTCCTTCTCTTTTTGATAGAGCGCTGTCGACATAGAACTGAATACTAACAGAGGTATTAACAAGTGTCTACATAGATTTTTGTAATGGTTTTATTTTTATTGCAGGTAAAGCGCGTGACACCTTTGCGCTAGCGCACGATGGTCCCCACCAATTTGCGGCTTTACTTCAGGAAATAAAACTAAAATATAAAGGGAAGAAGAAGCTGATGTTCCTGGTCAAAGAACGGTTTGGTTAAATTCATATAGGGTTGCGAGATTGGTTATATTTTACAGTGGAACGTACGTAGTGCCTGCATTTCCATTTTAGAATATTTTTAATTTTTCACTTTTGGCTCTATACGAATGAAAGCAGCCAAAAAAGATGATGTTTTCCATGAAAACGCGATTAGCTCATAATTTTTTTTAATATTTAACAGTATTTCTTATTTTAAAAATCTTCTTGTTTTGTTTTTCACCCACTGTCCGATGTGCAATAGTTTTTTTTATGTTTAAATTTTTAATTAAACTAAAATTGTTTGCCATTTGATTATCGACGCATGAAACATTTATCTTATTTTTAAGAAGTGGAATTAGGTATTATAAATATATACTTAGGTTCTCATAGTAACAATAATTTTATCAGGAAAAAAAATAGGTATTTACTCGTAAGAGTAGACAACAAATTAAACTTTTGTAATCTTACCTTTAGGGTTGAAATATCATTACCTCATAAAAGGTACTGCTTATTGTACCCAGTCTAACCTAAAAGTATTATTTTTGAATAAAATTATAGATATTTAAGGTACCGACAGTTGTGTTAAATTAATATGATGATCTCAACGATTCCATTTGTATAAAAATATTTACTTAAGTTTCTTTTTGTAAATATACTTAGATTTGTAATTATAGATAGGACTGTAAAAATATTTGTGGTTTGTACGTTCGAGCGATAAAATTTTAAATTTTACCAATAACGACTATAGAGTTTTAATTGTCCGAGAGTACCTATGTATAACTTAAATACTTACAAATTATGAGGAAATTTAAACAAAACGGCAAGTTCTGTCAAAATCTCGAAAATGAGATATCGCGTGAATCCAGAATGTGACCCCACCCCAGGGAATTTTACAACAAAATGTTTATTTAATTGTAATTGAGATATTTGAAAACGTCACTGAAAACAAAATAAATAGCAAGAGAAAAACTTTACTGGTCCTGCAAGTTTTAAAGTGCCAATATCATAGCGTCCATAAAATCCGCAATTAATGACACACAAGTTAACAATACACCAAAGATTATAGTTAGATTTTAAGTGTGACAACGATGCCACCGCTGGTCATTGATCACTGCTTTGCTCTGAGTTCAAACGTCCATTAATATCCTGATACAAAAAAACATAATTATACTTACTTTTTTTTTCACTTAGGTTCTACTTACCTTAACCCTGTTATTCATAAGAAGTTAAAGAGCATTTTAGTTATTTGACATATGTCAATTTATACTCGATGTTACTTATTTAGCATACAACAAACCAGAGAAGTAGACCTCCACTAAAGCTTCTTAACATGTATTGTATCTTTATGAATAAGACGGTAAATATTTTAGCACACTTCCCTAATTGCAGTTACATTTGAATTAATTACCTAAGTATTTTGTTTTTTACATAGTTATATCAATAGCATTTTTGTTTACGCCTGAAACCCTGAAACAGCGTTATATCGCGCCGCTCGCTATGGCGTGTTCTAGCCGTTAACGGGCGGACGCGTAGCCCAATTTCTGGCCTTTACATACTGGGTATATTATATCTTAACATCATTGTTTGAATAATTTCACTCATTATAAGTATAAGTAAAACAAACGGAAAGTGCATTTAAAATTTATTATACATACTTACATACTTGTTTAACGTTAGGGTTTAGAAATAAAAGGAATTTTAAGTGTTCAGAAACGATTACAAAAACAGTCCTTAAAATGTTATCACTAAAGTCCAGCTAAACCAAACCTTAGGCTACGCATTTCCATGACATATTACAATAAATAGCCGAGTGCGTGTCAAGCCACGTTTAATAAAGGCTCCCGTAGCACGTGAAGTGTAGTAAACAGACTTGATTATTCGTTATTTTTATTAGATAACAAAAAAATACATACCCAAACTACCCCTTTCGGTGCCAGTCACCCAACCTACCAGAAAATAGTTGGTTAATAATATGTGCTGGCTACTGTACGAACTGTCTATTTAATATTGTAAATAATTAGATATAAAAATACCAAAATCGAACTGACACTGAGTAAGTACTTGCCTATACTTAGGTAGGTACTTTACGGCAAATTATTGTTTCTAGTGCTTTTGTAAGCAATAATTGAGATGCCTTGGCTGGTATATGTCAATATGAGAAATCATTACATTTCTTTATGAAACTAGCGGTTTGCGTTGTGAAATCATTGAATGACTTGCCATAATTTTTAAAAGCAAGTAATGTGCCCATGACTTCAAGTGCCTTTAGGCAAGTCAACGTAGAATATAGATAACCGGTTTATACATATAAATTATTTTTCTTATTTTATATTTAAGTAAGTACATATGTATTATTATTAACAGTTTGATGTAGACCTACCTATATGTTTTTTCTTAGTTAATATCATTAAAATGTGAACATCCTTACAGTGTTGGATTATTAAAAAGTGATACTTAAATAAAAAATATAGTGACAAATTATTTAGTTTGTTTTAATTCTCGTCATTATTTCAGGTTCTTGCCTTATCGCAAAAATTATCCGGAAGGTTGAAATTTCCTTTGAAAACAAACTTTCTATTCCTTGGTGTGGTGGTTCCGCTACCGATGTTCTTCGCTTGGTTATCTTGAATATTATGGACCCTAGCTGTGCTTGCGAGCGCAAGTTTCTCTTTTGTGAAACTATTGTCATCTAGTTTTCCACGTTTACAGTTACATTCTCGATGATGAGCTTCTTTATCTGTCAAGTGATGATGATGATGGTGGTGATGATACTCTTCGCTGTGATGTTGTTCGTGCGAAGAGTGGTAATGTTCATCGTGCTTCCCAGGGATAATTTGAGATAGTTTTTGTTTTGGCAGGGTCTCCGTGGTCAGAGCAGTGATTGTCTCTTCAGATCCTCGTACAATCTGATCATCATCGTACAGGTCATCGTACCCTATCACTAATGGAGGTAAAACCACGAGGCTCGCTGAACGCTGCTGATTTGATATTACCTAAAACATTATAAAATATTTAACTTTCTTTCTGTCCCCGCTTGTACAGTGTGGGACCTTTTTTTTTGGCGGGGAAACTCCTAACGAGTACCCTGCGACCCCGGGGGGAGTTGCAGAGTTATGTGGGGTTCGCACCCACTAAAACCCCGCCAGTGTCCATCTCGGCTGTTGGCAAGAGGGTCACGGGTGATTTTTCGATCGTTATGTTCAACTCCGCGACCCGGTATGTTCAACTCAGCGACCAGATATGCTACGTCCTGCCAACGCTACGGTATGATGGGACCTGCATGCCTCGTTTATGTAGGTGTAGGTTACGGCGTAGAATGTGTACAGTGGCGGACACAGTCAGCGTAACACTTACGGTTTTTCTTTTTCGCCAAATAGCTGTTGTTCTTTGGTATTACAGTCTAGGGTGCACGATACTATAGACAAAAGTGTTACGCCGTCCGTGTTCGCCACTGTACGTGTAGATAGGTTTGCCAGCGTAACTATTTGCATTTACTTACGTTGCTATACAGTGCTGTAAAAACAATGATAGTTAAACTTTTACGATCCATACTCTCGAGCCATAAATATAACTGTTTTTTTTACTACTATATGTATATTTTAGGTGTCGATTTTCACAAACTACTGGAACTGGAAATATGTAAGTAAGTAGGTAATATAATGTTTTACGTTCACAGCACATGGACTCGTGCTTTTTATCGACCACGTTTTTAGTTTGATCGTAGACTTAAAAGCAAAAAATATTTGTGTTACATATTTAGATTTATCTCAACCACAGAACAAGGAAGACTCTGCTCGGTTCAGCCAAACTAGAAATAATCGCGGACAAACATACTTACATACTTACATACATACATATAGGTCAAACTACCTTTTTTGAAGTCGGTTAAAAAGACAGTACAAACAATAGGGAAAGGTGGGTATTGGTATTACCGTATTATCTGTAAAACCTTAAATTTAAACTTCATCGGTAGCCATCTCTGACGTGGCCATACTCTCGTTATAATCTGCGGAAAGATGTGTTGGTGGTATATTTGGTACTTCAATGGCTATTTCATTAAGCAATCCTTGTAATGATGCCAGAGAGCTAGCAAGCTGTAAATAAACCAAATCGTTACATAATTGTTGCATTTGAAACTTTTGATAAAGTTTTAATTTTATTTAACCGAAACTTTTTTTTTCCCAAGGTTGGTACGACAACGGCAACGGAAATTACGCAGTTTTTTTTTTGAAAAGTATTGCCAACTTTTCATTATTTTTTTACACCTTAACTATCATAAAATATATAACCTGTGGATCTGGCTTTGGCAACCTGTCAAGCAATTGCGCAGTATAAGACGTCTCCTCTTTTGCCTCTATCAAACGGCCAGAACGCGCGTGTCTCGCCGCCAAGTTTAGCCTTATAAGAGGATCATCTGGAGCCAAAGCCGTCGCTCTGACGTATGCTGAGTCGGCGCGGCTGTCAGCTAGATGTTCAAGAACAATGCCAATTAGGAGAACCTAAAAATATTTGATTGTTTTTTATGTTTATTTTTAGACCATAATACGTATATAAAGCTCTGAATGCTAGGTTAAACGTTCTAAGGAGCGTTAAGAACTAAGGAGCAAGCAGCAATAACTGTTTTCAATTTATAAGATTTGGAATTTACTTGTTGTCCAGAAAATTATATACTATTTATTTTATCGATATAACGGTTGGCCTATTTAGTATTTTCTTAGAAATTATAATCACAGTATATGGCTGCAAAGGGTTTAGCGCTGCTGCTGCAGCCAAGCGACAGAAAGCCGATGCAGGTCTTCGGCAAACTAATAGAGCAAACCCCAGGTCATGAGAAGCTCGGGCGCTTAGGGGTGCGGCCCACACTGCACGCTGAAGACAAGTCAAAGCCTGAAAATTTTAAAATAATAAATTATTTGTGCTATTATTCGATCTCTGGTTGATTTTAAAACCTCCAAACTCCAGTTGTTATGATAAATAACAATATTTTAATGTATAAATTATTAGGTTTTTAAATAATTTGTTGCTTGTAACCTTGTAACATACCTAGAAATATAATAGCTTGTAAATAACGATTCGGTTTCCGTGTCGTATTTAAAATTTAAATTAAGAAATGTTTATTTTAAAACTTACAGCAACAAACTTTTTCTTTGCCAACAATGCCAAACCCAAATCAGCGTGAGCGGCTACACATGTAGGGTGTGCTGTTAATGCAGCCTTCAACCTTGCTAGAGCAGCATCAAGATCCTTGTGCTGAAACATCATTGCAGCCATTGCTAAAGCTGCTGCATGTTGTGTAGGCTGCTGAGCCAAAGCACCACCTAGCAGCTGAAATGCTTTCCGAGGATCACCTGCTCGGAGTCTCAGAGCCCCAGCAGCTGCTAGGGTATCAGCTCCACAGGAATGCGAACTAAGTAAATAGAAAAGAAAAGGCTAAACTTAATACGGTTACTTAGCTACCGAACGCGGTGTGGTACCATTTATGTAACAGTTTTTTATGGTTTTTATTTTAATTGCCTGTCTGAATTTTAGCCTTACGACATAGCTTGATCATATGCGTCCATGGCGCCGTAGATGTCGTCACACACAACCAAAAGCCTGGCAAGGAGTGCCCCCGCCTTTTCTCCACCACCTGCTTGCACAGCTGAGCGAGCCCACTCGACACCCTTTTCTGTGTCGCCAAGGTTCCACGCGCATTCGGCTAAAATTTAATATTAAAGATTATGATTCCTGGAGGCTAAGCTGAAACTTACTCCAGTTTTCGAAAGTCAATTCATTTTCTTTAATTAAATATGATTGTTTAAAATGAAACTTACGAAAAAGGTAAGTACATATCGTCAAAAGAATAAGCAGGTAAGTAGGTAATTAACAAAAAATTAACATGCCAGCTTAAGTTTTTTCTTTTCAAACTAGGTTACAGTGACGAATTTTAGTCCATACAGAGTAAGCAAAAATTATTGCATCCAGTAATCACATTTACCAACATATTCACTGCTCTCACAGCGTTTGTATGTAATGTATGGAAATGTTGGTAGGTACATATCTGATAGACAAGAACCGCGTACCCATTTGAGCCTGCGGGAAATGTTTTTAACAAATGAGTGTGCTATTTGCGTGCAAGTTATTTTGACCTTTGTATGGAATTTTGCAAGTGACTGTAAGTAGGTACAGGTAGGTACCTGTTCTTTCTCTGCAGAGTTTTTTTTATCACACTTCATAAAAGAGTAAGTAAGTACTTATGTTATGTTCGAGTTAAAATCTTGTTTAAAAAAAAGGAAAAATTTAAATTGAAATCTTAATTTTTATTTGTATTCATTATTACTATTTACCCAGCGCAGAATAAATATCGGCATCAGGATATTTTGTCAGTTTATCAGCTTCTAGATAAGCTTCGAGAGACAACTGGAACCGTCCTTGGCGAAACCTTGAAATATATATTTGTGTTTAGATTTATATTAAGGTAAGTACTTACATAAATTTAATTTAAATACCTAGTAGGTATAATGGAAGCTCCATTATGTAGCTACGGACACCACATCGTAGATTTTAGAAATTTTCGAGATCCTATTGAGAGGTATTTTACACTTTGTTTAAGAGTGAAATCAAATGCATTAGTTAACGAATATTAATACATACAGACACCTGGCAACTTGTTTTAGTGGTTCTGGATCATGTGGCTGAAGTCTGATGCAACTGTGGAACTTTTCTAAAGCTTCTTGCAGTCGACCAGCATCAGATAAAACAAGGCCCTATGAAAAGTATTAGGTAGGTAAGTACATACATGTATAATCTTTTCAAGAACGACAGAGTATGTTAAGTATATGTATTGAACATAATGTAACATTAAATGACGTAGGGTACCTTAATAAAGTAAGCAAATCTATGAGTATTATCACATTTTCTCTGTAAATCATCAGCTAAATCCATGCATACCGCATGTTCTCCACGAACATAACGTGCATGCAAAAGCCAATTTTTAGAGCCATGTTCAAAATCTAAAACAATTTAAAATTATTACAAGTAACATAATATCAAAGATTTTTTAACCGACGAAAAAACAAAAAGGAGGAGGTTCTCAATTCGTCGCGTATATTTTTTTTTTTTTTTTTATGTATGATCACGCATAACTTTTTACTGTGTGGACCGATTTTGATAATTCTTTTTTTAATCGACAGGGTATACCTTGAAGTTGGTCCCATAAAAATTTGGAAATAAAATTTTAACCCTAAGGGTGGCAAATTAGGGGTGACTTTATTGTTCACTCACCGATTGTATTGCCGTGTTGTGATTTACGTGAAAACTGCTAGGTATAATTATGAGTCTTTTTTATATGAATGTTAATAATCATAATCTCAGCCGATAGACGTCCACTGCTGGACATAGGCCTCCCTCATAAATTGCCTCACCGACCGGTCGTGATCGAACCTCATCCTGTTAGTCCCTCAACCTTCACCAGGTTGTGTGGCCACCTTGTGGGGTGCGACCACCCTGTGAAGGGTGATTAGCTGGGGTCAAAAAAATTAGCCCAAAAAAACTGAAAAGTAAAAAATAAAAACTTTTTATAAAAAAATTAAACCGCCGAAAAAACTGAAAAGCCTTAAATAATAGGGAAACATTTTCTATTAGGCCTTAATTTACTCACTTCTTAAAGTAATTTTGGATTACCAAGAAATTTTGAGTCGGTGCCACAGAATCAACGAATAAAGATCACTAAATTACCTGAAATTCAAAGAAATAACCGAAAAACGTGTGCCGCTGCGCATCGCGCTTTAAGTAGATAATGAATTTGCTTGTGTGGTGTGGCACCGACTTAAAATTTCTTGATAATCCAAAATTACTTTAAGAAGTGAGTAAATTAAGGCCTAATAGAAAATGTTTCCCTATTATTTAATGCTTTTCAGTTTTTTCGGCGGTTTAATTTTTTTATAAAAAGTTTTTATTTTACGTTATGATTGTATTTAACTCACCGTTATCTATCTGTTTATACGAAAATATTGAGTGTTTTCTCATTTTAAAAGATATGTTATGATTTCTAGATACTTTGTTTTGTTACCATAGCAACAGGAATAATAACATTAAAATGGGGCATACGGCATACGATACGCGTTTTTGAAAATCTGAGTTGGCAACACTAAAGCGAGACTGACAGCAATTATGAACGATGCAATGACAGTCAATCAAAGCCTTCAGTTTAAGTCAGTCAGTCAGTTCAAGGTTAAGTTTTGTTTTGTTGTTCCGATTTCTCTAGTACATACTTATTTATCTAGTTTAATTTTTACCAAATTTCTGCTCAAGGTGTTTAATTTAACCAACCAACTTCTAAGTAAGAAATTATGGAAGACGTGGCAAGACTCGCCGTTATTGAACAAAGCGTGGGAGACCTGGATTTATTTAGAAAAACTCTTTATAGTTTGCTTGAGCAAATTCGTTTAATTTTGGAGAATCCTCATGATTACCAGCGCCGCACTATAAGATGTGGCTTTCTTAATAATTGTCTGGAAGTAGACTCTTTCACAGACTATCTCAAATACGTCGGATTCAAAGTTGTAAGTACTAAACTTTAAATGTTTCTCAAAAACTTTTTAAAAGTTTCTAATAAAATTCTTCTTGTTTCCATTTAGATCAGTAAAACATTAAGTCAGTGAGTCGATTAAGGTAGGTATAAACATTATTGAGTTACCTATTAACTTGTACATTTTAATATTAATAAAAAAAACTTTATAATGGATTAGACTAACAATTTTAACTTTACTGTAGGTGTGCTATTGTGCTGACCTATAAGTGCCAAAATTTTTGCATTTATGCAAATTGCTCAACAATTATGCAAAATGTTATGTGTGATATGTTGGTGGGTTGCCTGTAACAATTCACTTTTAGTGACAAGGTTTCAAGATGGCAGTCAAATCACTATACTTACTTACTTACTGGTTAGTTATAACTAACACTGATAATATTGTACTTTTTAGTGTTTTAATTGATTTAATCCAAGTATGCATAACTCTAATTTTTCAGTCAGATGAAGGACTAGTCTACCCAGATGGGTTAGGTGTTAATAAACTTCGTTTAGCAGAAGAAGCAATAATAAGAAAGCTGCGAATCAGCTGTGGATCTAAAGATTTTATGTCTGCAATGAGTAGGACTCATAGTCAGGCGCCTACTGCAAAAATTAAATTTGAGACAGTATACATTTTGGTAAGTTTAAGTTAAATGCTTAAAACTATTAAATTAAATTATGGTTTTACTAATTAATTTATTTTATTCTCATTTGTTAAGCTGAACCAAAGTTTGTAATATTTCCAGAAAACTCACAACCCATTTCTGCTTACTATACAATCCCTATTCAATGAAGTATTAAAGTATGAAGATGAAGAGATACAACGTCTAGCCCGGGAACACGTACCTGTGGGGTTGCTACAAACTGCTGCTGTAAAACGGATGAGGGAGTACCAAAGGAAGATTAAAACTGGTAAGGCGCTAGGGAAAGATATGAAAACTGGTAAGTACTAGTTAATAGGTATGAATAATAAAGTAGATAAAACTAACAAAAAATCAGAAAGCTTTAACAATATGCTTTACAGAGCAGAACATTTTTACATATTTCAATGCTCTATAAAATAAAATGAAATTGACTCCAGGTAAAGTTCCGGGTCCAGATCTGTGCTATGATGTAGCATTTCTACATGAACTGGTGGCTTGGTTCAAGGAGTCCTTTTTTACGTGGGTAGACCGGCCGCCTTGCGACCTCTGTGGTGGAGACACACGGTTTGCTGGCACCGAAGTAAGAGATGTTAAGATAGAGGTAAGTAACATCTCCTAATAGTGATTAACTAATGAAATACGCTTTAAAAACTTAGCATTTTAATACAATTTTGTAATAGCTTTTTTACATTTAAAATATTAGTACCCATTTTTTCTTATAGAAAAGTTTGTGATATTATAGTATTACTTATCTTAACTTAACCGCGGCGACAAGCTGGCCCCTTGTCACGTTGGTAATAAAGCATAAAATCTGTTAAAAGTGGGTCCGGCTCTTGAGCTGGTGCCTCTGCCTAACCCTTTGGGGAATAAAAGGCGTGAGATTATGTTATGTTGTCTTAACTTTAACAGACGAAGATTTTTATGCGCATTATCACTTTTCGACTACTTACTGTATTATATATGTATGTACTTGTAATAATAAAATTATAGGTTCTATCTCATTCTACATATATGGTTGTTCATCATGGTCCTGATGTTGAAATTTGTATCTTTCTAGCTGTATAACTGCAAAACATGCCCCGGCCAAGCTCAGTTTCCTAGACACAAAGACTGTCGCGCGTTGCTGGCGTCCCGCCGGGGCCGCTGCGGCGAGTGGGCCGACTGCTTCGCTTTACTTTGCGTCTCATTGGGCTATGAGACCCGCCACGTTTATGATACCACTGACCATGTTTGGTGTGAGGTGAGTGTTTCATAAAGACTTTTTGTCACACAACTTATAAACCTCGGAATTCTAGCTTTCCTCTGATTGCGCGTAGAGAAACATTTGGCGTTAAATTATTTATGACGCCATGACACTACGACCATCTACGAACAGCAATACTCAAGAAGCGTAACTAGCCCAATAAAATTCTAAACACAATTCACACGGAAAAGAAGCCCCGGTGGGCGGGGCTTAGGGTTACGGACACCATGCCGCGTCAGTTCCTAGTGGCACCTTGAGTCGTTTGGCTTCAGCGTCGGGAGCATATTACTGTGTTTTTGGGTAAGTCTGACCGTGTTTTATCTCTACAAATATGCCTTCGTGTATTATAAAGTGTTGTAGAAGAAATAAAGATAAAAAATATACTTATATCACCTTTAAATAAATATTTTGTAAAATAACACTTGACCGCCATCTGGTAGCGATAATATGTACCAGCCAAAAGCAGGGGGGATAGCTCGCTGCTTTGTCGACAGACAGTCTATGAGAATGTGTGAGTGTTTGTTGCAATAAGAGTTACTGTGTGAGCGTAAGTGGAACCAAAATCGAAGCGGTTTTGTAGGAGAGGTACGCTTCCTGAGTAGGTATTGTTGTTCGTAGACGACCATACATAGTTTTCCCGCAGTATTGAGAAAATACTATAAAACTGACATTAAGAGCCAGTTTACAGCGACGCTAGCGCCATTCACGAAAAAAATTAATTTCTTCTAAACTAAGGCAAATATCAAAAATGTGGCACTGTATGACACTAGATAATCATGATTAGTATTTTTTGAGCACAGTTGTATAACTTAAAAGAACAAATTTATAAACAGATTGTTGCTAAAAGTGGCCACTTTTAGTAACACTTTGTAGCTTTCTTTGGTCATTAACTTAAAAGCTATACAACAGTGCCCTAAAAATACTAGGCTACATTATCTAGTGTCATACAGTGCCACATTTTTGATATTTGCCTTAGTTTAGAAGATATAAATTTTTTTCAAGAATGGCGCTAGAATCGCTGTAAACTGGCTCTTAAACTTAATTTGATTACCGAAATAAAGGTTATTTCGTTTATAGTATAACCTAAATGTGTACAAACATTAAGGAAGAGGATTTCAAATGATTTCGTCATGCCTATTGCCTAATTCCCCCGCAGGTATTCGACTACGACAGTGGCAGCTGGCTGCACGTGGACCCGTGTGAAGGCGCGGTGGACACGCCGCTCGTGTACGAGGCGGGCTGGGGGAAGAGCCTGGAGTACGTCATCGCATGCTCCAGGGACGACTTGCAGGACGTCACGTGGAGGTGAGTTGGACGTTTTTTATATGAACTTTCGTTAAGTCTCTAGAATTTCTAGATTGCTTAGTGTCTCAGAGAAGTTAAGGTTATGTTTTAAAATAAGGAAGTCCGTCTGAAGTTATTATATTTCGCCATTTTTACAGACATAAACCAGTGAGTTGTAATTACTACGTATAGAGACTATTAGAGACGCTCGCTCTAACAAAAATCGTGTCCGCCTTTTCTCCCTCCCTCTTTCTCTCGCGTCTCATAGATTATGATAGTGCAGAAGTGCACAGCTCAAACACTAGCTGTGTTTGCTTAAACCTACGGAACTTAATTTGATTTCTTGCATTATTATGACTTGGTTATAAAAAATATAAATTGAAGAAGTAAAAGAATATTAATAATTTTGTAATTAAAACAAAATTTGGTCAAAAATGAAATTGGTCAAAAATAAATTATTTAAGTAGGTAAGTAAAATTAAAATCCATAAATTTTATTTAGCATTACTTTTATATAACTTAAAAATAAAACATTAAGTTAGATTCTGACGCTCAGACGAAGTCATATAAAAGAGGAAGTCGAAAACATACATAATCTCACGCCTTTTATTCCCCGAAGGGTTAGGCAGAGGTACTGGCTCAAGAGCCAGACCCACGTTTAGCCGAGTTTTTATGCCTTATTACCAACGTGACAAGGGGCCAGCTTGTCGCCGCGGTTATAACGACCACTACTGCGGCCGGGACCAACGGCTTAATGTGCCTTCTGAAGCACGGAATCATCTTACTTTTCGGACAATCAGGTGATTCAAGCCTGCAATGTCCTACCTATCCAACCGAAAACAACCAAATGTAAATTAAACAATTTGTATATTCAAGGTACACAAGCGACCATGCAACAGTGCGCTCGCGCCGGCGCCGCTGCAGTGAAGCCGAGTTGATAGACACCATAGTGAAACTCCGCTCGGAGCGACAACGCCGCGCCACGCCGCCGCGGCGCCGCTACCTCGCGCGAAGGACTCTTGCCGAGCTGGCACAGCTTATGATTCAAAAGTAAGAATCTTATTCTATTCTCTTCTCTTCAACACATAGTAAAAAATAAAGTCACTTTCCGCGTCTGTCCCTATGTATGCTTAAATCTTTAAAACTAAGCAACTGAATTTGATGCGTTTTTTTTAATAGATAAAATGATTCAAGAGGCGGTTTATAAGTATAATACATGCACAAAATAGTTATAGGTTAGGCGGTACGAAGTCGCCGGGTCGACTAGCTCTTCACTAAAAACAGTATACAGGATGTATCTGACAAGGCGGTAAAAAATCAAATGGAGATTGAGCTCATTATCCTTAACATATTTCCTAAAGCAACTTGGGTCGTAAGCTCAAAATAAAGTAACAGCTGTTCCATTCATTTCAGAAAACCCTCCGACTACGAGTCTCACGGCCGGATATCCGGTTCAAAAGAATGGCGGACAGAACGTTGCGAAATTGGCGCGAAGGGTCATACATTTGAAATTAAAGAAGAGGGAAGTTACGTCATAAGCTACATTACAGCCATAGACAAATACACGGTGACCAGAGACAATGTAGAGTTGGAGAGTATTGTCGGGTGGGAAGATGGCGCTTATTCCATAAACAATATTTTTAGAAAAGAAGAAAAGGATTGGAAAATGGTTTATCTGGCGAGGGAAGGTAGGTAATTACTGCTTTAACAATTGCCACTTCAAGTTCTGACTTGTCTTCATATTATTGCTATAGCAAAAACAATTTCATGTTGTAAAACCATAACGTGTAGGTACAGTCACGGACTCATTCAGTGTAACAATTTTGTCTATGGTCTCGTGCGCACTAGTCTTTATTGCCAGAGAACAAGGGCTTTTGAGAAACCGGAAGTGTTACGCTGAACGAGGCCGTGATTGAACCAAACTTTAAAATCGGATATTCCAATGAGATGCTATCAAGATCATTTCTTAGTGCAACACACCACTCTTTTCATTATACCTACTGATAATAAATAACTAAAAATCACAACAGTTT
Organism: Euspilapteryx auroguttella; assembly: GCA_951802225.1. NCBI lineage: Eukaryota > Metazoa > Arthropoda > Insecta > Lepidoptera > Gracillariidae > Euspilapteryx > Euspilapteryx auroguttella. Next base: position 4,158,389 of record OX637656.1, read on the forward strand.
AAAATATAGAAGTTATATATAAGATAATTCCTATCCACAGAGGGTTCTGAGCAAGGTGAAATATCGTGGCGGTTTACGGCAGCTGAAGGCATCAAGTTCGATTCCCTGAAAATCGCATTTAGTAGCGCTCTGTATGAAGACGGAGTCGCGGAGTGGTCGGTGCAGTTTGATGATGAGGATCCTCAGGTGTTAGACAAAGAAGGTAAATTAGAAAAAAGAAAAAAAAACATACACTAGTCGACCCGGCGAACTTCGTACTTACCGCCTAACTTAAAACTATGTTGTGCATGTATTATACCTAAAAATTAAAAAGCATTTATTGAACAAAACACGTTTAAAAGCACACATTTGGATAACAATGGCTAGCATACTAGGCTAATGCCTGTGTCATGCCTGCCGAGATACAACATGAACATAGTAAAAACCAAGTTAATGGCGCTACATATAAACCTTTCTCTTAAATCACTATCTATTAAAAAAAGGCATCAAAATCCGTTGCGAAGTTTTTAAGATCTACGCATACCTATATATACGCATACATATACAGACCGACAGGTGAAGTGACTTTGTTTAGGGAAGGACCTGGGAATCATTGATCGGCGTCCGGTGTCTTTCCCACAATTCAACCCTCCTGACCCGATAAATATACAGGCCCGATAGATATACAGGGTGTTTCTGACAAGAAATGGATGATTCGGTACAGCATACCTCCTAACAACTCTCCTGCAACATAGGTTGAAATCTCAAAAGTAAAGCTGTCTCGTGCATTGACCCCGTCAGTTGAACGATCAAATGTATGGAACAGCAGATTTTAGTTTTGAGATTTCAATCCTTGTTTCTTTGGGAAAGTCGTTGTTATAGTGAGCTGAATCACCGATTTAATTTATGTCCGACTCGTATGAAACACCAGTATGTAAGGGTGTACTAAACCGATACGCCGCTAAGGCCTCCTTTACGAAGACGCGGCTCGTTGTGCGGGCCGTCGTGCGGGCTCCGACGCGGGCACCGCCGCGGGTGCCGCTGCGGGCACCGCGGTGGGAGCCGACGCGTTTCCTTAAACGATATCGAACATAGGCCTATGTTTTGTTCTTGTAGCATTGAACGTCGCGGCGGTGCCCGCGGCAGTGCACGCGTCGGCGCCCGCCAAAGCGTCTCCGTAAACGGTCTCATACATACATACATTGCTATACGTTTGATTTAATCGCAGTACGCCCCGCGTGCCCCTAAATGCGGCCTAACTCATTCGGCCGCTAATGGCCGCTTTTTACGTGAATACGACTCAGACAAGAGTTTTGGTTGCAGGAGCGTGTTTCTCCCGCGCGTTCGTTGCGGGGCGGGTGGCGGCGCGCGTGCGCGGGGGGCGCGGCCGCGAGGCGTGGCAGCACGCGCAGCTGCTGCGCCAGCCCGCCGCCGCGCGCCGCCCGGCCCTCGAGCTCACACTCTCCGCTCGAGCCAGCGCCTGCTCGCACTCACCCGCTCACGCACCACTCTAATGGCACTTAAGTCCAGCCAGACAATCCACGTGTTGCTGCCGCGTAGGACATAATTTCTGCCGCGCTTTGTCTAGAGTCTATACAAATAGAGAAATTTACGCGCGGCAGTAGAGTGTAATAATAACAAGATCGGGACCAGGATAGTTTATTTTTTTTCTTATTTAAGTTGAATGTTTTGTTCTGGTGCGTATTTCGATTGGTTCTTGTTTAATGTAAATATGTATGTATTATTTTAGTACCTATATCGATTTATTGTTGATAATTTACTGCATCAATAAATATTGTTTTTGTTAAATAATTATAATTGTATAAATGAGTAAATCAAACAAATTGAGCCACTGCTTATAAAGTGTTGTATTAGTTCAATTAATATTAGTTTTAGGTACATTCATTAAACAGTCTCATGTCTTCAACCTTGATTACTCCTTTTGCACCAAATCAAAGATAGCCAGGGTCAGCTTGGTTATATTGTTCTTAGCGGCAAACTCATTGAGCTCGCAGGCATTCTCGGCCGTCACATTTCTTATCAGCTTATCAATGCAACGCTGTTCTAAATCTTGAATCATGTAGCAAGAGGAGAGAAGCAGCAACTGTTCCAGGCCTTCGTCGGGTAAAGTTTGCAAATATAGGAACTCTTTCAAGTGCTGTAGCGTAATGAGTGATATTCCAGATATTTGGACCCGCCCATTGGTAGACTCCTTCCATTGCCCGCAGAACATGCGGCGCAGCATCGACTGCAGGCGGCGAGCACTGCTTTATGTACATTAACGCTACCATCCTCTCCGCTCGGCTCGAAATCTGTCAACTCCGTGTCCAATAAAACTGTGAAATCAAATCCCAAATCGTTCTCTTTATTAGTATCCAAAATCAAACGCCAAGTTCCATCGTCGGATGCATCCGTCATTATCACTTTATTTAAGATGGATAGTTTGTTACTAGATAATCTGCTGTGTAAATGGTAGAATCGTTCGGATTAGCGTTATTAAAACTGATAAAAATTAAATTTATGCATTCATTGCTCGCATTTTCTCCCCTAAAATTAAGAACCATTGCTTTTGTTTGGAAGATAACCGAATTTTTAAAGCGAAATTCTTCACTTGTGTAAGTTAACAATTCGGAGTCGTAATCATTATTTATACGAAACTGGGCACTCAAGAGGTTGTCTTTCTGTACGGCCTCATAGGTATGTAAATCAACGTGAGCGGCCATAACGTTTTAGGTTTGCTAAAACAAAAAAAAAAAAACATTTAAGTAAACAAAAAAAAAAGAATGTTTTGGCCCCGGAGTCAAACAAGGAACCCACGGTTACTTTTTTTATATTGTAGAGAAAAATTAAACACACGGTAGACATACGGACTGATACCTGAAAACAAAATTGAAAAACAATATACCTTTGAGGTCCTTTAATATACTTAAAATTAATTACCTTCGGTGCGTAGCTTAGCTAAACGTAGGTAAATTCCTAATGTATTGTATGGAAAAATGCGTATCGGCGGCGTACGGGTTATTATCCTGTTATTCCTAGCTGGGACATAAGGGCTTCAAGAATACGGCGTAAACTGATTAATTACTTGCTGAGTGCCGTCTGCCCTGTTATTTTGATTAGAAGAGAGTTTCAAGAATGAAATTTAATCTACCTGTTAGATGCAGCTTATGAAGACGATTCCGGGATATATTATTATTTATTAACCGACTTCAAAAAAGGAGGTTATCAGTTTGACCTGTATGTATGTATGTATATATGTATGTTTGTCCGCGATTATCTCGCGTTTGGCTGAACCGATCTTGATGCGGTTTTCAGGTACCTAAGTATTTGTTACATTCAGGAGAAGGTTTTAGTACCTACTTGAACCGATTTCGAAAAAGAGGAAGTGCTCAGTTGATGTATGTGTGAGTTTATTGAAAGCAGGTTCCTTTTTTGTAAAAAAAGAAATTATTCAAATCAAAATCAAAAACTATTTATTCAATATAGGATTCAAGTTAAGACTATTTAATTGGTATTGATACCTTATTTGGTAAAGTATCCTTTACTGCTAGAGGAGAAGTAGTTCAGGGTGCCCCCAAACGAGCCCAACTCTGCACTGCTTTGCCCTAAGAGGCATAGCACAGCCACAGAATAACTAATAGTACCATAAAGTAGCGCCACCCGCCACATACTGGGCTGCATTATCCGGTGGAATACTGTTTCGCATTTTTGATATTTGCCTTAGTTTAGAGGAAATTAAAAATTTTTCGCGGGTGGAGCTACTTTAGCTGTGCTATGCCTCTTAAACTTGCCTTCCACTTATAGAATGCAATGTTAAGACTAAATTTCGCGCATGTAAAATACTTTTACTAAATAATATTATACTTCAATGCATGTAGGCAGGGACATTGTAACATGACCTGACTGATCTTCCCACACAAGAAAAAAATAAACTATTAAAAAGAAAACAGTATTGCCATATTGCCACAAGTTGTCTACTACAACAAATCCTCTAAATTTGATGTTGTACTCAGAGAAAGGAAACCCCCGCTATGTGTTGTATGTTAATAATTGTTTATGGTTTGAGATTAAAGTAACTACCCAAATTCCTAAAAAAAAAATGCAAGACTTATTTTCTACAAAGCCATGGAAATGTTTTATGGTACCTACCTAACAACAGTAAAGTTTTAGAGGCACAATTATTTGGAAATCATTACCATATTTACTGGGCCTAACATAAAAAATTATGTATAACCCTAACATAAAAAATTATGTATTTCTTCAAAAAAATCACCCTCTGTATGCCCTCTGACCCACTTATAGAAAATCTTTAATAAAAATAGTAAAAAATATTTTATAATAGGTAAATTATTAAAATACAAATTAAATGTAGGTAGCAAATACATAGCAAGATTAGCAAGTACCTACTGAACAGAATTATGTAGGCCTCATAAAATGATTTCTCATGTCCGCAACCTGGACAACTCCACTTTGCACACACTCCAGGATGGCCAGCATCAGTCTGGTCACTTTGTGTTTGGCAGAAAACTCTAAAAGGTCACAAGCATTCTGGGCTGTCAGGCCATTCACCAGCTTGTCTACACAGCGCTGTTCTAAATCAGGCATCATGTAGTATGAAGATAGAAGTAGCAACTGCTCTAGCCCCACCTCAGGCAGAGATCGCAGGTAGACATAGTCTTTGAAGTGCTGCAGGGTCAGCTGCGAGGTGCCAGGTATGTCTACATGTCCTTCTGTGGTCTCCCTCCATGTTCCACCAAGCATGCGCCGCATAACAGGACTGGATGCAGCCAACACAGCTCGGTGCATGTGCACAGATCCATCCTCCCCCCTCAGTTCAAAGTCTGTCAGCTCTGTATCGTCATGCAGGGACGAGAAGGAGCTTGCATCTACTACATCGGTTACTACAGTAACATCAAAGGAGTACTGTTGTTTTTTATTGTCGCAAATTAAATGCCAGGTGCCATCATCACTGGTGAATAATTTGTTATTAATTTCCAAATCAGTACTAGAAATCTTTGCAGTGTATGTAAGCTCATCAGCAGGATTGTGTTTGCTAAAGCGAATAAATAACAAGTTGTTGTACACATTTGTGTGTCCATTGTTGACCTGGGCAGCAATCACTTTAGCTTGGAAGATGGCAGCTCCACCTATGATGTATTCGGGGCTGGTTTTTGTTGCAAAGGGTGTGTTGTAATTGGTAACTGAGAGTCGGACCTGCAGGAAATTCCCTCGTTGGATGATGTCCTTTACCTTCATGATGCTAATAATTAAATTCCGGTACGTATCAAACACCAGCCACAAAGAGAAATTACGGTCGGTACCTAAGTCGTTTTAGCACGCACGGATACGGAATCAAATAAAGTAAAATAAAAAGTAAGTATAGGTAGGTACCTAATTAAGTAGGTACTTACTGTAGACAATTTTTAAAGTGAAATCCGTTCCGCTTAGGATTTATTTTGTTTTGTCTTGAGCTCACTTTGATTTGAGCTTGACAAAAAAGCAAAGCAATGCAGTTTTTTTTAATATATAATTCGTCCATTCTGGGCAGGCAAAGGAACTTAGTCCATACAGCCAAGTATTCAGTAGTTTATTTCTTAGTGTTCAAGTCTTCCGTAGTTTAATACTTGTTTTCTTAGGCTAGGATCCTTTTTTTTTTTTTTTCAAGGCGGTGAAACTCCTAACGAGTACCCTGCAGCCCCGGGGGGAGCCGCCGGGTTATGTGGGGTTCGCACCCACTAAAACCCCGCCGGTGTCCTTCTCGGCTGATAGCAGGAGGGTCGCGGGAAAGCCAGAACTTAGGAATTCTCCGCGACCAAGCATTGGCTGTGTAGCCTCTTCACGGGGGGACAGGTGGTGGTAGTCCCCCCTGAGTGCGGATGGCTCTTCCTACGCCCGACGACGGAACTGGACACCTCGTTCCGTCGTCCTTCTCGGGGCCGTTATGTGACTACACGAGGCCCCTGCCTCGTGCACCAAACGACCCCGGGGTCCTGCAGCGGTGCTGCAGGGCGGATCGGGGGGCCTGTCGGCCCCGCCACGGCGTATGGCTGGCCACCGTGGTGGGACCTTTGAGGCCCCGTCCGCTCTCCTCCTCAACCGCCCCATCCAGCAGTCGAGCGGGAGCAGGGCTTGTCGGATGTTGGAAGTGTCAAGTCCCCGCTCCTTCCTCCTCGACCGCCAGGTGCTACCAGCCGTTCCACCTTGGCCGCAGCACCCAGCGATCGTGTGTGACAGTGCCCTGGATAGGACACTGCCACCCTCTCCTACGGGGCATTGTGAGCGCCCCATCGGCACGCCCATTGCGGCAGCGACGGCGACATCAAGCCGACATTTAAATAATAGTTAAAAATATTTATTGTTATTTTAAAATTAAGAACAAAATAATACCAGAAAATAGTACTAATCTAGTTCTAATTTTATTTTAAAACCATAACATTACACAATGCCATGGAAAAAGTTTATATACCATTACAGGTTTTTTTAACAAAAAACTTTTTATCAAAAAATTAAACCGCCGAAAAAACTGAAAAGCATTAAATAATAGGGAAACATTTTCTATTAGGCCTTAATTTACTCACTTCTTAAAGTAATTTTGGATTACCAACAAATTTTAAGTCGGTGCGTTGTGAAACACGCTTGTGCGTTCGGGGCTCAGGTTCGGGGCCTATGAATAAGGTTGAAAATTAAATAACAAACTTTGAACCGCGCGGAAATAAAACCGTCTGTGCGGTTCGTAGCCTAACGGCGAAGGGAACATCATGGGAACATCTCATGAAACCAGATACATAGGATACAGGTCAATGCATGAAACGGACTCATAATAACACAGACAGACCATATGGATACTACGTATTGTATGTAGGTACCTCTAGGTACGTATACTCATAAGATTTGGCCAATACTGACACTAGCAATGTGCCATCGGAAACATTTCCGTTGCTGAGAATGTTTCAATGAGAATATTCTCGGTAATGTTTCCGGAAATGTTTCATAAGTTGCCATCATTTCAAACTTTAATTTTAATTAATATTAAAGATGTTTTACAAATTTAACGTTGGTTTGTGTATTTGGGCAGCAATATTATACAATTGGGAAGCAGAGAAATAAAATTATAAGCAGTTTATTTGTTTGGCCTGCATTTTAAAAGTTTGGTAAGCAACATACAAATTTTAATTGCGTTTTTATTGAAAAACAGCTGTGTTTGTTAAACCGAGATCGACGAGCCGTTATGGCTCGAACCCACAGAGCACGTTTTGCGCGGCGCGACGCGGCGCGGGTCGCGTTGTGTTCAATGGACTCCTTTACAAGCAGTCACTTAAGGCTTTCACAGACAACGCAGATACGATAAGATATCTGTATCTGAGCAGATCATCTTTCAACATCACTTTCTATGTAATCCTATGGACTATCACACACTACGCAGATAATTAATGTAAAATATATCTGGGCTATAATAAATTGAAAGATGGTGGATTATTATCTGCGTATTCAAATATATCTGCAGATAACATACGCCGATACAAATATGGCATCGTGAGCGCAGGACGTGAGCGCCGCGGGCCCGCGCTTGACCCGCGTACGCGCTGCATCTGACCCGCGCTCGACCTTAGCTCTTTTTCTGAGTTTTTGGAGGCGATGATTACGAAAATTATATCTTTTTTGAAATTCAAGACGGCGGACTTAATTATTTCAATATAAATCGATATGGGTGCCGTTTTCTAGGTTTTCGGGGACGCTGACTACAAAATTGACCCATTTTGAAATCAAAGGTGGCTGACTTCATTTTTTCATAAAAAAATATACTGTGGCTTTTCCTAGGTTTCCGGGCGATTATTACCAACATGACGTCCATATTGAAATCCTAGACTTTTTCTGAAAAAAAAACATGGTAATACTATAAAGTTAAACCGTAATCAGAGTCATGAAAACATAGAAACCTCATTTCGTTTGAATTTTATAGAAAAAAAATTTGTCCGCTATCTTGGATTTCAAAATGAATGTCAATTTCGTTATGAGCGCCCCGAAAAGCTAGAACACGCCACCCATATCAATTATTATGATAAAAATATGTCTGCCATCTTGGATTTCAGAATGGATGTGTAATTCTAATCAGCGTCCCCGAAAACCTGAAACCGCCACCCATACTTATCGATTTTTATTTAAAAAAAAATATGTCCGCCCAGATATGTCCGCCATATTTTCCGCCAGGGAAACCCCATCGTTTAATATTTTTGCTTGACAAACATCAGAGGCACTAACTTTTTTTTTTTTGCTTTCTCTCTGAGATCTTACCAAAATCAATATATATAAAACTCTTCCGTTACTGACTGACTGACAGACAACGCAGAGCCGAAACTACTGGGCGTAGCGGGCTGAAATTTTGCAAGTAGGTTTGCTCCATGGTTATTTTGTTAGTAACTTAGGCAGCCTAACTACTTAGCCTTCGATCAAGAACTTAATGAAGGTTCTGTGAGCCTTAGATCTTTAACTGTGAATTTAAAAGTAGGCGGGGTCGACTTTTGCAAAAAAAAAAAAGTCATACTGAGGGGGGGGGGGGGCTGACTGACTGACTGACTGACAGACAACGCAGAGCCGAAACTACTGGGCGTAGCGGGCTGAAATTTTGCATGTAGGTTCCTTAGGGAGTGTAGGTGAGCACTAAGAAGGGATTTCCCGAAATTCCCACGGGAACGGGAAAAAACGGGAATTTTGTGTTTATGAGAAATCTGCGCGGGAAAAACCGCGGGGCAGCCTCTAGTTAAAATATAAAATGTTTCCTTGTAATTTCTCATTGTTGAGAATGTTCTTGGAAACATTTCCGAGAACATAACTTATATTGCTGAGAATAAAGGAAACTTACTAATAACTATGTTTTTTTGTTTGTTTGAATTATTACAGCATCATATTAAACATAGTTATCATTAAGAATGAAAATAACAATTAGAATACATAAAAGCAAAGTTCTCATAAATTTCCTCTAATGAAACATTCCCTGGCTGGCACATTTCCGGAAACATTCAAGTTTGGAAATATTCTCTGCAACCTGCAACGGATGCAATCATCAATCATACCATCTCAGTACTGTTTCCGTTTGACAAGAGTCACAGTCAGTGTCAGATAGCAATGTTTGATATCTGACACTGACTGTGACTCTTGTCAAACGGAAACAGTAAGGACACCATAAAAGGAAACAGTCTCAGAATAATAATAATACAAGAACAAGCCTATACAGTCAATCACTCAGTGCGCAGTGTAGACAGATGAGCTATACCTCAAGCTATACATACCTATGTGTATGACAGCTAGGGATGTTAATCAACTACTTACGTGCCAATTATCGAGATGTCGATAAGTTATTTGCATTGGGTGCATAAGTATACTTACCGGTTTTCTTTTGCATCTAATACTTTACGCAGAAGAAATCTTGCGGGAAAGCTAGTTTTTTTTTTTTCCAAAAAAATGTTACATTATAATGTGACATGGGGTCTCTTTTTAAGTATAAATACCTGTACTAAGAGACTCCCTCTTCCACAGTGTCCATGTACTTAGAAATAAACATAAAAATTCTTAAATAAAATAAATTATAAGTAAATTTTGTTTGTCTGTTTGTCTGTATGTATACATGAATAAAAATATTCATTCTAAATTAAGTAATTATAGTCTAAGTTTAAACAACATTATTCAACAAAAGTTCAACATCTATATATTCAAGAGTTAAGAGCCAATCTGTTAGTTTATTTTTAACATCGCACTTTTTAAGAGAATAAATGTTATGTATTCTATTTAAGTCATTATACAGGAGATTATTAAATAAAATAGTTAGTTGATAGTTGATTTATTAAATAAAAAAAAGTTTTGTTAATGTATTTTTTTTTTACAAATAATGTTTTTTAAAAGCATTTATTTAAATTGCATTGCAATGTATGTATGAATGATTGTTCGGATGAAATCTTACTACTCAATTTTGAAGCAGATATCTTTAAGGTGGTAACTCTCGGTATGGCGCGAAATTCTAATTTTTGAACTTAATCAAAAATGAATACTTTTGCCAGAATAATTAAAAAATGCTAAAAAAATTGAATTTCACGCCATACCGAGAGTTACCACCTTAAGCTTTTAAGATGAAATTTTGTTCAAAATTTTGTTTATTGTTGATGAAAGATTGTTCTTCGTCAGTACTGATAGTTTAGCTCTCTCTTCTTCCGCGTAGGTATGTAAAAAGAATTCGCGAATGTAAAAAACCAGCTCCCACATACTAATCGTTATTATCACATAATATCGTTTTTGAAAGACAGAGTTACCGATTTTGTGTATATATAAGAAACTTGATATTTGGTCTTTCACCCTATACAATACATACACAAAATCAGTAGTTCATCAAAATTTTCAATATATATAAAACTCTTCCGTTACTGACTGACTGACTGACAGACAACGCAGAGCCAAAACTACTGGGCGTAGCGGGCTGAAATTTTGCATGTAGGTTCCTTAGGGAGTGTAGGTGAGCACTAAGAAGGGCTTTCCCGAAATTCCCACGGGAACGGGAGAAAACGGGAATTTTGTATTTATGAGAAATCTGCGCGGGAAAAACCGCGGGGCAGCCTCTAGTTATTAATAATTTCCTTTTTACAAAAAGAGAAGGAAGGCAGGGGCTTCAATAAAATAGGTACAGTCACGGACTAGGAGGCCGTAACAGATTTGTCTATGGTTTCGTCACTGTATTACCAAAGAACAAGAGCTATTTTGCAATACAGAAATAACGGAAGTGTTACGCCGATCGTGTCCGCCACTGTACTAAAACCTTTTCCTGAATGTAACAAATACTTTTGTGAAAACCACATCAAAATCGGTTCAGCCAAACTCGAGACAATCGCGGACAAACACACATACATACATACAAGTCAAACTGATAACCTCCTTTTCTGAAGTCTGTTAAAAACGAATACTTTCGTCATAATAAATAAAAAACACAAAGATTTATGAATTTTGCGCCATACCGAGAGTTTCCACCTTAAATCCGCCCGACCGGCTAGAGTTTTAGCGAGAAAACAAACCCCGATTGATTTTTATATCTTATAGTAGATAAAAGCTAGAAGAAGAAGATTATCATAAGATTTTAGTGATACAGTTACATTACTATACTCTGCAGATTATAAACATTTGATAAAAAAACATCGACTCTAACGTTGGTCGCGGCACATCACTAAAATCTCGAGTGGGGAGCAAGTGGGGAGTGTGGTTAGGTGCGGTGTGGAGGCGGGCTTGTGCGTATCCGCCTCTCGCGTCTCCTTCAACCCCGCGATTATTGAATTGTTTTTATAAAAATAAGTATGAAAATCGACTTACCGGTGAAATGTAACACTTGATTTCGATTTGGTGTGTTTTCTGTTATCATTTTTGCAACAATCAACTGCACATTTCACCATAGTGACGGCGAAATACGAACAAAATCTCTCCAGGACCGCACGGTACAAGCAATCATCACAGACTATAGACGCTCGCGGCGGGAACGCCTTTTTGTTCTCACCTGTGTCTACTGTTCCCACTTGGATGTACTCCCTCTATAGCTGTAATGTATACTCTAAGGTATACTCTAAGGAAACAGTACTCAAAGATGGTATGATTGATTGATTGATAGAATGAAAACAAAAATATAACCTCAACCTAACCTACATTTAACTATTTTTTTATTTTTAGACTCATATTAAATGCTGTGGATTTATTAGCTTTCTATCAATGAGAAGAATGACATCTTTGAGGAAATATATAGGCAAATATTTTATTAATATGTATTTGTTTGTTTAGAGATGCACAGAGGTGTAGGTCGGTGGGTCGTTTTAGGGTAGGTTTGAAATTTATTGTACGCAACACTATTTCAGATATTGGAGCGAATCTTACTGATGATATGTACCAAGGAGTTTACCATGGATCTAAGAAGCATGAGCCCGATCTTGATAAGGTTCTTGCGCGAAGCTGGGCCTCTGGAATGGACAAAATGATTGTTACCGGGGGAAGTTTAGATGACAGCAAAAAAGCTATTGAACTTTCACGGAGTGATTGTAAGTAGCGTTACCGTTATTACTGAAAATGGTATATCAATTCGCTTGGTAAAGGACCATGCAAAAAAATGTATGGGCAGTGTCCCATCCCATCAACAGACATGGGACAAGTTTCAATATCATTATTACGTCCCATGAAAAGTCAGTACCAATTTTTAGTTCGGAATTCGACGGGGTTTTTTTTTTAAAAAGACGACAAAAATAAAGTATTTTTATTTTAAAATAAAAAATTACATTTTAGACGATAATTACAAAAAGCAATTGTTCAACTAGACATTTTAAGTATTAATAACACAAAAACAATTGTGCAAGTAGACACTTAATAACATCAGAACTATTATCCAGACAAAAATAACGTTATATTATTCATCTATTATAATAGTCGATAACATTGCCGCTGGTAGATTAAAGTCGATATGTCGACCTTTGCCCATATACCATATAATTGATATTATATGGGCACAACTTCCAACCGTACGCGCCCCTGTTAGGCATGTGCAATACCACTGTTCAATAGCACGTCTGCCAGTTTCACTTCGGTTTATTAATATGTAACAATAATAAACGTGCGATCTAACGTGTCGAGATTGTATTCGTCCTCTAATTAACCAGACATTATCTTCTCGAATATTATACCTTGGCAAATCAGTTAGCTGGTTTTCTCGAAATAATTCAATATAATAAATTCCATTCCGAATATGTTCCGCACAGTAGGATTTTGCAAGTTTTATATGGTAGGTCCCCAAGGCGAATAAAATGATATCATCATCAGTCAGTTCTCGAAAGTCCTCAAGATGTGGCATGGTGGCCTCCATCGTCACAAAGTTAACTCTTTGTCTGTTAAGATTTTTGCCTTCGACATAATTTTTCAAAAGGTTAGGTTGATGAACCTTAGTTTGAATTATTTCAAAGAATTCCGGCGCAAGCCTGTGGTCTGTAGCAACACGGTAATTAGCATTAATTAATGATGCTGCTATGCGGAAATCGACAAACATGTTTGGCAAAGCTCGGTTAAAATAAGTTTGTTTTAATAACTTAAAACGGTTTTTGAATTTGCCGTTAACCGCCTCCACAATCCATCTACACACAGTCACCAACCGAGAATCATTTGCCTTTTCTGTTGATAGCTGGGTCGCGTTCCTGTCCTTGGTAGGTGGCATGTGAGGTTCATAGCCAAGGGACTCAATATCATTAATACTGTCCCTGAAGCCCCTGTCCAAAATAAAGACGTCCTCTCTGTGTAGTAACCAATGTAGTAAGTGCTCCTCGTCATTCATTATGTTCTGCATAATAGTTGCATCTGATGTTGTTGCAGGAAAAGGGCCTATGACATCTATGATATATCCATCGCTGCTTACTAAAATAAATGGTTTCAATAAATTGCGAAACTTGTGGAGGCTATAAGTTTTTCTTTGAAATAAATAATTAGTGCTTTTTTCAATATATACATATGTGCCATCTGCGATAATAATTAACTTGGTGTTGTTTTCATTTCCAAAAATATGTTTGGGCAAAAATAGATTTCTCTCTAGAAGCTCATCTCTAGAAATATGACCTATACCAAGATGTCTTGGTACATATTGACCTGTCAAGCATTGTCGCACTATTTTTAGGCGATATTCAAACACTTGACGTGTTACGCCGAAAAGCGTAGCTAGTCGCTCGTTAGGTTCTCCAGTTCGTATTTTCGTTAAATAAGCTCCGAGAACTGATCGGGGATGTCTGCATTTTTCTGCGAGCGATGGCGTTTCTTCCAAAATGACGTTGAACTGCTCTAAAGTGAATCCAGTCCAAAACATAAGTTCACTATTATTTAGTGAAGATAATGTTTCAAAATCGAATCTTGTCCTATTGTTGATTGCTTCAATTAACATGTTTGTCATGTTACTAAAAAATGAAGCATTAAAATAATGTGTAACATTTACATTATCCAGTAACTCTTCAAAATCATAGTTATTTAAATGTTCTTCACATATTCGCGAACTCGGTGGAATATATAATCGATAATGACATACCAAATGTAGCTTGATAGACACAGGAACTCGTCGTAGATTTTCATGTCTACATTGCCTATACATACAGAGCCGTGAAGTGTTCGGTGCACGTACGTAATCGCGAACATAGAAACGAGCATCATCCTCTGGATTGTCCTGAGGATCATTGGGGGCTTCAGCAACATTGGAGGCTTCAGCAACATTGCGGGCTTCAGCAACATTGGGGGGTTCTTGATTGTCAGCATCTAAAATTATTTATTTATTTATTACTAGCTGTCCCGGCGAAGCTAGACTGTACTTAGTGATGAAATAATTTATTTTGATAAGGATTAATAGCACACATGTAATTACCTTCTACAATGGGAGCGTTCTCAAGACGTAGTTGTCCACCGTCATTATTATTGGCTCTCTGCCAGCATCTATGGCATACTGCCATTACGTTATTGAATACTACCTGAAAAGGGAAAAAATGAAGATATCAGCATATGTGTGTTTTTGTAATAAGCAGAAGTATTTTTTCTGTGTTATATTGATTATATCGGTGTTATATGTGTGCTTGTCAGTTGTCTAGAACTCGGAACACAATCTACACTCACTTTTGGACTAGACTATAAAAATATTAAGGTGAGATTAAATAATTATGCAGGTAAAAATATCTCATTCCTCATAGGAATTATGGCCGGACGATTGAGTCGTTCCTAACGTAAGCTATACTTTAAGTGCTATATTTCTATTCAAGCAATTCTAAAATGTATCATATAGTATCGTAGCAATGTTCTATCTGCTTGTATATTCTAACTACATGACACTTATTCTTATTCATTATACGTATTCTACATAATATCTAAAAGTTATCGATATATGTATAATAAATCAGTAAATAAATACAATGACTGTGACTTACTTGTGTCAATCCATTTTGCAAAATGTAGGCCGCTAACTCAGGACTACTATGAAGCAATGTTTCTTGTAATATATGTCGTCTCTGTCTTAAAACAGATCTAGGACACATTACACATTGGCGTCCAGTCTCCATATTTATAAATCACAGTCCATTAAACGTGCCGGGGTCATCGAGTAGCAATCAAAAGGTCCAATAAACAAGCAGAGGTTAGTAATAGTCGCAAACAAGCCGATAACGCACAAATAAACAACGCGAACACAGCAGAACGTACTAGCCACGACTGAGGGAGGTGCGCGGGCGCAGGCGTCGAAAGGGTGCGGTCGGGGTAACGGAGCAAGGAGGGAGGGTAAAGTACGTCTTACGGCTGTTCTCTCTCGAATTTTTTTTAGTTAAATAGTACATTTTTAATTCGATTCTTAATACTTAATAAAACTGTATAAGTATAACATATTTTTTTTTATTGCACGATAACCCCATATCCTACAGTGATGTCGCCATAGTAAAAAATAATCATAATGTCGAGATGTATTTAATGAGATATGTTTGGCATCTGTTGATGATATGGGACGATTTTTTGCATAGTCCTTTATAATACTCACATTCCTCTAAAAAGTAAAAAAATATATTCCAGCTCGATTGTTTGCTACTGTAGGATGCCATCCAACTCGCTGCAATGAATTTGTATCAAATCCAGAGGATTACTTACAAGGACTTAAAGATTTGATCAACTGTAACAAAGACAAGGTTGTAGCCATAGGGGAATGCGGGTTAGACTATGACAGACTGCACTTCTGTGAAAAGGAAGTCCAGCTCAAGTAAGTTGTTGGATCTAATGATATTATAGAATTAGCTGATAAGTATATAGTATATACTAAAGAACATAGTAGGTAGGTAACAGAAAAGTTATCTTATATCAATATATCGTCGGTGCGCCGACCGAAAGCGATATGTGCATTTCTTTAACTTTTCAGGAGGCACAAAAAACATGATTACTCAAATTGAGTCTAACTTAAGAAAATTTAATGAATGAGAAAAGTTGTACAAAAAATCTAAAGTTTGATATATTTAATGAAAGAGGTCTTGTTCTCGCTATTTTAGGCTCAATATTTTTTTTTCCGCTTTTCATGCACATATCGGTTTTGGTTGGAGACTTCCAAATTAGATATGTGATAGATTAGTATGAAGAATGTATGGCTTACTATGACGAGCTTGCGCCATTAAGGAGACATTGCAAGGGGGCCTGCTGCACGCCCTGCAGTACCGGGCCGAAAAATAGGACTGAGGTATCCCCTGCCTGTCGTAAGAGTTGACTAAGAGGGGACCCCGGGGTTGTTGGGTGCACGAGACGGGGGCCTCGTGTAGTCATATAACGGCCCCGAGAAGGATGACATAACGCGGGGTCCCGACTCCGGCGTCGAGCGTTGGGAAAGAGAACCACGCTTCGGAGGGACGATCACTATGACCCCCCGAGAAGCGGCCGAAGAGCCAATGCTGGAGGGGGTCTCGGAGTTGAACATAAAGATCGAAAAATCTCCCGTGACCCCCTTGCTAACAGCCGAGATGGACACCAGCGGGGTTTTAGTGGTTGCGAACCTTACATAACCCTGCGGCTCCCCCCGGGGCTGCATGATACTCATTAGGAGTTTCTCCGCCTTTAAAAAAAAGAGGGGGCAGGCTGCAGCAGTTCCAGTAGATGGCAAAGTCCACGGCATCATGGTCCAAGTAAGTAAGTAACATGATATCGGCAAGATTCGAGGTACTGGAGGAGGGCCTCTTGCCGCAGATAGGAGATTAACTGAGGCCGTGGCGAGGCTGTCTCCGTTTCGAGACTTACTCCTGTCCCAACTCCAAATCTGAGCCTGGCCAGGGGAAAGGAAAAGGGTAAGGCAAGGACAAGAAGACGCAGGTTCCTTGCCCTGGTACTTTGCCAAAGACGCATGGTAACAGCCTGCTTTAGCTACGTCCCGACATCCCTCGGCCCAGCAGGCCCTTCGTCGGCCTCACATTCGGCCCCAGGCAAACAGCCCAAATCTGAATGGTCGAGTATAAGCGTGGCAGAGCAAAAGCCTCGTTCGTTTTACGCGGACGCGAGATATTCGCAGCAGGCAAATCCGCAAAAGAACGCAAGGAAGCTCGGCAGTGGTGCTAACTCTGGAGCCGAATGAGGAGCAGGGTGTACTGCTTGACAGTAGTAATGAGGGAGGCCAGACAAAATATGGATCTGCCTGGCTCGAGATTTATTCCGTGCTGGTCAAGTCCACGGTGACGGGAGCTCGAATCTTCCAGCTTACCGCTGTTTTCCGTGTGGCGTAATTACGCCACATGTTCAGGGAAAAAACAGATATGTGCAGTAGTATTACAAGTAAAAGCCAAATTCCGTATGTGCTTTTATGCACATAGCTGTTTTTTTTAATCAACAAATGCACATATCTGGATCGGTTTTTCGAAAACTAAGCCCTCAATTCACATACGGGTTTTTGTAACGAATAGAGATTCTAAAACTAAGGCCACCTAGCGAAAAAAATTTTTTTCAAAAAAATGCACATATCGGATTTGGTCGGCGCACCGACGATATATAAAACTCTTTCGTTACTGACTGACAGACAACGTAGAGCCGAAACTACTGGGCGTAGAAAGCTGAAAATTGGCACGTGGGTTCCTTGGGGGGTGTAGTTACAAGCACTAAGAAGGGATTTTCCGAAATTCCCACGGAAACAGGTAAAAACGGGATTTTTGTGTTTATGAAAAACTGTGCGGGAAATACCGCGGCGCAGCCTCTAGTCACTACATATTATTAAACAAAGTCCCTTCCTGCTGTTTGTCTGTATAAAATTTTGCTTATTATCTTTAAAATGATGCACTGGATTTGATGCAGATTTATGTTAGGTGTTACGAAGTTTGTTTATTATAAGACCATACATATATAAAATATATCATAAGTGTGTGTCAGACAGGGTTTTTAGCCCTTCCAAGTAGGAATGCATAATTATATTAATGTTTTAACCTACAGATACTTTGAGTACCAATTGCAGCTTAGTTCAGAATTCCAGCTGCCACTCTTCCTGCACTGTAGAGCAGCCTCTGACGACCTAGTACAAATACTGTCCAGAAACCGTAACGTATGTGGAGGCGTGGTACATTCCTTTGATGGAAGCCAAGAGGCTCTTGACAAGATTCTCGCGCTGGGGCTGTATGTAGGAATCAATGGATGGTATGATTACTTAAATCAATGGATTTTGACGCATTTTTTTATAAATAGAGTGATTCAAGAGAAAGAGAAGAAGAAAGAAAGAAATTTTTATTTGCGTCAACTTAAACACACACCAATTACACATGAAATGCAAACACAAAAACTTATCAAACAAAAATAAACCCAAAACACGTACGTAAAATCAAGTAATAATTATAAATTAAAATAAATACTCATTGAAATCAGGTGCGTATGGTGTGTCGCAGTTGGTGCAAAATGGCACTGACTCAGCATTTGCTGAAGGCTTTCACCAACAGCGCTGATTTTCAGTCAATGCCAGCAGTGACCCTCAAGCGTCATTTGCGAGAGCATGTACCCGCAATAATCACACATTGACAAGATATACTACAAATATACATAAATTTGTTTTGTGTACCTAACATAAATATACTACTTACATAAAATACTATGATAAATAACCGTGATATGAATGCATACTTATAATAAATACTTTTGATGCGACTACGAGTCGTTACGTCTCAGTCAGCGTGGTCAGCGGCAACGGTAGAATGCTGGGCAGTGGTGAGAATAGGAAATGAAGTTTAAAGTCTCTGCTGGTCAATCAAGTATACCCTGAGCTTACGCACAAAGGTATACCTACTTGAAGCTTCACGGACCGGGGGAGGGATATTATTCCAGCACTTGGTCGCCGCATACCTAAAACTTCCTCGAAAAGCCATCGTTCGATGTTTTGGGATGCGCAGCCTGGTTCTGTGCACCTCACGCAGTCTCGACGACCATTCCATCGTCGTCGAGACTGCGTGAGGTGCACAGAACCAACCACAAATAGGGTAGGTGTTTTGGCGCGAATAACACCAAACAGAAGCGTAGCAATAGTCAAGTCATAGGTTAGGCTGTACAGATCTCTGGGTCGACTAGAAAAGTATAAAATAAATATTGATTTCAGGCATTAAACACCAAATTTCACCCAGGATATAAAATTTTAAAACTTAAATGCATCTGTCGAGAGGAGGGTAAGCTTCTCCCGTGGACCCTAGGATCTATTTGGAACACTCTGGGATCTATTGGCATGAGGGGATTTGATTCATTGATGTGTTGCCTAGTGTAGTGACAAAACAATGATTTTTTATTTTATTTTAAAATAGAATAGAATAGAAACATGTTATTGCATACAAAGTAAGACACAAAAAGTACAATTGTTAAATTAAGGGTGCAGACAATATTTATAATTATTATTATTATTAAAATTTAAATTTGCATGCAATGGGCGGCCTTATCGCAACCCTCACATTAAAACTCCATTTTCTAAAGTTTTGATATTCTTTAACCAAGTTTTATCTTTGTTTCATAATTGCAGTTCCCTCAGAACACTGGAGAGCTTAGAAGTAGCTGCAAATATACCTAAAAAATGCCTGATGATTGAGACTGACAGCCCCTGGTGCGAGGTGAAGCCCACACACCCTGGCTTTTCCCACGTCTCAACCAAGTTTCCAAGTGTTAAAAAGGAGAAGTATAGTGTGGACTCCAATAACCAAGTGAAGGGTCGGAATGAACCTGTCAATATTGTGTAATTACCTAAATAGTTATTTACTGCACTGCCACAATATAGAAATATATTGTTTTTACAAGTAAAAAAAATATAAAGTCAATATTCTCTAGTTGTTAAATAATGTATTTGCTGAAGAAAACCTAATTAATTAGGTATGTTGCCAACAGTATTGTAATGAGGATTTTTAAATTACAGGCATGTTTTAGAGATTTTGGCTGCCAAAAGAAAAGAAAACATTGACGACCTAGCAGAAGCTATTTACAATAACACTGCTGCATTGTTTTTCCCCAAATAATTGAAAATATCGGTAATAATTGTAAATAAAAATCTAAAAATCACTAGTAACAATATTTTATTGTGACTCCTTATAATATCATACAACACCACATTTCATCATAATTTATAATCAGGGTGGAAATACATCTAACAAAACTCATTTTATTATACAGAAAATCAAACATCATAATTTAATTTTTTTTTTAGAAGGAACCCTAAAGCCAGTCAATAATTTTTTGTTCAAGTCTCATACAATAATACTTTACCTTCCTATAAACAATTGTTTAAAATAAGGGTACTCCCACACCATTAGCATTCGCCAGTGCTTAAGATATTCTTAATGTATTGTAATTGTAATGCACAGTACAATGCTCCTAGTGTAGGAACACTTTTGTAGATATGATAATAAAAAATACACACACACACAAAATAATTAAAATTTTTGGATACTTGATTTTAATTTAATTTCATGATCAACCGATTATTATAATACATTTATTTATTTTGTGAAAACATACAGTTTACAATATAAAAAAAATTAGTAAATATAAATTAGAAAAAAAAATTGTGGCAAATATCGAATCTACATAGTAACTTGCTGCTAAGTACGATAGATAAATGCTTTACAAAGGGAATGTACAGTACAATTTTGATTCAGAAAATACTGTTCAGAATTTCATTTTAACGAAGTGTTTTGCATGACGTTTTATTGTTTTCCAAAAAGCGCTTTACAGAATACTTTATTTTCAACACGTCATTGTTGCTAATTAATATAGTAATGTGGTCTTTTTCAAATAACGCAATAGCTTGATGATTTTCGGTGACATTTGCGTAGATTTCTTTGTTTTTTCAATGCTAAATTATGTATCATCTTAGGTAAACATGCTGATATTTTTACTATTTTTGCTCCAAAATAACAACAAATTGTATGAAAAAATGTTACAAGAAGTAATAACCCCCTTTTTTAATCCGTTCGGTACCCTTTACGGTTCTGTTATTTTGATTATGAATTCTTTTCATGATTGTGAACATAATATTATCTCAATTTGCAATTAATGAAAAACATGTTGCATAAAATATACCTAACTGATCAAGAATATCTAAACTATAAAGTGTCATGGAACTAATAGACAATTTTATAATAAGATGAATTACCGAGATTTCTAAATATTTCGTTGTAAGTATGCTACCTATCTTACCTACTGACCTCATTAGACAAAATTTTTGATTGAAACGCTTATGGAATGTTGTCATGGTCAGGAAACATCACCTCTTTTGTGTGTAATAGAAAATACACTTTTTTTTAGATATTAATCAAGTTTGGGAAATGAAAAAAAAAAAACATATGACTGAACTGCATATTCTGCACATAAAGACATTTGACTGAAAACTGACATTATCTGGCAGATTTCAACTTGGTAGGTTCTACTTTAAAATATGCTCTAATAATGGATTTACAATAAACTAGAAGCTAGAGAAGAATTTCATTAAAATATTTGAGAGGCCCAGCCTGTACAATAAACAAAGAAACTAGAAATATCAAAATAAATGTAGCCTTGATTTAAACATTAGGTAGAACAGCTGAACCCATCCTCTATTCCTCACGATGACTGGCCGGGAACTAACAATCCTATAGTAGCTATAGCCCTAAATCAGTCACACTACCGAAAATTATGTTCAGAGCACGTTACGACAACAGGTACGCAAAACAGCTGTTCCCTATAATTTAAAGGGCAGACATAGCTGGTCACTGGTTAGAGGACTTGAGTCAACTGAGCTAGAAGATATTTCTGCACTATTTCACAATTTACACATAGTTTCACTGTTTAAGAAGTAATAAAATTGTGATGTGGTGAACTATGTGTAAATTAGGCAGTAGCAGTGTTTTATGACATGTTCTACAACTACAAGGCATGGCAGTAAGTACTCACAATAAATAAATTACTGGTAAGTATTACAATCTGCGAGCCTCTTCAAACCCAGGCTCCACACCACATTCAGCTTAGGGTATCTGGGAGTAGACATGCACCTGTTGCCGGAACCAGCTGAAGTACGTGGTCACGTGGTCGCGGGTCGCGTTTAGGGCCGTTTGCGTCTTGTTCTGCAGGATTTCCGGCGCCCAGTCGCCACTGCAAATATTATTACAAAAATTTAAATAACATTTATATAAAGATCTCCCAGTGTTTACTCATTATTATTTAAATCTTAATGTATAGGTAGGTACAAATATTTTGACATCAAATCAAGGCAGTTAGCATTTTGTATTGTGTGATAACATGGAAATCATATTTACGCTTTCTAAGTGGGTTTATAGTTTAATAAGTAATTAAGAAATAGGTTATAAAAGCTAAAAACAATACTTACATGAATACTTTAGTCTTGAAATAATTGGAAGTGAAACTGTAGTATTCACAGAAAAACTTGGAAACTGCTGTCCAACTGCTGATTGTATAACTCTGCACATTGTCAATCAGCCCAGGGGCATACTCATCTATTTTTGAAATCACAATTGGTGATGTATCTACTATGTATTCTTTGAGGTTCTTAAATAATAGTGCAGCCTTTTGAGCGCCAACAATAGATATGTCGGCTGCTAGTTGACCATATGGTTTTAAGTACTCAATTGATGTAGCATAATAAACGGGAGCGTTTGTCTCTAGCCAAAGATACCCGCGCGCAGAAGTTGATAATGTCTTCTGCCATGCTTTCTGGCTCTCTTCTAGTATTCCCAGGTCGTTAAGAAGTTTGCCAGTTGCACTTTCTGTAAATGCATCATTAATGTAATGATAAGGACATTCATATTATAAGCCTAAGTAATTATAGTATAGTAAAATTGGCATATTTAATCCTTCATTATCTTAGTGGCTAACCAAACACAAATGCACTAAGCTTTATAAATAGTGCACTACTTGCACAAAAAGCATATTATTAATCATGTTTTTGTTAGGTTAAATTTTAACATTGTATATATTTTAGAGGTTAACAAATACCTATTTGACTAAAGAGATATTATAACTGCTAGAAAGAGGTGAAGAAGTTATCTTATAATGTTTAATAAACATGTTCTTATCAATATATTTAATACCTATTTGACTTTAGAGATATTATAACTGCTAGAAAGAGGTGAAGAAGTTATCTTATAATGTTTAATAAACATGTTCTTATCAATATATTTATTTATACTGTGACTCCAGGTGTTAGGATTCCTGGCTGGGGCAAACATTGTAAAACCAGTGTTGGTAGGTACTTACTAGGGAAATTTCCGCCAACTCTTGAAACATCATAGGTGATGAGACCTCCAATGCTAACTAGCAGGAAGAAGCTCGCCCATACCCAAGGGAACCTTCTAGAGCTTGTCATTCTGTCTAGAATATCCTAGAAAAGACATTTATAATTTAGTTTTACTTCCGCAATACAGATTAATGTTATTCTCTGTCTGCGTTAAATACATCTACTTCTACAATACAATATAAAGCGAATTGTGGTTCATTAGTCTTGCTAAAAGTCGAGAATAACCAAGCCAATTACGCAGATTTTGATTTTGAAATGTTTGTAGTAGTCCAGGGAATATGGAAGAATGGAGGGAAAGTTAGTAAAACAACAATTAAATTTTTGCATATAAAACTGTAAGGCGCGATAGGTACGAAGTATTTCTGCTGGCATCTATTGCCACACAACCATAGCCACTGCTGCTGACCTAATCAAATCCTTAGCACTCAACACAACACAGAACCTATTTTATGATACATAAACTGTTGAACTACCTACCTACTGTGTTTTGAACGTTATAATATTTGCACTTGATCTCAGTCAGACAGAACAAAGCATTGAACTTGGCTCACCAACCCCCAATTTCGTGAGCCGAAGTCGGATGACAGGTCAGGTCACCCAAATCGTAATTGGTGTTTTATTTTACAGTTATCTATATTAACACACGTGTAACGTGCGCGTAACTGACGCGGCAAAGTGGTTTTACTAGTTTCTTGAAGAGGACTCTGCTTTCGAACAATCGACTGCGTACCACTAGCTAACCGCAATTTCAACCTCACATCAAAACACAGCTGAGCTCACACACACAAACAAATCATTATAAAAACAATACAAAATGTGCATTGTATTGTAACCACAAATTTACCTCAAATCAGGTACGATAAATTCGAAGAAAACAATATTGGTTCATAAAAGACGAGAAAGGAAAATAAAGATGTCCTCCACATTCCACATAGATTAGAAAAATCTCAGAATCTCAGCATCAGTCAGGCAAGGTTGCCAACCTAAAATATTTTTTCCTCGTACAGTCACGGACTAGGAGGCCGTAACAGATTTGTCTATGGTTTCGTCAGCCCTAGACTGTATTGCCAAAGAACAAGAGCTATTTTGCAATACAGAAAAACCGGAAGTTTTACGCCGATCGTGTCCGCCACCACAAGCAAACAAAAATCTCATATTTTGGACCTCGAACCTCGTTCATTGCATCATTGATGAAACTCACGGTTTTTAGGCCATTATCCATTTAAAAAAAGGGGTGTTTTGAAACTTTGCGTTTCATTTGAAAGTTTAACTAAGATCTTGGTTTTTATTCAAAAAAACTAGTCGACCCGGCGAACTTCGCACCGCCTAACCGAACTCATGCTATGTTGCTCATGTATTATACTTATAAACCTTTCTCTTGAATCACTCTATCTTTAAAAAAACCGCATCAAAATCCGTTGCATAGTTTAAATGATTTAAGCATACGACTTCATTTTATACTATGTATTGATGATATCGAATTAAAAAATATCGAACAAAACAAATATACAAAAAAATAAGTAAGTAAGTACTCAATACTAGATTTTTTTTATTTCAAAAACTTTAATTAACGTTACTGATTTATGCATTATTTTTCGAATTGACAATTTGATAGAAATACGGAGAAAATACGTCATTTCTGGAAGAAGTAAGTAGGTTTGCAGTAAAGGCCAAAAATGCGGTGTTGCTAGATATACGTAAAAATACGCAGATGTAGCAGCAACGTTTATCATCGTGCAAATGCAGCTTATGTTTTGTGTGTTCCTACAAGATTTGATAGATGGTCCTAGTTGTTACTATTACAAGTAATGTTTATGCAACATATTTGTATGGCCTTTACATTATATTTTATCAATTCCTAGCTTTAATGGCTAGACAAACACTGTTTTAATTAAATGACTTAAAATTATTGCTACGGTTATAAACTACTTAAAATAAAAAGTCATACTAATTTCCCAATGTCAAAATGTCGAACATGATTGTACGAGGATAACAGTGTCCTCATCCTCATACCTCGTACGTAAGACCCAAAATCTAGTATTTGTACGTGGAACTCCGTACGTTTGGCAACCCTGGCATCAGTTACGTGTTACGTTTTTTTAATGTCAGTGTTGCCAGATTCAGATTCAAAATAATAATAGTATACCCCACAGAACAAGGAAGATGCTCTCTCTCTCTAAATAGAAATCGCGAGTAGGCGGAGCCCGCGTGCCTATCATTAGCTCTGCAGTGCTTATGCGTAGTTTTTGACAGATTTGATAAGCTCAGTTGCCTTATGCTTCTTGTAAACAAACCACCCGGAAAAATATGAAAAAAAACCCACTAAAATGCCATATTGTGCTGTGTTGGAATGCAAAAATTAAAGTTGGGGACTTAAAAGTACTAATTATGCCGTATCATTACATCGGTAAGTAATATTTCACTGTATTTTTAATTATATTTCGTGGTTTCATTTTCGATATAAATCATTTCACTAGGTAGTCCTTTCACCTACAAGGCAACATTCGCACGTTCTTACAAATAACTATTAGTCGATCGATTTAATCGATATCGATTACTCGATTAATTTGAAATTTACCCATGCTCCCATCCCTACCACTCTACGCGCCCATCACTAGCAGCGTCCGCCAAGCCTGTCATTCTTTTTCCGTGCGAGGCAACGAAAGCACGCGTTCGGATCTTGTTCGCAAAAAATAAATTTTTCAAGATACCGAAATCTTTTCAAATTTTTAACAAAAAATTAAGTGAGTTACTTCAACTTTGATGGATTTCATTATCCTCATACTATAAATCGAGAGACAATGTCTAATGTTACGGTAAGTTCATCTGCTTACCTACCTTCAAAAAAAAAAAAAAAATTTTTAGACAGAAATTTCGAATTGAAATTCTGCATAAACTTACATTTAAAAAGTGTAAAAGAAATATTTTTGCAAAGCCATAGATTCGAACAAGAACCAGGCTGCCATACTGCCATAGATTCCAATAGGAACGCGGCAAAATTCAAAACTGTACATCAGTTTTTATCATTAAAATAATTTTATTTGCAAAGCCATAGATTCAAATATGAACCAGGCTACCATACTGCCATAGATTCCAATAGGAACGCGGCAAAATGCAAAAATAATCATAATTTTTTATGTAAGTATAAAAATATAAAAAGCATAATTTTCTTTTTTCTTCTTATTCCAGTAGGCGAAACGCCTTTACAATTTAAGGAATGTGCCCAGAGCAAATATCATTCGAATATGAGGATATATTTCTAGCCGAAACTATTCCCTACAACCCATGATCAGGTCTAAATGAGACTGAATCACCAAAAATCATGATGGCGACATACCAAGTGCCAATTGCCACCACTGCCCCAACAGTGACCACTTTCAATACCGTCACCAAAAACAGATCCAAGCACCAGCAATAACTTCCTTATTGGAACTAGTAGCGGTTACAACAACCAATTGAACTCGGACCCTGAGGCAAAGTTTAAATTTCCGGAACTGGACCCATAAATTTTATTAACCCTGGGCGAAGCCCTGGATGATGAACTAAAGTTGTGTGATTGAATCTACGATAATCTCTCTCAAATGGCTAGAGAAGTCAAGGAAAAAATCCTTCAGCAATATACTATACCTAGCAACTACATATTGGTTCAAGCCTCAAAGCTAAATACTAAAATACTCTCATCTCAACTTGGACTGACTTCACATCACATCGGGGAGTAGGGCCATGGCCATTCTCCTAACTCAAGATATAAAATAGAGGCAATCAAGATTCTAAGCGAGGGCTCCCGTAGTTCATGCGACCTTTATAGCTCGGAGACACAAGCTCGCATTTAAAAGACCGCACCAGGTCTACCAAGACGTTTTTGAATATCTTTCAGTACAGTAAACGAGATGAAGCACTGTTCGGTGCCAAATTTTAGAGAAAATTAAATTAAGCTTCAAAATTGAACAGCAATGCCTTCAAATCAGGAAGACAGTAGTCTTCCCAGAAATACTGTTGCTTACACAACACAGCCGCCTCTACGAGCTCCACGGGCACAGCTTGGCCGCAGTTTCAGAAAAACTCAGGCCCTCCTCGCTTTGCGAAAAACAAGGGGGGGGGGCGTGCCAGGGCCAGAGTACGAAGATACCACTCGTCAAGTTCCAAATTACAACGACCCATATACCGACGCAGTCGCACGTTTAGAGAACGACCCAAATCAGGCCACGTGCTCAACCACCATTCTGGCAGAATTCAGTACAATATTTTTAAAATGTGTTGGTTGTATTGTATATCACAAACAATAAAGGTATCCTTAATTGGATTTGTAACAAAATAATTAAATCTTTTTCTAATTTTCCACTTGAGCAATAATATGTTCCTGTTGTAACATGGTTAGCACAGTAACAACAAGAAATGTCAATCGCAACTAATAATTTGCTAGAAATCGTATCTAAAACCTTTTTGACACCAATTCAAATGGAGGTAAGAGATTTCATTTTAACCTAAAACTGTTAAATAAATTTGTAAGTAACTAAACTTCATTTCGAAATGGCAGAACAGCATGCAAGCTATTATTACATGGCATCTATTGACCTAAAATGTCTCGTAACTTTTTATTTCTGTCGCTTAAAACTATCGTAAGTACTTACCTACGTTTCCTGTTTAAGGATGTGAACACACAGAATCTTGTTATCCACCTATGATTTCAACTCAATGCCTTATCTTATTGGCTCACGATAGCGCCTAGAACTTTTACTAAGATTAAAGAAGGGGTCGTAGGTCACTTGCGTTCATTTGGTCAAAAATTGGTAAATTTTTGTATGTGACGATATCCTTTACATAGACCGTAGTTACATGGAATTTTTAAATAAAGTTAGGTTTACACTCAAATCACTCGAGTGCTTGGGCTTTATTATAAACTATGAAAATAGTAGCTTATAGCCACAAAATAATTACAAATTTTCAGGATTTAAGTAAGTAGATGACTTAAATATGACTTTATCACTTACAAGCCATAAACGTAATAAAATAATAGAATTGGTTCTGAAGTGTTCTCAACTACCACCTGTTACAATCAGAGAATTTTCACAAATGATTGGCATCCTAATGTCCGCTAGCGCAGCATTACAAAAGGCTGGTTGAAACCAAAAATACTTAAAAGGCAAAGGTACAGGTACCTTCTACCTACCTTCTATTCAGAGAATACTATGATAATTATTTTACAGGACCTGAATTGATGAGATAATAATATTAAAAGCTTTTAAAATTTCATTTAAACACAAAAATATGATTCATAAGTTAACACGGACTCGAGTCGTAAAGGCGTAACTCAAACTTACTATAGTAATTATATGTCGTATTATTAGCAATATACTAAGCCTTAGATGCCCCGAAACTTAAACAATTTGTTAATTTTTATTATGGGTAGATAACATTAGCATTAGCTATTAGCTACATTACGACACGAAGTTGCATACAATTTCCTAATTTCAATTAACTTACCAGATATATTTGGCCTTGGTTCGAGAAGCGAAAAATCTAGCTATTAGCATTTAGCATTCTATATTACACGAAATATAATTAAGAGGCAGATCGAAGATTTAATTTAAAGATGCTTTTCAAACATTCTAGCGCAAAACTTAAGAAATACTTTTCTTTGAAACAAGACCCAGATGCTACAAAGGGGCAGATGCATATTTTTTCTATACCGATCCTTCATTTTCCGTTTTTCTTAACGGCCTACAAAAAATTACTGAGGACGAAACGACCAGTATTCTAGTATTCCCTTCTAGTACTTCTAGACCTGCCTGTTATCCTCCATTGATTGATATATAGTTATTTCGTAATAATCACTTGAGGGCGTGACGAAAACCTATGTTGTCTACTAACAGGGACCGTCACCCTCTCCTACTCACGTTTACCCTGAGTGCCGCAGTATGCTCGAGCAGGCAATGCCAGGTCTCATTATCCCCTCAACAGCATCTCATCAGCATCTTATACTAGCCTCACTTTCTAATATTACTATTCAACAATATCAATATAATGTTATTCAATACTATGATTAAATTAGATTCTTTCGAATGTTCTGTTTTTAGTGTAATTACTTTTCCCTCCAACGTCTTCGAAAAAGACGCATCACAGGATTCACAGGGCATCATCATAAGAGCCATCGCTTTATCTCTGCTTTTAGGCAGAAATATTTCTTCGGATGATTGCATCAGCGCCTTCCTTAAAGATGTTATAAACTAATACCCAATCCACCAAAGTACACAGGTACTTGGTAAGTATCCACAATTGGTTCTCAAAAATGTCTAAAAATGTATACCAAACAAGAATGAACTTATCCTAGACAAAAGTAGCTTTACTAACATTATCTACAGCCTACAGCACACATGGTTGAAAGTCTTTCTCTAAATAACAGATTATTATAAATAAAAATAGCAATGGCATTAGAATCATAAAGTAAATGAAAATTTTATCAAAACTATAGGCGCTAAATGCAATCAAAAGCTATCCACCATTGTTAGTTTTACTTTATCTTACGGTGAATCCGTCTATATATAAGACGGTTATATAACCTTAACTAAATAAATCAGACCTAAATAAGCCAATCACCTCTTAATAACTGTGAAGCGTAACGTCCTCACAGGAACACAACAGCATAGTCAATAAGCATGTGGATCAGGCAGATCCTTGCGGTGTACGGCACACACAGCAGCACGCGACACGCCGCCGCCACATCGGCTGCTCATGCTACCGGCGTCAATCTTGATCAGATCAAAAGACGGCCGCCTGGACCTCTACCTCTAACAAGTTTGCTAAATTTATCAATGTCCTATGATGATTGATTATCAATTTTTTATTAAATCTCTGACCAAATTAGTTCATTAAAAAATATACAATAAGTATATAAGTATGTTATAAATAATGTAGCTGAGTACCTACCTACCAAGTAATTACCTAAGTAACTACGCAATGTTAAACTTTGAAGTACTCTATAAACTAACTATAATGATTACTTTTATATGTTAAAATAAAGTGTTTTTAACTAATAAGATGAGTAATATTATTTAATAATATTTGTAGGTACCTATACTAAGAGTTCAAATAAAACTAGCCAAAATTACATCTTTTTAATTAATATTGTTTCATTATCATGAAAAAATATAGACAAAACAATGTCTCTAAACATCTACCTAGTGAAATGATTTATATCGAAAATGAAACCACGAAATATAATATATGATCAAACGAACTTCTCAAGTGAAGTTCGATCAATATTATATGAGTGGTTTCATTTGAAGATATAAATCACCCTCCCTACCCAAATCCCGAGTTTTGTCAAAAAAGTCAATAAACGACGTAATTTATGCCAGAAAACTGAGCAGAAAACTATCTCTAAAAAGAATGACAGGCTTGGCGGACGCTGCTAGTGATGGGCGCGTAGAGTGGTAGGGATGGGAGCATGGGTAAATTTCAAATTAATCGAGTAATCGATATCGATTAAATCGATCGACTAATAGTTATTTGTAAGAACGTGCGAATGTTGCCTTGTAGGTGAAAGGACTACCTAGTGAAATGATTTATATCTTCAAATGAAACCACTCATATAATATTGATCGAACTTCACTTGAGAAGTTCGTTTGATCATATATTAAATTTGAAATTATACATGAACAAGAAAACAAAACCATAAGTGACAAAATGAAAACACCCTAATCACGGAGCAGTAAAATTGAATTTTCATTGAAGCCTGTGAGTCCTGTGACTGTGACTGTACCTTCTTAGCGTTCTTCTTTATCTATGGTATTAGACTCATGACTTTTTCTAGAACATTTTGACAACAGTATAATGCAAATCAGTTAGGGATTGTTCAACATGATGAAAATCTATCGATAATTTTCTATGATAAAAATCTATCGATAATAATAATTTTCTGAGTAAAAAAAAATAGGTATTCGCTTCGACTTGCTTGAGAACCTCTACCTTTTTTTCGGTTTAAAATGTGATTTACTTTTAAGTTTAATTCTTGGATACAAATGAAATTATATGAATCTTTCAAGTTAGACTCTTGCGTATGAATGAAATTATATTAGCAACATCATCATATTACAATAATGTTTATCAATATCAATATTAATACACAGTAAAAAATAAAGTCGCTTTCCGCATCTGTCCTTAGGTATGTTTAAATCTTTAAAACTACAACGGATTTTAATGCGGATTTTTTTAATAGATAGAGTGATTCAAGAGGAAGGTTTATAAGTATAAAACATGCACGTTCTAATAATAGGTTAGGCGGTACGAAGTTCGCCGGGTCGACTAGTCTATACCAATATTATAAAGAGGAAAGATTTGTTTGTTTGTTTGTTTGTAACGAATAGGCTCCGGAAATACTGAACCGATTTGAAAAATATTGTATAAAGACAAGTCGTCACTCTTAGAGTGTGCTATATTTTATTTTTCTTATCATAATTTACAGCTTGTGTTACTGGATCACCTTGGGCCAAGCTCAGAACCTAATACACTAAAGCATAAACTTGAAGATGGAGCCATCATGAAATCTTCTTAAGCTAAGAGGAGTTTCAATAAACAATACCTAGAGAAGAAAAAATGCTAAATATTATTAAAAAACCAAGATTAAATAAGAGTTTAAGGCAAGTAATAAATAAGCAAGTACTTCGATATTAAATAAGATAAAATAATATAACCCATCTTGTTTTATTGGTCTATCTACCCATCCACGTAAATTGTTTACTTTGGTTAAAATAAAGCTTAATTTAAAGTACAATACTTACTCCAAAATTAATAATGCGCATGCAGATTCGCTAATTGTCGATTTCAAGGAAACACCCGAATCAAAAAACATAAGTCTACTAAATTATGCATGCAGAAAATGCACTTAACCTCCTTAAATACATATCGTCTTCCGTCGCTCGGGAATACGACCGTTGTCGAACAGTGACGAAGATTTCTATGCGCATTATAACTTTTGCAGTACTGTAGGTATATACAATTTTATAACTAAACACATTTTTATTTCTGAATCTCTATTTATGCGAAGCATAACTGTTGAATACAAAACCACATTGGAAATAAATAAAAATTAAACTGTACACTAAAATAAACATTGTTTTATGAGCGACTGGTTTTTCATATGATAATACCAATACATCGCCAATCACCAAGAAGGCCGTTTGCGTAGAATACACATAGATTTTCGTAAAAAAAAGTTATTGTTAACTGTCGCCATATGAAAGAAAGTTGTTTATCGATAGGTTTTTCTCATCGACAAACTTTCTCCCGCAATATGTACATCCCTAGCTTGGTTTTTCATTTTTCGCCGTAGCCACCTAGTGTTTAGTAGCGGTAGTACAAAAGCTGTGGTTCCATCTAACGTCGAATAGTAAAACTAGGAACAATGCGTGAGGATTTTAAAGCAAAGAGGATGTATAGCCTTCTACCATGTCTTTGGAAAAACCTAATTTCATTATTTTATTATATGTATGTCATCATTAACTTAAGTATTTCATAATTGTTATTTGATTTAGATCTTTGTTTATTTGTAAAAAAGGTTCATAGTCTACTTCAAAGTTTTGTGATGTAGATCTTTTCGGCTTTGTCGTTAATCACCAATGGTAGCTTGGATTTCATAGTGAGCGTTTGGTTTATATGTGTGAGTTTGGACACACTGGTTTTAGTACTAAAAGCTCATGATGCTATTTCTATTGTATTCTCTTGTTCTGTGGTATACCCTGTCTCTGATAATTTTTCATGAGCGAAAATGTGGAAGAAAACTACCAATTTATCCCGCTAGTGTCGTTAGTACGGATGGCCCATAACAAACAAAGTTTTGTAAGTATGTGATTTGCATTAGTAGTCCAATTATTTATCAAAAGAACTCACTATGTAGCTGTTGGGTGTAAGGAAAATGAAAATCATAAGTTTCCTAACAACTCCCGGCTAGGAAGCTATTGAGTTTAAAGAACTTCAAAGCAACAGAACGGATCGAGGTTATATTTTCGACATTTTGAAGATTCCAACTACTTACCGAAGTCTTAGTTTTACTACAGGTTTGTTCCTAATTATATATCTTATCGCTGTTTAGTGGTTTGCATTCCTTGCACAAGGTTTTCTGACCCATCTTCAGAAAAACTTTGATTGTTTTTAGGTTATATTTTGTTTTACTTGCAAAAGTCATTTAAAATGGTTCATTCGTATGAATTTGTGTCCATACACCTTAGTAATTAAATGTAAACTTGAGATAATGACAAGCAAATAGTCCTATCTAACATTAACTTAAGTTAACTCTAATTGACTTTCAATAAGCGATATCTTGTATCATGTATTGAATAAATCATTTTTTACTTTTTTTTTTACTTTTTTTAACCCATTGTTTACTTGCTCACGAAGTTCGCGTTTTTAGTAACGTAAAAAGCATTCTAATTCATTAATTTCTTCTTGCAACTATGTTTTCTTCTACGTTCCATACGATACAATACAATACAGTGTAAAATAACGTCGAAAAACACAAAAATTGCCTTGTTATATTGTATTTCACTTGTTTGTAATAGGTCAAACATATAGAGCGTCATCTACAAAAAGTTTTCCGTGTACAACCCCTTAGATGGAATTTTTTTTTTTCATTTTTACGATTTTTAGATTAAAATTTAGCTTTTGCCTTATTATTTAGTGTGGCCATTAAAAAACACAAGGGGTTTTCAAAAAATAGTTTCGTAATACGCCCGTAGATGGCGTTATAATGGCGTAATAGACAAGGAGGGTAAGTGTAAGTACCGTAAATTGGGGTGACAAGGGATGGCGGGGTGGCAAGGGACGTGAAACCAGATTTTGTCTAAACCTTTGTGGTATAAATGTATGGCTGTTGATTGGTAGTACGATTTTTTTATTTAAATTTTAGAAGTATTTCGTACTCATTCCCTGTCAACAACCAAGTATCTGAACCCCGAAAATATAAAAAAAAATAAGTCAAAATCGGAAGTAAAAACAGGTAAGTTGAGTTGGTGTTTTAACTTTGATTTTAAAACAAAATTTATTGTGTTTCCGAGCTTAAAAAGTTTGTTTAGTTAAATTTTAGTTTCAAACAAGATCAAAACATTGAACAGATAAGTAATAATTACCCAAATTCATCGAAAATTCACATTTTAAAAATATGAATCACATTTTAGATAGTTTTGGGGTGAGAAGGGACGTCTAAGTGGGTGAGTCAAAGCAGAATCGGGGTGAGTTGGGATGTGAGTGGGGTTAGTTGTTACGCGAATGAGGTTACTAGGGACACTACAGGGGTGTGTTGGGAAAATTCTTTTAGGGTTAGCAATTTTAAATGAACTTGTTAATATAAGGAATCAAACATATGGATAAAGGTACCATTAATATTTAATTACATTGTTAAAATCACCAATATGCTAATTATTTTTCTTTTTTTTCATTCGTTTAAAATGCATATAAATATTTTTGTTTTAAGGATGCCGAGGGTATATACAGCAAATCCGGGAACAAAAACTCGAAAAAAATATTATAAATAAACAAATTGTCTGTTTTATTATTTGTTACTTTAATTTAAAACAAAGTCGCTTTAAAACTATGCAACGGAATTTGATGCGGTTTTTAATAGATAGAGTGATTCATAAGGAAGGATCATATTATGTATAAGAACATATTAATAGTTAAGGTGGTACGAAGTTCGCTGGGTCGACTAGTAGGGATTAAAATATAAAAGTGACAACCCTAACTAATTTCCCTTGTCGCCCCTTCTCTGTCCCTTCTCACCCCGATTACGGGGTGAGAAGGGATCAGAAGGGATCACACATATTTTTGAGATTATTGCTTTAAATACCATAAGAAATTTTAAAATAATTTCTTAAATATAAAATATTAGCTGCCGGAACTAAATCTATGCATTTTAAATGAGGTCTTTGCTTGAAAAAAGTCAATATAATCGATTGTAAAGTCACAAATCGTCCCTTCTCACCCCAAATTACGGTAGTATACTTACTGAGAAAACGAGAAACTAGTTTTTTAGGGCTCCATAGTCAAAGAAAGAACCCACTTCATCATCTTTTTTTTTTTTAGGCGGGGAAACTCCTAACGAGTACCCTGCAGCCCCGGGGGGAGCCCGCAGGGTTATGTGGGGTTCGCACCCACTAAAACCCCGCCGGTGTCCTTCTCGGCTGATAGCAGGAGGGTCACGGGTAAGCCTGTGGAATTCTCCGCGACCCCCCCCCAGCATTGGCTGTATAGCCTCTCCTCGGAGGGACATGATGGTTGTCCCCCCGGAGCGTTGTAGCTTTCCCAACGCTCAACGGCGGAAACGGGACACCCGCGTTCCGCCGTCCTTATCGGGGCCGTTATATGACTACACGAGGCCCCCGCCTCGTGCACCCAACGACCCCGGGGTCCCCTCTTAGTCGCCTCTTACGACAGGCAGGGGATACCTCAGTCCTATTCTTCGGCCCGGTACTGCAGGGCGTGCGGCGGCGCTTCAAGGTCTCGCGCCGCGACGAACTCGCCGTCTGGCCGGGTTCGCCGCCTCCCTCTCG
The DNA here is from genome assembly GCA_951802225.1 of Euspilapteryx auroguttella. Lineage (NCBI taxonomy): Eukaryota > Metazoa > Arthropoda > Insecta > Lepidoptera > Gracillariidae > Euspilapteryx > Euspilapteryx auroguttella. Next base: position 4,194,194 of record OX637656.1, read on the forward strand.
CGTTCGGCCGCCTCCTTGGCGAGCATGACTGCTTCGCAGAAGGAGACGACCGCCGCCCAGGCCTCTCTGCCGCCGACCATAGTTCGCAACCACGGCCGGCAGGGACAGGTCCCTCCCCAATGGTGGCCTTGAGGGCCGCTCTTTCAGTCGCCCAGGCTGGACACACCTCCAAGGTGAGCTGGGCCGTATCCTCAGGGCAGTCACAGTGGTGGCATCGGGGGGACTGCTCGCGCCCCAGCATAGCAAGGTAGCTCCCGAAGCAGCCATGCCCCGAGAGCACCTGCGTTAGCCGGAAGCTGAGAGCCCCGTGATGCCGATGCAACCACTGTGGCAGAACGGGGAGGATTGCCTCCACCGTCCTGTGCCCCGCGCTCGGCCTCTCCAGCCTGAGCGCCCAAACTTCATCTGCAGCGGCGTCGGCCTCCTGCCGGCGAGCTGCTGTTTCGCGCGGAGTGGGCCAGTGGTCCCTCGCACGCGCTTCCTCGCGCCAGTAGAAGATGTCCGCGAGGGCCTTCGCGTCGAGGTCCCATGGCAGACTCCGCGCCATCACGCATGCCGCCTCGCGGGAGATTGTGCGATATCCACGCGCTACCCGGACAGCCATCACTCGCTGGGCTCGGCCCAGCAACACCTCGATGTGGCTGTCCAGTGCAGGTGCCCAGATCGGGGCGCCGTACATTGCAATGGACCGCACGATCTCCGCATAAAGCTGCCGGCAAAAGGCCGCTGGCCCTCCAAGGTTCGGCAGTAGCCTACTCAGGGCTGCTGCCGCCACAAGCAACCTTGGTCCCAGGCGCTCAAAGTGAGCGTGGAACGTCCACCTGCCGTCGAGGACCAACCCCAGGTACTTCAGGGTCGACTCGACGGCAATGGTCTCCCCGACCCACATCATCATCTCACTCAACCCCCCCACTAACCGCTATACCCATACCGACCGGTCTTGAGCGAAGAGCACCTCATCCAGGCTGGATGAGGTGCTCTTCGCTCATCCAGCGTACTCCCGCAGTCTTAACCAGCCTACGTTGCATGACGGACCATTTGTCGAGTCGTTCTGTAACTTTTGATCGTTTTTGACATTTAAATGCGGGAAAATGTATGGAGACGTTCGACAAAAGTGACAGATAGATACGACAAAGTCGACAAATTTTCGTCATGTTACCACCGCAGGTCATCTAACCACCTTGTGGGGTTTTTTTAAGCACTCATAAAATCTTCATGTCCTTGTCATTGGATTGTAATCTATATATATAAAATTCAAAGGTGACTGACTGACTGACTGACTGACATAGTGATCTATCAACGCACAGCCCAAACTACTGGACGGATTAAGCTGAAATTTGGCATGCAGGTAGATGTTATGGCGTAGGCATCCGCTAAGAAAGGATTTCCCAAAATTCCCTCAGGAACGGGAATTACGGGACTTTTTAGTAAGTATGAAAAATCGACATTATTGAGTGTATCGACGTGAACCTTGGTGTACAGGTTCCTCAGTGAATAAAAGAGTGTTGAAAGAAAGGAATTTAAAAAATTCCCACGGCAACGGGAATTACGGGACTTTTTTAGTGAGAATGAAAAATCGACATCCTTGAGTGTTTCGACGTGAAATTTGGTGTACAGGTTCCTCAGGAATGTTGAAAGAAAGTAATTAACAAAATTCCCACGGGAACTGGAATAACGGGACTTTTTCGTTAGAATAAAATCTCGACTTCCTTGAGTGTATCGACGTGCAATTTGTGTACAGGTTCCTCAGTAGATGAAAGGGTGTTGAAGAAAGGAAATAACTAAATTCCCATGGGAATAGGGTTACAGGACTAATTATTTAGTATGAAAAATCAATTTTCTTGAGTATGCCAACGTGAAATTTGGTCTACAAGTGTAAGGGTGTTGGAAGGAAGAAATATACTAAATTCCCACGGGAACGTAAAACGGGATTCTTTAGTTAGTATTAAAACAATGTATTTTTTTTTTATTTCGACGTAAAAATAGGAGAACATGTTCTTCAGTGGGTGTAATTAGATTTAGAGTTCTATTAAGAAAAAAATAACCAAAATTCACATGGTAACGAAATATTCCCAAAAAACATAAAGCGCCTAAAAATCTTCAACTTTTTTTTACTCGAGTAGGTACATATATTAGCTATGTAGGTACGTATATCCAACTACTTTTACGCAACCAGCTAATAGAAATGTAAGAAGTTTCAGTGTCTGAATAGTGGAGTGTAGAAATGAATTTATATAGTTGCCACGGGAACTGAAATAAAGATAGATATTTTTAGGGGGTATATATGGGTGCGATCAGAAATGATGTCACCAAAATCCTGAGTCGTAAATCAACCAGTAATTAACGATTTTAATGAAAAAGCGCGTGCGAAGCTGCGGGCAAAAGCTAGTAAGTAATAATATTGCTTAGTTGCATATTATTTTAATAAAGCATACATTTAACATACCCGGCATATTTTGTTAGTCCTTTCCACAGTCTCATCCCGTTTTTTGCCTTTGAGCGTCTCGCCACACATCTCCTTGTACTGCGTGACGGTTGCTTTTAGGGATTTTCGCTTCAGTTTCGTGCTGACTTCACTCCAGTTGCTATCTGATTGTAATTAACAAAAGTAAAAAAAATATACTTAAAAATAAATATTTTAATGCTAAGGTTTATAAGAAGCGTTTTTTTTTTCGAGATTTTAAACCTTCCTTATCAATCGAATAAAATTATATTAATACCGATTTCAAGAACAAATGAAGATAGCTGTATAATATCTTAAAATCATCTATCTATAGTTTTCATAATGGCTCCTTGGGCACATACAGAACAACTAAAGAGTTAACTAACTCTTTTTCTGGACTTTTCAACCTACCTATATAATCAAGTAAAGTGGCAGACTGCTTGGTGCACCTATGAAACAGCTGCCGCCAGGTGGCATTACAGGAGTCGTCCCTCGCTAAACAGTCTACCAGGCACTGAAGCACCACTCCGTTGTAGGGGTCCAGGGTGCTACCATGAAGGTACTGGTTCGGTAGCTTCTTCATCAGCTGATTGAACATCACTTGAAGCTTATTTGTGCCCGTTGTAAAGTATAAATCCTGCATAATATAAAAAAATATTTATAAAACTAGAGGCTGCCCCGCAGTTTCACCCGTGCAGATTTGTCATAACCACAAAAATCCTGTTATATTCCCGTTCCCATAGGAATTTTAGGAAATCCTTTCTTAGTGCTCACCTACACTCCCTAAGGAACCTACATACAAAATTTCAGCCCGCTACGTCCAGTAGTTTCGGCTCTGCGTTGTCTGTCAGTCAGTCAGTAACGGAAGAGTTTTATATATATTGATGATTGCTTTTAACTCTCTTTATTTAAAATCTGTTTTGAGGTATTAAGCTGCCCATGTGATATGTTACACCTTCGTTCAACAATGGCACATGTATAAAGTCACATCGAGTGGGGATATTCAAAATAAAATACTGCAATTAACTTCGAAAATAATGCTTTTAAATTGTTAAAATAACTTGTTTTCGTAATTTATTTAAAGTAATTCAAAGCAAAAAAGGTATTTTTTACCTTTACTCTTACAAGTTGACCTATCAGCTCACTTGTTTGCTCTTTGCTAAGACCATTTTTCTTGAGGTTTACTGCATCAAAAATTGCCAGTAACTTGTCCTGGCTTAACTTAGCGTTAGAGCTAACATGTTGGTCTAACATTGTAGACAGATATGCTATGATGTATTTGGTATAGTTCTTCAATTCAATTATTGGTAAGAAGATCTCTTGCCAAGCTGTAAAAGAAGAAAACTTATTATTTAAATTGGAAACTACACTTGATAATAAAGTCTGATTATGATGTGTATTATCAACAGTCTATTCAACCTTGATCTGTCAAATTGATAACTGATAATATATTTTATCACTAAATTTTAATCTTGGGACTCATTTTGGGTTTCATAACATAACATGGAGGGAGAATAAAACAAACGAGGCCAAAATAGTTCATTGTTACCTAACTACTGCACTAATCTTAAAATAATTTGCATTTAAAAGGTTTGATTTATCAATTTGTTTTTTTTTTTTCTTTTCAACATATCTTAGTGTAAGTACTGCTAGTTTTAAGATAGATAGGTACATTATCCATTGCATATTTACCTTGAAGCCCAACATCAAAGTTCTGCAGTCCACCTTGTCCGTAAGCCCATAGCAGAGTGAGACCAATTGGAGGCCTATTCTGGTAAGAGTTGCGCAAGCTGACACTTTTTGGAATGGACGCCACACAAAATTCAGGGTGGCCTTGGGCTAGCAACTGGAGAAGCAGGCGATGACCATTTACTAATTGGCCTAGAAAAAATATTGTGTACTTAGTATTTACAATAATTATTTTATTGAATTGGTTTTGTTTCTTAGGCCTGTGCAGAACAAAATTTTTTGTACTTAGTAAAAGTACTAAACAATGTTTCAATGTACAATTGGTTGACTGTTGTCTTCACTAAACAAGTCAGTTTAAAGATCATAAAAAAATAACATTAACTATGATCAGTGATTATCAAATAATGATATCCTACCTCTACTCATATCGTTAGCTAGGGAAGTAAGAGTTATGTCAAAGAACAGCTGCGCATTTGTTTTTCCAGCATCCTGAATGACAGTGTCCAGGAGACTTTTTATCTCAGTGGGTGCTACATTGCTGGGGTAACTAAAAGGCTGGTTTGAAAAAGTAGGATCATCCACCTCTATCTGAATTTTGGAATTGAGGTAATTGGCTACTTCTTTCAGCCAAACCAGAGGAGCGTTTGAGAATCGCAGTTTATTACTAGTAATAAGGCTGGCCAGTTCTGCTACATCTATCTGTAACAAAAAAGTTTTTTTAAGTGTAACAGCTGGCAGTTTTAGGTTAAAAAAAATAAATAGACTGGATAAAACTATTATTAGCTACGTGACTTACAGCTTCAAGGGCCGCCTCAATAGTCTTCGGCGGTTTTGGTTTAGCCTCAGACTTCTTTCCAGGTTTCTTGTCACCACTTTTTTTCGCCGGTTTCTTCCCGTCGTCTACTTCCATACCAGAATAGAATGTTTTCTTTTGGGATTTTGGAACTACATTTAATGAGTTTTAGTATTAGAAGATAGGTATTGGAAACAATCTAAATAATAAAAAAACTAGGCAGAAAAAATAGGTACCTGAATCTTCGAGTTTCGGCCCATTTTGTTGTGCCTTTTTCTCATCATCCTTGGCAGACTTCACCTTACCGTTTTGAGCTTTCTTGCTTTTTCCAACTACTTCCCACTGTCCAGATGACATGATTTAGAAATTAGGTATTTTTATTTAAAAATGTTTTGTAAATAAAATCAAGCAAGATTTCTTGAAAGCGAAAGCGTTTAGTTTGACGTGTCAAAATGTCAAATCAAAACATCAAAACAAAAGTTGAATGGATGGCTGCCTGAGATGGCTGCGATTGGTCGAAAACCTCCAATACGACAAAACGTGGCATGTTTTGCGTTTTGATAATTCTAAATAGAAAGGTATACGGGGTATACGTTACAATACATGTCATGTAACGTTGAGCGAGTTGAGCGCATTGAGCGTAGAGCGATCTTCTATGTCTATGGGATACGCACGCTACGGAACGGATGAATGGGATGAAATCACTAAATCAATGCTTAATATGTATTAAAGTTTGCATTGTTAATTTTTTATTAATAATACGCCATTTTCTATAGAAATAGTTGATAAAAAGGTACTTGCAAAAAGACCTGTCGATCGAATCAAATGACGTTATTCCGGAAATCCCCCCTGAGTAAAACAGGAATCTTGTTTAAAATATGTCCCCCAAGTAAAATTTTGTAATTCCCGTAATCCCCTTGAATCAAGAGGGAAATTAGGAAACGAGCGTAACATATGTCCTAAATTCCCCCCAGTCTTTATTTCAAATAAAAATTTTAAATACATAATTTAGCGCTGGCACGCCTTTTATTCCCCGAAGGGTTAGGCAGAGGCACCAGCTCAAGAGTCGGACCCACGTTTAGCAGAGTATATTATTACCAACGTGACAAGGGGCCAGTAGCAGTGTAGCAGTACCTACTCTGGCCTAAAACTGTCAGACGTCAACCATGTTGAAGGAAAAAAAAATATTGCAAATGAGTTGCAAAGCCAGCTTTTCTCAAGTGGCAACTCACTTTACTTCTGTTTTCTGTGCTCAGGCTTTAGTCTCCCTCTCACTCAGCCTTTAGTCTGAGCTTTTGGATTCAAACGCACAGGAGGATTTTTTTCCGCGCGGTTGTTTAGCCGCACGGATAAAAATCCGCTTTTGAAATTCTCTATTCGCACCGCGGATAAAAAACCGCGCGGTTGCGTCAGTTCGATTCAGTTTCAGAAGGAGACGGACGTAATGGACATCGAGAATTTTTTTGTTTGACATCGGCGACGTAACAGAAAAACGTCTAAAAAGATGTCATAGTAAAAACTAAATTCGTCCATTCACCCATTTAGGGCCTTGAGACTGAAATGACTTGATTTTGATTAAACTTTGTGAGATTTTTCTTATAAAACACACAGGATAGAGGCAGTACGTAGTGATCTTTATTATACTGTGATCTAGGATTAACTTTAGATAATATGGAGTAGGTAGGTACGTACCTAAGTAGATAATGTTATTACTGTTGATCAAATTAATAACTATCAAATTTATGATTGAACGAATAAAAAGTTATCAGAGAATGCGGTTGTGTCGATGGACAAGGTTTTTTTTTTGCTTTATCATCTTTAAAAAAAAAAGTAAAAGCAATACTTGGTTATTTTGTTAGTAACTTAGGCAGCCTAACTACTTAGCCTTCGATCAAGAACTTAAGGACCTGTAGTTTGAAGCTTCTTACCTAATTAGGTATGAGGGTCCCCCACCCTCGCAGCTGTGACATGCGCGCGTCGAAATGCGAAATGTCGCGGCAGTTTTAAATTTTATTACTTTTCATACAAGCCGAAGTTAAATCGAGATGTTTATACCTACCGCACAATTTTTCTTTCCGATTTTCGTTTCAGCTAACAAGAATTTGCGTTTAGGTAAGGTATTTGTAATAACGAGTTTTTTTTTAAACCATCTGAGAAATATAAAACAGATTTCTTAATTCTGAAAAATATAGATGTAGGATTTAGTTTAGACAAGTTATTAAAAAGTAACAAGATCTAATGAATTTCACTCTGTAGAAATAAAACAAAGTAAACCCTTTTTGTAGTGTTTTTTTCCATTAGAAATACACTACTGATTGTTTTAATTTGATTTTGTGACTCAAAAAACATTACATACAAATTACTATATAGTTTGAGTTGATAACTTTTTGCTCAATTTACTATGTTTACATACCTATAAATGCGGGAAATAGATACATCTCTTAAACCACTTTCCCTATCGTCCGTAATTTATTTCTCTAAGAGTAGTCGTCATTCCCTGGCCACCACCAGATCTGACTTCAAAGGACTTTTTCTTAAAGGGTTTTCTTAGAGGGTCTTTAGACTAAAGTCTAATAAAATAAAAACTAATCCGAAGACAATTATTGATCAAAAAGAAAATATCCGAATCGGATATCCGACTTAAAATTACTTGGTATACCCTACATAACTTTAAGAACTTAGTAATTATATTATTATTTTATGCATTTCGGTTCTTTTTTCGGCGGTTTAATTTTTTGATAAAAAAGTTTTTAGACGTTCGTTTGCATGAGTGCCGCAATTGTACCTCTAATAATTACAATTATTGTAACGGATCACATTAAGATGGTGTTATTTTCAAAAAATAAATTAATATTGTAAGAAGTACACAATTTAATTATTTCTGAAAATGTACTTAATATATTTTTTTAAATATTTTTTTAATTTTAAGAAACTTGGGTTTCTTCTGATTTGACATTCTGTATTTAGGCATAGACAAAGTAGAACGCTGCGCTTCCGTATTGCCGCCGCACGTACTTGCAGGTTTATACCTAAAGTGCGGAGTAAGCCAGAAAAAAAGGCTTGACAATACATTCATCATCATCATCATCAGCTTGTAAGAGCCCACTGCTGGACATAGGCCTCTTCTCTGGCACGCCATGCACATTTACATTACATACATGTTATTTTATTTTAGTTAAATATGTAAACTGAAGGTAAACTATGTTTTTTGTTTTTAATTATATTGTAGGTACGATTTTGCGTGTACTGTTGGATTAAATAAAATTGTTGTGTACCTCTATTATCTATTGTTTAATTCTCAAACTGGCGGGCACACTGGATGCGGTAGCGCGTATATTGCATTGTAAGTATATAGGTTTTTTACGAGAAAAATTATTTAATAAGTAGATTTCCGGGTTCGCTGATAACGAAAATGACATACCTACCAACATTTTGAAACCAAGATGGCAGAAATTCGAGCTATTAAACTTTCCAAAGGCAAGTCTGAGCTATCAAGCACTATACGCAAAATAACTTGTGTAAAATATTTAGGTCTATGTATGTTTATATAATATTATAATATCACTGTCTGATCTGAGACCGCTCGCTGCTACAGTTAAACAACCAAGTTTTCGTCAGCAGCTATTGTTCTATCATCCCTACGATTTAAGTTTTGTCTGTGAAAATAAAAAAGGTAAGTTTGTAATGCGACGGTTTTTTAAATGTAATATCGGTATCAAAATTGTTTTTTTTCAGCTTCATATAGATCCTAATCAGATTTATGGTTCATTGTTTTGACATCTGTTGTCAAAACTTGTTTACATTTGAATAAAAATAAAACGAAATACGAGAGCGCGAAAACAAAAATTTGACACAGAACCGGCCTCGGCCGTGGCCACAAGGGTACTGACGGGGTAGGGAGCGGCGCGGCATGGCATCGGACCGCGCGAAAACGATGTTTTTTTTTAGTTTTTGCTGGTTTTTTGTCTTTTCGTTAAACTTAAAAATTCTTACTATAGTAGTATGTCTAAAATTTAAGGTCAGCAATTTTCATTCCAAAAATCAAATAAAAACAATCAGCGGTTTAAAAATAAAATGGAAAAAACGGAACAAAAAGGGGTAACTTTGAGATTTTTTTCTATCAACTAAAATTAATTAGATCCTGTTTCCCTTTAGTATGATGACTAGATTAGATCCTTAACTAACACATATATTTTTTTCAGAATGAAGACATCAATTTTGTATGTCTCAGATTGTTTAAAAAAATCTCAAAAACACAAATTTTTGAACCACCAAGCCTTAATGAAGGTTCTGTGAGCCTTAGATCTTTAACTGTGAATTTAAAAGTAGGCGGGGTCGACTTTTGCAAAAAAAAAAAAGTCATACTGAGGGGGGGGGGGCTGACTGACTGACTGACTGACTGACTGACTGACTGACTGACTGACTGACTGACTGACTGACTGACAGACAACGCAGAGCCGAAACTACTGGGCGTAGCGGGCTGAAATTTTGCATGTAGGTTCCTTAGGGAGTGTAGGTGAGCATTAAGAAGGGATTTCCCGAAATTCCTACAAGAACGGGAAAAAACGGGAATTTTGTGTTTATGAGAAATCTGCGCGGGAAAAACCGCGGGGCAGCCTCTAGTTATTATTATATTATTTTAACTTTTTTTTTTTGAGATTAAAAAAAACACTTTTTAACGCTGATGTACCCCTTGTTTACCCTCCCCTGTGCATTGCCCAAGACCCCCTGACTAGTCTAGCGTCAGCTAAGCCACCGTAGGTCATTGGTCTGATGCTACACAACATTTTTAGTTTTTTTTACAATAACTTTCGAAGGACCTAAAGTGGGCACGGTTCATTATTTTTTAATTTTGTTTTCAGGAACCACTTCTTTATGACTATGCCTAACGTGTGTTAAATTTTCCTCCATATGTGTATATGTCAAGTATTTTATTTACTTTATTTTATAGAAGACTGGCTAGAATCTTAAATTGCCTACGAGCAGAACTAGTTTGTGATGTGTGTCCTGTCGTGGTGGCGTGCAAAATAATAATAACGAAGTTGAATAAATCGATTCTAATAAAAAAAAATACAACAGTTACAATCACTTTAATTTTATATGTATTAAGCTGAACGCAAACCGCACTGTATATTATTTGAAAATTATACTTATAATTTTATGTATTTCAAAAATTAAAATCTTTTAATTTTAATTTAGACGCTCTATGACGAAAACATTCAGACTTTGGATATAAATTTTAAAGTTTATTAATAAAAGTTTAAGTTTAAAGTTAAGTTGAGTTCAAGCGAGTCCAAATAAAAAGAACACGTCACATGCTACTTATTATACTACTAACAGCGATAGAAATTGCGTCCGTTCCCAATCTCATTCACTGAAGACGACATGACGGGAAGCTTTCGGTTCGTCAGAGTGTCCGAGCTGAGCCTTCTAAGTCCGGACTCATTTGGGATCTGGTCCGATAAGAACGCCGTGAAGTCATAAGTCCAGGAGTAGATTTGAGTCCTCTCAGTCTTTGTCTTGCAATCCTTGTCAAATGCGAGAAAAAAACCGCGCGGAAAAAAAAACCGCAACAGCGGATTTTTATCTGCGCGGTTTTTTATCCTCTGGTGCGCACACTTCCATAGGATTCAATATGTTACATAAAATCCGCGCGGAAAAACCGCCTGTGCGTTCGTAGCCTTACTACTTTTAGTCATAATAGTCCTTATTCTGAGGTCGTGGTGTTGTTTCTGCATCTGTGCTTTTCTTCTTGCATCTATGCAAGTTACTCTATCCATGCATCTGTGCTTAGTGTTGCCGAATATAACGACAAAATTATGTTTCGCTCGATAGGACAATCGAAGGTATCGATACGATCTATAGTATCAATATCTCTTTTTTTAACAGCAATGCTATCAATAGCATCGATTATTTCGATCGCTTCCGTCCAATGAACTATGGATAGTATCGATACTATCGATGGTATTGTAATATTGAATAGACTTTAAATAGAATCTATACTATCGATAGTTTTAAACCATCGATAGTGCAAAACTATATAGTACATACATACAATATAATTGGAGAAACTATCGATACCATCGATAGTATTGCTAATAACCGATAACATTGCAGCATAAGAGATGTCGATACTATCGACTGTTTTATCGAGGGGTATGTATGAGTACATACATACACATGATTTTTCAACTATCGATAGCTATCGATAGACTATCGATATTTCGCCTATCGAGCGACAACGGCAACACTCTCTCTATGTATGCAAAAGCGGGTGCTTGTTTTGCGTTTGCGAGCAGTGTTGCCAATGTGTGGGGAAGTCCCCAAACTGCGGGGAATCTCAAAGCGATTGGGGAATTTGTTGGGAGAGGCACCGTCCGGGGAATATACGGGGAATTTAGCATTTTACCAATGAGAGGTTTTCAATTTGACAGCTCAGAAGAAAAAAACAAGTTTTATTAAGCTGCTACCAGATGGCGCTCTGCCAGGAGCAATAGGTCAAGCTGAAATGAATTATTCAATAGCTCAAAATGAAACATAAAAATTAAAATTTAACTGAGGCAGTTACGGTGTAGGTGAAATTAAGATTTATACTTAGCAGAAAATGATCCAATCCAAAGATTCAGTCAATATTCGATCTCCCATTTCTCTTATATTGCTTTAGACACTGCCATCTACCGACGTATTATGAAACTAGTTTTTTTCTTTTTTGTCACTTTGAAAACCCCTCATTCAAAAAAACTAACAACCAAAACATCCATTGATCAAATATAAATTACTGCCTTTATTTATATTTTATTGACTTATAGTTCTCTTTAGGCTTATCAGGTCTTTAGGGAAGTGATTATTAACCTTATTCGTTTAAATTACTGAATAATAGCGAAATACAATAATGAAAATGTATCACCCCACCCTAAAATCAGTTAGTTGGTTATCCATAGTCTTTGTTAATGTAGGTACAGTGGCTGACACGGTCGGCGTAACACTTCCGGTTTTTCTGTATTGCAAAATAGCTCTTGTTCTTTGGTAACACAGTCTAGGGCTAACGAAACCATAGACAAATCTGTTACGGCCACCTAGTCCGTGACTGTACCCTACGTAAATATTTTTCTTTTTTTTCGTTCGAGTAAGTTAAATTTATACTTCATCAGTTTTTAAATGTGTACCTATCTACCCTAGTTTTTACTTTTAAGCCTGCACAGAAGAAAAAACCGGAGTAGGATTATAATTTTTATACCCGATGATTTTTTTAGGTGACATTGCGATTTTAAAGTGTTTGTCATTAATAAATGGTTGATTTTGTTAAGTTATTTTGTAAATCGTTCACTATCTCATTTTGAGGGGACTTTGTCGGGAGTCAGGATATTTTTCTTCCCAAATTTGGGGAATTTGACCAGTGATCTTGGGGAATCTGGTAAATAGCCATTGGCAACACTGTTTGCGAGCGAAGCGAGTTGCAAATATTTTGGTTGATTTTGGCGATCTTTTGTGAACAAGAGAAGAAAGAAATAAACTTGCTTGTGAACAAACTTAGTTTTGATTGCCTTCCTCATGCTCTAAACCCGTGACTAGTGATACTTGTTTGGTTGAAATTGAAAAATAAGCTATGGATGACAAACAAAGCTTAGAAGATGATTATTCGAGTAGCCTGCGGGAGAGGGTTTTTTTCTCCGCTCGGGATGGGATGTCCCTGACCCTTTACGCTTTGTTGTACGAAAAGAGCACGGATGAAATTGATGACCTACTAAACACGGTAAGAAATATCAACAAATTCCATTAGAGGTAGAGTCCATAGGTCTAAAACACAAAACACACAAGATTCTTACAATGTCATTTCAAATTAAAATAAAATACCTACGTTATTCGCTATTTTTATCGGATTAATCATAGTTGGTTATATATTTTTTGCGTTGGACATGCGTGATTGTTTCATTTCTATCAGTTTACTCTTGGTATTTTTTTTAGCAAAGTGGATATCAAACAACAGAATTCTTTACCTAACCTTGAGTGGTTGTCATTAATAAGTAGGTATGTAACAATTATATATTTATGCAGCTTCTGCAATATAGCGTGGGTAGCTAGGTACTGTAAATTAGTTACTTCACTGTCTAGCCCTGGATTTTTAGGTAAACAACATGTCATTGAACCTGAGCATTGAACCAATGAAGTCTATAAATAACCATTTCAGATCCATTGTTTTTGTTCCTGCTCCCATTCTTGCATCTCTTTAAACCATTACCTACCCAATTATGCAAAATTGATGAAATAATCTAAAAAAAAGTCTATGTACCTATGTACTTTCCTATACATATCAGTCTAACATTCCAAATCTACTAGATCCCAATTCAATTATGTCAAATTCTCCTATTCAAAAGTTATTGAGCTAAACTTGTTTCAATGGATCTTGAATCATACCAGATATTTGACCTTATCATAAAAAATCAAGGTCAAGATTGCCTGGCAGACAATGAAATCTCTCAAAATAAAGAAAAAACCTTAACAATCAAATAATGTGTTAAATTTTTAATGTTTTAGGATGTATGCTCAGACGGGATCAAATGCACTCCACTCATTGCAGCATCGCGTCACGGACGGGAGGGGGCTGTCAGGATACTCCTGGAAAAGTTCCGACCACCTGTACGGCTGGAAACAGAAGGCACAGTCAAGTTTGATGAATATGTTATTGAAGGTGAATTGTGGTACTTGAAAACAATTTTCCCAAGAAAATTTAGATAAGTAGATAATTTTTCAGCAACAATAGACATAGCTAACACAAACCACTAGACATTCAAAGAAAAGAACACAACTAAGCAATTAGCCTGGTGTTACTGGCAAGTAATTGTTTGGCATTTATTTGTAGCCTGTACTCTACACTGTACAGTACAGCCTTGACTTTGCAGTTGTTTTATTAAAGTTGCAATAAAATAATGAAAGGTTTATTTAATTTTCTTTATTTAACAATTTAATTATTTATCATAATTTAAAAAGAAAGTAAAATTGTTCCATTTTAGTACACAAAGGACTTGAAGAGATTTCGGCTGCTTGGCATAAAGCCAGAAATGTCTTTGTGCTAAAGCAAGCTTATGATTTACCAGAAATAAATTGTTGTATGTAAAACATTGAGGATACGTAGTTACTCATGATATTTTATTTGGTATGTTCTTGGGAATTACACATGTATAAAACTGTTTGTTGATTCTTTAATGACTGTTGATGTTTAGCCCAGTCCGTAAATGTACCAGAATATTTTATTTTTACTAATAGGAAGACTTGTTTGAACTAATGAGCTATCTATCTTCATAAAGTCAAGTTTGTAAGCTATCTATCATGAAGCATGGTGAAAGAGTACGTTAGTCAAACAGGCTTAAACAAATGACAAAGTTATATGTTTCCCCAAAACATTAAAATGTTTAAAAAGTATGAAATTAGCCAAAAGTAAAAGCAAATAATTTGTTCAGGCAACGTTTACGTGTCTTCAGGTGCGACCGCCCTGTGGTGCGCGGCCGGCGCCGGCCACCTCGCCATCGTGAAACGTTTGGTCAGGGCCGGAGCTAACGTGAACCACGCCACGAGGACTCTCAGCACGCCCCTGAGAGCCGCCTGCTTTGACGGCCGCCTTGATATAGTCAAGTATCTGGTCCGCCACGGAGCTGATATACACAAGGCGAACAAGTATAATAACACGTGCCTCATGATAGCGGCTTATAAAGGGCACGCTGATGTGGTAAGTTGCTTCTGTAGAGATTGATCTTATTAACCTTTGATAGGCAGAACATAACGCTTATCAGTTTTAGATAGACTAATAATTCTAATAATAATAAGACTAATAATTACCTATTGAATTTAAACTATCCAATTAAAAAACAAAGACTCAGAAATTTTATATTGATTGATTTTGAAACACAACCAAAGCAGTACAGATTTACATACATTCCCTATGTTACAGTTACACACGATAACTAGGTTTCATTTAATATTTCCCAGGTACAATTTCTGCTAGACAGTGGCGCCCGAGTGGACGAGCGGGCGCTGTGCGGCGCCACAGCGCTTCACTTCGCGGCTGAATGCGGCCACGCGGCCGTTGTATGCGCTCTGTTGGACCACGGCGCTAAAATATTGACTAATGAGAATGGTTCGTTAGATTTTTTTTCACTTCTTTGCACGTTGGATAAAACATTGGCCTTTTCTTAGAAATCCTATGTACCAATTTTATTCAAATTTCAGTCTGTTTCTTTCACATTCGATTTTTGCTAAACATATCTATTATACTAATTACTTGTTTAACACTAGCCTTTATACTTGGTCTTTATGAATAATGTATTTTATCTTATTAAATTGAGGTTTGAGGAGATTATAAATAACTAGAGGCTGCCCCGCGGTTTCACACGCGCAGATTTCTCATAAACACAAAAATCTAGTTTTTTTTCCGTTCCCATGGGAATTTCGGGAAATCCTTTCTTAGTGCTCACCTACACTTCCTAAGGAACCTACATCCAAAATTTCAGCCCGCTACGCCCACTAGTTTCGGCTCTGCGTTGTCTGTCAGTCAGTCAGTCAGTGAGTAACGGAAGAGTTTTATATGTATAGATTACTACTAATAATCTTCCTGACTATGGCAAATATGAAATGTGATCCTGTATGACACTAGATTGTATTTTAAGGGCACTGTTGCCGCTTTGTATTTTACTATTAGCGCTAGTATCACTGATACACACCCTCTTGATTCACAAATAATAAAATGTCAGTGAGCACATAACCTAATAGAGAAGTAACGCTCTCCCCAGGCATGACCCCGCTGCAGTGCGCGGCGGAGCGCGCGCGCGCGGCCGTGGTGGAGATCCTGGCCGTGCGGCCCGAGGTCAAGCGGCAGGACGCCATAGAGGCCTACGAGCTGTTGGGCGCCTCCTTCGCTAATGATAAGGAGTTCTATTGCTTGAGGGTGAGAGTTGTTTGTTTTAGAGCTTATTTTTTACTACGAAAATTTGATGTTAATTAATTTAATTTCCTTTTTGGTTGCCTGGAAGAAATCGGTTTGATAAAGCCGCATTTTGCATTGTGTGATGTACTTGCATAATATATATTTTTGTTTATTTTGGCTACAATAAATAATCAGTTTTTTTTTTTGAGATAGGATAAATCTTTAATTTTTTCGTCTTCTTTTATGTTTTAAAATATATATTTTGTTGTGTAATCATAATCAATCATTTTGTGTGTGTTAACCGTTAACCTTAGAAATCCTATGTACCAATTTTATTCAAATTTCAGTCTGTTTCTTTCACATTCGATTTTTGCTAAACATATCTATTATACTAATTACTTGTTTAACACTAGCCTTTATACTTGGTCTTTATGAATAATGTATTTTATCTTATTAAATTGAGGTTTGAGGAGATTATAAATAACTAGAGGCTGCCCCGCGGTTTCACCCGCGCAGATTTCTCATAAACACAAAATTCCCGTTTTGTCCCGTTCCCGTGGGAATTTCGGGAAATCCCTTCTTAGTGCTCACCTACACTCCCTAAGGAACCTACATGCAAAATTTCAGCCCGCTACTGCCAGTAGTTTCGGCTCTGCGTTGTCTGTCAGTCAAGTCAGTCAGTCAGTAACGGAAGAGTTTTAATATTGATTAATATACTAGGTGTTTTTGATAAGTCTGATAGCTCACCGTAAAAACTTAAGTACAACATTCCTAAAGTACCTAACATTGAGTCCAAATCTCAAAACAAAAATCAGCTGTTCTCGTACATTTGTTCAATCAGCTGACGGGGTCAATGTACGGGACAGCTGATTTTTGTTATGTGATTTTGTCTATGTTGCTAAGGGAAAGTTGTTAGGTCTGCTGTGCCGAATTCCCCCTTTGATTTTTTACAGCCTTGTCTAAAACACCTTGTAAAATGATAGGTAAAACTTAACCCTGTTATTCATACAAAGTTAAAGATAATTTTAGTTATTTGGCGTATGTCAATTTAGACTGGTTGTCTCGTATTTACCATACAACAAACCAGACAAGTAGCAAATAACAGGGTTTATGTTTAATTTGTATAAGATGGCGTACCAGTACCTGCACCGCGCGATGGCGATGCGGCACGACGCGTGGTTCGGCGTCGTGCCCAAGCGGCCGCTCCCGCCCGTGCCCGCCTACGACAACTGGCAGGAGACCACCACTTTAGAGGTACTATTTGTATTCTAGCAAGCAGCTGAAGAATTGTCGAGACTTTTTAACATCATCATCATCGTCGGTAGTTTTTTAATATTGCTGTCAAAACCTTCTGAAGGGCGCTGATAACGTTTGTCTCTCGTCTCTAGCATCCATGCGTAGACCTTTTTGCTGTTGCCGTTGCCGACAGGTCTTTTGATATATCACTGCAAAAACTACTTACCTCTACAAGGTAGTCAGAACAACCTGGTGGTCAGGTTTCTGGCAAGTAATCAGGAAGCTCTGCGGGTTGCTCAAGAACGGTCGTTGTGGCGATTGGATGAGGCCTATGCCCAACAGTATATGTTTTTCGGTTGAATTGATGGTGATCCTATGATGACTGTCTTGCTTGTTTGTATCTACTCTAAAATGTATTCCGTAAAACCGGTTTTCACCAGTGGCGTGCCGAGCCTAGTAAAACAGAGCAAGCCCGAGCTATGATTTAAGCATTTTCTGGTTTCTATTCGCTGCTTTCCGAAACTACTAAAAGAAATCAAAGCATTCATGTGTTTTTGAGAATTTGTGTGCCTTTTAATGGCATTGGTTAAATTGTTCAAATCATCGTAACCAGAAGTATTCCAAGCGTTTTTGTCGTTGGAAAAAAATATACAACACCAACAGTACAGTTTATTTGTATAAGAACAGCCAACAATCCATGGTGTATTGTAAACTGATCTATTAAATTGTCGTTTGTGAGATTTAGTCGTTTGAGAAATACATAAATCAGGAGTTGGTTTTGGTGTTGTAATGAGTTGTTTTTTTTCGGAAAAACTCAACGAGCTTACCTTTTTCTCGTGAACAAGTAAGCGGACACACTTTAAAGGCCTCACATTCCACAACCGGGTGCTCCATTTCACTCGAAAACAGTTCAATTTAACATTAAATTACGATTCATAAGACTTTTACCGCGCGCACAACAAGAAAATTTTCATCGAACTGAACTGAAGTAAACAGCGAGCCGCGAGCGAAGCGAGAAAACGACAAAGTTAAATGCATCATGGCGCCATCTCGCGGCACACGAGTTTGGCGCGTCCGCGACAACTTCATTGGCAATCCGGGCTTTCCAGCTCAGTACAAAAGTGCTTTAGCTAGTAATCCAAATATATCGAGCCTAAGTTGATATTTATATAGGTTAGAAAGAGAGGATAGCAAGCCAGATAAGAAGCCAACGAGTGCAAGCGAAACAAAGATAGAATATTGTTTAGTGTGTGGTTGTTGGTCGCGGGGAAGTCGCGAGTGCATTTTATTGTACCTCAGTAATTGTAGTACCATGGTGGCAGAGTCGATTATCGCGTGCCGTGTTGTAATGGATGCGCGAGAATATTTAAACAATGAAATCGTATTATAAATTAAAAAAAGCACGTAGACGGAACGTTTATTATATTTTGAATGAGTTATTAGAGTCTACATGCAATTTAGTTATTTTATTAGGGCAAGCCGGGCTTCTCGGCTTATATTGTAGTAACGCCACTGGTTTTCACCCTTGTGTCTTATAGACAGCAGTCTATACCGAGCCTGTTTTGAACACTACAGTTTTAAGAGCCAGTTTACAGCGATGCTAGCACCATTTGCGAAAAAAAAAATCTTCAAAACTAAGGCAAATATCAAAAATGTGGCACTGTATAATACTAGATAATGAAGCCTAGTATTTTTTAAGCACAGCAAAGTAGTCCTAAGTAAAAAAAAACAAAAAAAACATAGATTGTTACCAAAAGTGGCCACTTTTAGTAACCCTTCTTCTTCTTCTTCTTCTCTAGTGGGGGTTGATTAGTGCCTGCACTTAGCTCGCGTAGTTGGAGCCATTGTACATATCCCCATATTGGAGCCATCCGAAGCGTGGATACTCTCACAGCTCAGTCAGGTGGTCAGCTGGGCCGTAAATTATAATATATTTTTTTTCCACTATCAATGCATTTTGATGTGGATTTTTTATCGACTGAAGCCTTTATTTCTACCTTGGTGGGCTTTAGAGCCCCTGCAGACCCTTGAAGCACCAGAACCCTCTCGAACCCCAGTAATTGCTCACGCAAAGAAGGCTGATGGGACCCGCAGAGTCGCTTTGGTGCCCTTACAGACCCCTAGCGGCTCCTCCGAGCCCACACAGACCTCCTGCGCAGTACCAAGCAATACCAGATCGCTGTAGGCAGTGATGTATAAATTTTTGATTGGCGAAAGCCTTTATTTGCTACACTGGATGGTGCTTGAGAGCCCGTTGCAGACCCGTAGAGAAGCACGGGAGCCCTTTTGGACTCCAGTAGATGCTTCAGAGCCCGCATAGACCCTTGTAATGCAAAGAAGCCTGATGAGACCCGAGGAGTCGCTTAGGAGCCCTTACGGACCCCAGCGGCTCCCTTGAGCCCACATAGACCTCCTGCACTGCTACCAGCGATACTAGATTGCTTTAAGTAGAGAAAGCTGTGGTAGCTTCTTTAGCCCTTTTTCTTAACTCCATTGCAAAAACTTGCAAATGAGGGTAGTTTTATGTTTGATTTTGCTTGGCGTAATTTCGGAAAATTGTTATAGTAACCCTTTGTAGCTTGCTTTGGTCTTCAACCTAAAAGCTGTACAGAAGTGCCCTTAAAAATACTAGGCTACATTATCTAGTGTCATACAGTGCCACATTTTTTGATATTTGCCTTAGTTTAGAAGATATTAATTTTTTTCGCGAATGGCGCTAGCATCGCTGTAAACTGGCTCTTAATTGTTATCGTCTCAATGATAGCCGCTCGTCAAAGTATCACTGGGCCTATAATCGAGTTGTGTCATTATTTGCGTGTCCTCGTTTCCCAGGAGGTGGAGCGTCTAGCGGGCAACGCGCACGGGCTCCACATGGAGGGTCTGACGGTCCGCGAGCGCGCCCTGGGCCGGCGCTGCGCCGACTTGCCGCACCCGGTCG
This sequence comes from Euspilapteryx auroguttella, assembly GCA_951802225.1. NCBI lineage: Eukaryota > Metazoa > Arthropoda > Insecta > Lepidoptera > Gracillariidae > Euspilapteryx > Euspilapteryx auroguttella. The sequence continues at coordinate 4,214,211 of OX637656.1, forward strand.
TGTTCCGCGGCGCCGTGTTCGCGGACGAGGCGCGCTTCGACCGCTGCCTCGCGCTGTGGAGACACGCGCTCGCGCTGCGTACGCTCAACGAGGTTAAACAAAAAAAATGAAACAAAGAATTATTTATTTACATTGACACACACAAGGAAACATTAAAAACAAAATCTAAAAACAAAGGTGCGCACTCACACACTACATTACACTCTATCAGCACAGTATAATAAATAGTACTACATACAGCAAGTGCGGCCCCCGCGCGCGGTTACCTCAGTTACCGCTCAGTACAAATACCACGAGTTATCTCACTCACGCAAGCATGATACGCGTGCACGTACACGAGATTCGGCTGCGCGCGAAGCAACGCGCTTTTTTCTATCAAATGTCTGAGGCGTGCCCGCCGCGCACACTTTGCGAACTCGCAACGCGCTCACTACGTACTGGCCTCGCTTTCCACTCTCTCGCAATGTGATAAAGCCCTTATGACTTTGATCACTGATACTAACTAGATATTGGGTCAACGCAGATAAAACGTCCGGCCAATAACGCCTCACTTGTGGCATGAGGTCTTATTTTTATTTAATTCTATCAGGTTCTGTCAACGATTCTTTCGTATAATCTGCGCACATATAGAAACGATTTGAAAATGGCGGCCGTTGTATGCGCTGTCTCTCTTCTTAACTCTTCCCTCTTACTAATATACGCGAGATAGCATGCTTTCGGCCGCCATTTTCAAATCGTTTCTTTATCTGCGTGACTTATAAACTAATATATCTGGTATCTTTGTTTACGCGGACAGTTTTCAGCTTTTAATTTGCATATAGCATCATTGATACTACGAATAATTATTTTTGTCAAGCATATAATAAAGTTCATAACCTCTATTTTTGTTACAGGTTTCAGTAGTAAAAGACCTTCTGAGGTTCGCGCAAGTCTTCTCACAAATGATACACATTGGAATAGAACTGCCGTTAGAGGAGGTAATTATGATTCACCATCACCAACGCAATCGCTAAAATCTCCTGATTTATGCGTATCTGTTCGGAGTCATTGGGACTCCATTTGCTTCGACTCCAAAAATATTGCACAAAAAACGCATTTGATATCAAGTGACCCCGTTACCATAAAATTGTCATTGCAATAGTTAAAGTTGATTGGTTAGACATTAAAATTCTCTTATTTAGGAAGGGTATATATCTATATAAATGTAATTGTTTTCGCTTTGTAAAGAGGAAAGATTTGATTGTTTGTTTTCATTGAATTATTACATTGTTGGGAAGCTACACTATCCCTATGTGACATAGGCTATAGAATATTCTCAAAATTTTAGAACGCAAGTCTGTACGAAGGTCGCCGTGTCAGCAAGTTCAATATTTGGTTACAGGTATGCATAGTGTTGGAAGCGTGCGCGGAGGAGCTCCGGCGCGGCATAAAGAGGATCGAGAAGCCCCCCGCCAACCATGACCCGGACGGATTTATAGTAAGTCCAGTTGGCAACACCAGGTTAACAATAGATATAAGCCGCGCACATAAAGAAACGATTTGAATATGGCGGCTGAGCGCATAATATCTCGCGTATATTAGTATGAGGGAAGAGTTAAGAAGAGAGACAGCCCATACAACGGCCGTATTAATTGTACCAAAGTGACAGCTATCTAACTCGATATGTAGCTTTGTGAAAACTAGGGTCAGTTTAGACGACGCGCTTGCACACACAAGCACACATACACACGCCGGTACACTATACATTCATCCACACATTTGATTTAGTTGTTAAATAAACGATATGAGGGTGTCCGCAAGTTGGCCGACCTACCTCTAGTACGCACCTCACCATCGAGCGATCCGCCCGTGCCAACATGCATCGGCGCCATAATTTTTACCGCATTCTCGTCTTTTATTAAGCCAGCCCTACATAGATCCCCTACACTACAGTCAGTGTAGTAATATGTTTTAGGAGTTTAAATTCTGAACAAGATATCAGATAATAAGATGTAAGCCTGTTGCAGGAAGAGTACGAATGCAACGTGCGCACGGCGCTGTACCTCGTGTCGGTGGCCGGGCGGCTGCTCGAGAACAGCGGCAACAGCGAGGTTTGTCTTGTCCTGTATTCACTTGATTATTGATTAATGCAGGTGCGAAATAGCAAACTGCGAGTTCAAGTCACACTCACCGCACCTGCACTCGCACTCGCACTAATCAATGTGAGTACAGACTTTAATGCTGAGTACTGGCCAAATGCCCTCGTAATGTAACTGTTACGCATCGAGCTTTGAGTACGCTTTTGCTCGATGATTACCCCGTAATTCTACTGAACTGACTCGCTGTGTTTCATGGTACAATACCACCTAGCAACACTTTGTAGCTTTCTTTGGTCTGTAACCTAAAAGCTATACAACATTGCTCTAAAAATACTAGGCTGCATTATCTAGTGGAATTTTGTTTTACATTTGCCTTAGTTTAGAAGATATAGATTTTTTTCGCGGGTGGCGCTACTTTAGCTGTGCTATGCCTTTTACGCGATAGTAAAGTAAGTAAACTTAACGCGATGCATTTACACCAACCGAACGAATGCTCATACTTACCCCACTCAATCAAATTATTTAAGTAAAAACAGACGTAGAGCATTCCTGCGTTGTTCTGGCAGTAAGTACTAAAATGTCAAGAACGAATGCTACATGCGTAGGCTTAGTTTTAAACCGATCTTTTCTAGTTAATAATATGTCGTACTAAAATGATTATTTATTAAATGAAGTTAAAGTTAGTATCATTATTATAACAGGAAACAACGTTTAGCATAAAAAGGGCAGTGTTCCAACTGCGGGACGCGAAGCTGCGGAGCGGACAGACTTTACTTCACCTGGCGGTGGACCGGCGGACGCCCGTCGACGACTTCCATACTAGCGACGTGTGCCAGTGAGTATTTACTGTTTTAACTTGGATAAAAACATAATATGCTATCATAGGCGGTTATGACATTGCCACGCAACACGCAGCGTGGCGCGTGAATGCGTATTCTAACGTTGATTGTAAGTACCTCCATTTGTATAGAAACACGCGCAGTCCAACACACTGAAAATGCATCCACGCGCGCGCGCGTAGGTGCGTCGAAACGCAACATGCAGCGTGGTGCGTGGCAATGTGATAACCGCCATAGGTATATTTTTATTTATTTACTTAGGTTGGTTTACAAACCATATTTTATTTTATTAGCATACATTTAATATTTTATAAGTAACTTGGATTGTTATTCGACTGTAGAAAATGCACCTTTTACAAGTTTAAAAACTGTTGTACTGATGAGACATTTTCATCCTGTTGCGGCTAGCAATATTAGCTTGTGTGTAAATTTACTGTACCTCAATAGTTTCTGTTTCTAAGAAAAATTACTGCAATGGAAGACACAATGACGGACTTGTGAATTTATAAGCCTGGAATTTACACAATATAACAAAGAACGTTTTTCAACGCGACGCGCACAAACGTGACTGACATCAGTGTAGACGGAAGCCAAAGAGATCCTTGTTTGAGGAATCCTTGTTCGCAGCCCTAACAAATTTACTGTCTGTAACGTTCAGATTCCCGTGCCCGCGCACGACGCGGCTGCTGCTGGAGTGCGGGCACGAGGCGGACGCGGCGGACTCGGCGCGCCGCACGCCGCTGCACGTCACGCTGCTCTGCTACCAGCTGCTGCCCGGTATGTAGCTTGTATAGCAGCAAGTATAATGTGCGGCACGAGGCGGACGCGGCGGACTCGGCGCGCCGCACGCCGCTGCACGTCACGCTGCTCTGCTACCAGCTGCTGCCCGGTATGTAGCTTGTATAGCAGCAAGTATAATGTGCGGCACGAGGCGGACGCGGCGGACTCGGCGCGCCGCACGCCGCTGCACGTCACGCTGCTCTGCTACCAGCTGCTGCCCGGTATGTAGCTTGTATAGCAGCAAGTATAATGTGCGGCACGAGGCGGACGCGGCGGACTCGGCGCGCCGCACGCCGCTGCACGTCACGCTGCTCTGCTACCAGCTGCTGCCCGGTATGTAGCTTGTATAGCAGCAAGTATAATGTGCGGCACGAGGCGGACGCGGCGGACTCGGCGCGCCGCACGCCGCTGCACGTCACGCTGCTCTGCTACCAGCTGCTGCCCGGTATGTAGCTTGTATAGCAGCAAGTATAATGTGCGGCACGAGGCGGACGCGGCGGACTCGGCGCGCCGCACGCCGCTGCACGTCACGCTGCTCTGCTACCAGCTGCTGCCCGGTATGTAGCTTGTATAGCAGCAAGTATAATGTGCGGCACGAGGCGGACGCGGCGGACTCGGCGCGCCGCACGCCGCTGCACGTCACGCTGCTCTGCTACCAGCTGCTGCCCGGTATGTAGCTTGTATAGCAGCAAGTATAATGTGCGGCACGAGGCGGACGCGGCGGACTCGGCGCGCCGCACGCCGCTGCACGTCACGCTGCTCTGCTACCAGCTGCTGCCCGGTATGTAGCTTGTATAGCAGCAAGTATAATGTGCGGCACGAGGCGGACGCGGCGGACTCGGCGCGCCGCACGCCGCTGCACGTCACGCTGCTCTGCTACCAGCTGCTGCCCGGTATGTAGCTTGTATAGCAGCAAGTATAATGTGCGGCACGAGGCGGACGCGGCGGACTCGGCGCGCCGCACGCCGCTGCACGTCACGCTGCTCTGCTACCAGCTGCTGCCCGGTATGTAGCTTGTATAGCAGCAAGTATAATGTGCGGCACGAGGCGGACGCGGCGGACTCGGCGCGCCGCACGCCGCTGCACGTCACGCTGCTCTGCTACCAGCTGCTGCCCGGTATGTAGCTTGTATAGCAGCAAGTATAATGTGCGGCACGAGGCGGACGCGGCGGACTCGGCGCGCCGCACGCCGCTGCACGTCACGCTGCTCTGCTACCAGCTGCTGCCCGGTATGTAGCTTGTATAGCAGCAAGTATAATGTGCGGCACGAGGCGGACGCGGCGGACTCGGCGCGCCGCACGCCGCTGCACGTCACGCTGCTCTGCTACCAGCTGCTGCCCGGTATGTAGCTTGTATATGTCGTAGTAAGATTTTATAATTAGGTTTTTTGCAAAAAAAAAACTAGGGATTTCGCGAAAACCCGGATAATTTGATATAAGCATTATTTTTTTTCAATCATCCTGACATAAAGCAGTTTTTTTTTGCAAAAAAACTAGTATAATTGAAAAATCTGAAACGTGCCTTAACCCTGATTGGCTAGATTAGTAAACTCTTATTATGATTGGTTCTCTGTAGCATCAAAGGATATTTTAACGAACCAATCCGAATAAGAGTTTACCAGCAAGCAATAAACTAGCCAATCAGGGTTAAGGAAGGTTTCAAAGTTTTCAATTAAACTAGGTTTTTTTTGAAAAAAAAAAAAACTGCTTTTTGTCAGTATGATTGGAAAATAATAATCGTTATATCAAATTATCCGGGTTTTCGCAAAATCCCTAGGTTTGTTGCAAAAAACCTACTTAATTATCAAAATCTTCTTACGACATATACTCCATTTGCTTAGTTTCAACGAAAGTGTAAAAGCGGTTTTTTACCATTGCTAAATTTAAATTACCTTTGTTTTAATTAAATTTGAGTTTTATGTATTGCACAGACGAGCGAGACTGGAGCGAGGCGCTGTGCGGCGTGGTGTGCGAGCTGCTGGGCCGCGGCGCGCACCACGACGCCGTGGACGCGGCCGGCGTCACGCCGCTCGTCGCTGCTATAGGAGGTCAGTCTAGTGGTCACTCTCTTGTCTCGCGTTCACTGCGCTTGACTACGCGTGCTCCCGAGTCCGAGGCGAGCGCGCGTTGCCCGCGGGTGATTCACCCCAATAAGAGGTTTTCAATTTCACAGCCCAAAAAAAAAACGAGATTTATTACGCCGCTATCAGATGGCGCCATGCAAAATTCGGAAATTTGATTTTCTTACCTGTCTAAATTTAATGCTAACCCATACTTGATAACTAAACAGAAAATCATCTATTCCAAAGAGTCGTCTTTAGACAACGCTAGCTACGGGCGCATTGTAAAACTTTTTTTTATTTTTTTTCTGTCACTTTGAAAACATCTCATTGTTAACAGACTACTCAAAAATTAGTGGAACCAGCGAACTACTATGTACTCGTGTATACCATGTGGCGTTCACTCGTTGACCGCGCCTTATAATGCAGCGCCACCCGTGGACAACGGCGAACGTGAACGGCCCAGGCGGCGCGGAGTGGGTGGCTCTAATGAGTCATGACTTTTATTGTATTTTTTTCTTTTTCGCTATGAATGCATAAATCTGTCTATAATGTACTGTAATAGGACGTAATACCCTAATAGTGGGTCTTGAACGGCACAGTAGTAATGAGTGTCCCGCGGCAGGTCCGGCGGAGGCTCTGCTCTACTCGTCAGTGTCGCCGCAGCTGGGCTGCCTGTGCGCGGGCGCGCTGGCGCGGGCGGGCGCGCGCTACGACCCGGCCGCCGTGCCGCGCAGCCTGCACGCCTTCCTGCGCCGACACGGCGTCATGCCGCGGTGAACACGCCCGACGCCCGCGCGCACAGGGAACATACTAGCTACGAAAGACAAACAATCGAGGGGTCAAGTTTCTTAAGGGGAACGTATGAGTTTGGCGCGAAATTTTTATCTTTTTTACGTTTTTAATTTATTTTGGCGAAAGTATTCGTATCTAGAAAACCCTTTCCCATATTGTATTATAACAAATAAACAAAAAAAAAACCAGAACAAATCAAAAAACCTCAACTAAATTCGATGAACTCGTAATCGCATTCGTAGTGATTGCGTTAACCATAACCATTGCCGCTTTAACAAACCAGATTTATATGACACGCCTATAGAAAATAGCAATGGCTAAGAAAATCGCTTTCAATACGATAACAAAAAGATCTAATTTAGTTACGAGACTTGCCCCCCTGTTTTTAGAATTGCCTAGTCAAACAAACAACCCGTATAGTTTCGCTAAGTTTGACTGGATATTGAAAACGGCCGTAAGGCTGCGTTTCCACCAAAGATGCGTAGGAATATGTTTAATGTTAAAATGTTCACTTTAACTACAACCGATTGATTAAAATAATTATTTTGGTCGCTAAAACACATTACTCGCTACGCCTCTCTAGTGGAATCGTAAAACTTTAATAGCAATGAAAGGCTACAAACTAAATTAGTGTTGTAGCCTTGTTTTAACCTACCTTATAAACAATTTTGGAAGAATAAAAAACTAAATATAATGCAGAGCTTAGATAGGTAATAGATAAAAGTTTAGAGAGAGGGGTAATGTTTTCAAAGCTCAAATTAAAGTCTAACCTATGTGTAGGTAGATAGATGTATTTAGTTATTTTTATTTTTATTCAACAGCTCTAGACAAATTATAATCTTTTGAAACAAATCAAAACATAGTACACAAAATTAATCGATTTTGCTCAAATATAACGTTGCCGAGACTATTGTTTAATCATGAAACGATGTTCGGGATAACGTTTTTGTATCCCAAAAGAATATCTATAGATCAGTCTGGAAATTTCATAAATTGATTAGATATAATAATATGTTATGCTTAAGATTCAGATGTACAGAAGCCAGCACAATAACCAAACCGTTTGTGTTGCACAATAGTCTTTGAGTACGCTTACAGTGTAGATCGACGTGCTGGCACTTTAGATTAATGTGATGACATGACTGATGTATAAAAAAAAGATTATTAAAGTGTCTGTACTCTGTACCATATGAAAAGTCACTTGTATACGCTTCCTATTAATAGTGTAACCTGTCGTTAATAAAACACTGATTCATTAATGTAATCAAAAATTGTACTTAAACATACTGTTTACTTAATTTTGTTACAATTTTTTTTTAATTTACAATAAATACCATTTTATTGTAGTAACATGTAGCAAATGTTGTAGTATTTCTCTAAAAATATATTTTTTAGAAATATTGTGTAGAAATTTAAGGTAGGCATGTAATGTCAATTGAACTGTATAAAAACTGGCCATTGCCTTTTAAGTTCTAGTCAAAACAAAACCTATTTTTTAATGTTCGTGTACTATTAGATATAATAATTATTTTTCTGTGTTTATATACTCAGGTATTTTTTTTTATCAGATTGTTATTAATGGTTAGACAAAATTTTGAATTAGTTAAAATGTGTCAAAAAAATAATAATTTACTAACCTATATTTTTGGTTTAAAGTAAATAATGAAAATAGAATTTTAATATACAATGAAAATGTAACTCGAGAACAGTTTTTTTTCATGTTTTTAACGATATTTTGCTTTAAAGATAAAAAAAACATAAGTTGAAATAAAAAAATCATAGTTACATAATAATGAATGTATAATATAAGTTCGCGTTTTTTGTTGATATTGGATATCGAAATGGAATTGAAAATAGATTGAAGAGAAGACAGATCCCCTTATTGTCAAAGTTATTTTGTTAAACAAAATCTGCTTTAACTTTAAATGAAGATGTGTGATAAGTCTATATTATTATTTCATTGTATTGTAAATAATGTAAGTAAAACTCTTATAATATTTTTGATTTTATTTTATTAAATAAATGTAGCGTTATTTTTCCGTGAAATATCGGAATAAATATAATTGAAGTTGATGGTATACCTACCTATATTTCCTCGTTTGATTTTTTGCTTTGGGTAGTCTTATTAAAATAGATTGAAACCATTTCCAAATTTATAAGCTGTTCCTACATATTTTTTTTGTACTTTTTTTTGAGCTGTAGAAGGATTTTGGGTTTGGCCGGGGGGAAGCAAAGTGTGTGGTGATTCTTTTTTCCAAAAACACCGCAGCCAACAGTAGTCGCGAAAGTGCGAATACCAACCATAGTGTAACCTACTTTCAGGTAAAAAAAATCTTAAAATAAACCCAGTAAATCAAAGCAATGTAATATGCAGTAAAAGCTGATTATTAACCTTGCTTCAAGGTAATGATGATGTATGTAAAGACTAACTAAGATTTCATTGTTGGATTAGCACGGTCCGAAAACGTCCCTCAAATTACAGCCGAGCCATAATAATAATTCAAGACGACTATCAACAAAACGATCGTTAGCGGCGGATGTCTGTCTGTAAGGCAAGATGAAGGAAATTGCGTGTTATACGCAGATTAGAGTATCATTAAAAAGGCGAGGCGCGGGCCGTTTGGCGCTGCCGTCCTGACCACGGTCAAACAACCAAAGCAATCATTTTTTTTTATTAAGGACGCTGCTGCCCGTCTTTCGGGTTTTCCTCCCTTAGTCGCCTTTTACGACACCCAATGTGAGGAGATGGGGTGGTGGTGATATTCTATGCCGCAACCAAACTGCAATGATTTACACGATACCCACCGACGGCCCACGGAGGGCCTGGCTGGACACGGCCCGGGTCCAGTCCGTGCTTGGCCCGTTATAGTGTGAATCATCCTTTACCTATTACCTAATGTAGGCAATGGGCTACCAGAAAAAAAAGAGGGGCTGAGGCTGGCATGGCACGACTTTCAGTTTCGTTGAGGCTCGCGCAATGAAAACACGCGCGTATTCACTTACGTAACTAACCGCTGCACCAATCGGGCTGACAGCCCGCATTTCGCGATCGAATGACACACTTTTTAAATAATTAATATACTAGGTATTGGATTTAAAACAAGAATTATATTGGGAAGTAAAGAAAAAAAATATAGTAGAGAAAAGTTTTTCGCGCGAAATCAAAAAGTTTTCTAGTATACTCCTATTTCGGTATTTAAAAACTTTTCTAGAAATAAATTACATATTTTAATAGTTGATATAAATAATTAATAAAATAATGATAAAAAAGGTGAACACAAAATACATATTTTACAGTTGTGAAAAAAGTGATGAGTTTATTTTTTGAAGTGGAAATTACTGTGGCACCATCTGTCGAAAAGTAAGTATATCTACCACATTAATAAAAGACTATTTTATATTAAAACAAATGGTATTCATTAAGATTAGACAGGGAAGTTTGCGCTATTTTTCATTTTTTTTTATTTCTCAAAACAAAACTTATGAACTAGGGCTACAACAACAGCTGCTGACGAAAACTAAGTAAAGTTGTTTATCTGCAGCAGCGAGCAGTCTTTCATTAGTTAAAAGTATCTTTATAGTTATTGTTATACTTACATAATATTTATGACAAGTTATTTTATATCTTGATTGCGTTCATCAACATCTGATTGGAATTTAAACGAATCTTTCTGGTTAAAAGCGCTATATTGCTTTCTGGTATTTCTGGCAATACGGTAATTTATTATTAAAGTACATTGTGTATAGTGATTCGTCAATTTGTTATAATAAGAAAAAAATATTAAAAGTGGTCAGTAAGCCACGATGAACTACTTTTATTTTTATTCTTAGATGAATGTAATACTTAATACTACGTTCCTACGTAGGGTATTATACTAGCTGTGCTTATGACCTAAGTATATTTTGAGTTTATTTTATTTAACTAATGGGACTTGACCTAGCAAATTCTTATTGTATTCAAAGATTAAGTATAAGATTACTAGTCTTTAACAGTCCGAAGTGTCACCAAATACGGTATCCAAATATCATTTAAGAGGATTATCCACAGCGGTGATCATGAAACTATACAACTACTTAGGATGGAACATGACACCTTCAAGGTTGTAAGAAAGAAACCAATAGGTAATAGTTTATGGAATCATTCCAATAAAGGATGTGCTTTACTCAGAGTTTGTTTCAGGCTTTCGCGTTTCGCATTTTATTTGAAAGTTCATATTCTTAGAACAAAGCTGAGTTAAGTAAGTAAAGTCACTCTTAAATATTAAGGTTCTATGAAAAACTCGATTTAGGTACAATTTAATTTTATTTGTAGCATAGAATACCAATACCCCATCACCTCCCTAAGGAAATACCCGAAGCAAGCGTCCATCATCCTTCATAGAATAACTTGAAAAGCTATAGGTACTTACTACGATCGCCAACCCACTTGTTTAGCGTAGCGATTGTGGCAAACCCAACCCCCCGCAACGTTTGTCCATAAAGCGATCTGTGGGGGAGGCGAGGCCTGTGTCCAACAGTGGACCGTCTTTCGGCTGAGATGATGAGTTACAGAGACCTACAATTCATTGCAGACGACTGTACTTAGGAACGAACGCAACTTAACTACTTATTTAAGGTTAATATACCTACAGCTAAATCAGGCTAGCATTATAAGAAAATTTACTACGCCGTAATTTTATCATTATATAAATTAACCTTTGTTTATAGGTAGGTTCTTAATTTTCACGGTCTTTACACGATCGTTTTAGTTCAAAATCCTAAATCGTTGCTCTAATAAAGCAGCGCCTTTTAAGCCATAACTTACTGCCTAGGTATATTGTTAACTATAAGAAGTTGTATGTACATCTTTTTATAATAATACTAGTCGACCCGGCGAACTTCGTACCGCCTAACCTATTGGTATTTGTGCATATTTTATACTTAAAAACCTTCGTCTTGAATCACACAATCTATAAAAAAAAACTGCAACAAAATCCGTTGCGTAGTTTTAAAGATTTAAGCATACATTGGGACAGACGCGGGAAGCGACTTCATTTTATACATTGTACAAGGGATTTAAAAATAAAAATCTAGTCTAGGAAACATTGATCAGCATTGAAGATACACTTTCCGTTTATAATTTGCTACTCCGGCGCCACGTCAAGCGCCGGAAGCAGCCTGATTCCTAAACTTTTATAGATATCGTATAATATATAATATATATATCGTATAACCTAAACGTTTTATTTTTTAGTGATTTCAAGCAAACTATTATCAATCTACTTATTTGCTAAAAAGAAAACTTTATGTAAGTAAGTACTTAATAACAGTGTTTAATTTTTAGAGTTCCGAGTACTTTGTCCGTCCATGTGTCTGTCTGCAAGACTCACCTATCTCCGAAATGGCTTAATAAATCCAAATGAAATGTTTGCACGATATATTTTATCACCTAAAAATATTAACGAGTATACTTTAAAAAAAAATACGTGCAAAAATACGTGCGGTACCTACAATACCGTTAGCTCGAGTCCTCGCACTTGGCCGTTTATTAGCATTTCTTCCTACACCACACCTCTCAAATCTCAAAGAAACCCATAGAGTTTATTAGTAGGATTATGAAATAACCTAAGTTTTCTATTACACAAGATATTGTCATGTCAAATCGCTCATTGTTTGTTCATTGAATGGGTGTGCTGTGCACATCGATTGCGTTTGGGCAGCATGCATAATATTATATAATCCAGAAATCTTAGATGCCTTACCGTATTGTAAGACAGAGGAGAACTCTTCTATGGAGTTTCACGTAGGAGACTCCTACTATCCTAGGACTTTTGACCTGTCGAAGCTCACTCTTATAATATAACCATCCATACCTACCTATACATGATGATCAATCTTCCATCAAACAAATATAACATACTAACTTACATACGTGGGTTGCCTGGAAGAAATCGTTTTTAGCGATAATGCCGCCCATTGCATGCATAAATTGTCTGCACCCTTAATTTAACAACACCTGTATACACATGAAAGCATGAATGATTTGAATTTAAGCAATTGTACTTTTTGTGTCTTACTTTGTATGCAACAAAGTGTTTCTATTCTATTCTTACATACATAATACATATGTCGTGGCCAGATCGTTAAATTGGCCATTTCATGATGTGGCCGGCCATTTCATGAAAAGTGTTTTTTCATGAAATGGCCGATTTTCGTAGGCCAGATCATTAAAATGTCAACGTTTAACGATTTGGCCAAGTAATAGCATGACTATTACTACACATACATAACGTCACGCCTGTCTCCCATCGGAGTTGGCAATTGATTCCACTTGCTACGATCTTGACAAATAACAAATATTATATTACAATTATTTATCCCCCAAATATTAACATTTTAGTAGACTTGAATACGAGACCATTATTTTGATTGACGTTGAATGCGAACTGTAGTAATTTCAAACGTATTTCGCAAGTTTAGAAAACATTTTTGATCTACTGAATGTTTCTTAAATCATCTAAGTAGATGTTATAATAATGCTTGTGTTTGATTGAACATGATTGTTTAAAAATTCATTGTAAGCTCGCTAACGTTTGTTTATTAAATATCATTTTAAACACGAATTAAATATTTTGACTCCGAAAAGTTTGCTCATCATCACCATTATTTAGTTTTAAGAGCCTAAATGCCCACATCTGAACGGAGACCGCATCTCCCGCACGCCACGCACCAGTGTTCTGCCTGGGCCAGTCTTTACTATGTCCTCCGACCATCGGGCTGGTGGACTGCCATCTCTAGGCCACCACTCTGTGACCACTGTTGTCCATCTTTCATCTCTTGACTGCCATTTCCATCCTAACCAATCTAGTCTTTAATACATAAGTGAAGAGCTTGTGCGAATGAGTGTCCCCCCTTAAGCACACTACTTCCAAAAGGCATGGAATCGGTGCATACGCACCTATAGAGTTATAGCGGAGCTGTATAACTGAACAGCCTAATTACGTGTATCTTTTTCGATAATTTTATGATACCATCATGTTGCCTCCCAATTAGGGCAGTTAATATAATTATGCGTGATCGTACAAATTGAAAATAATGGAATGAGATCAGAAAATACTTATTAATAAAATCGGACAAGAACACGAAGCGGGCGCCAAAGCGCCGCCGCCGACGCACGCACCCGCCCGAAATTGTTACAATTACTCTTTACTTTACTCATTTATCCAGCCTTGGGTTTACGATTAAACAAATTAACATGCATTTTTCGTGTTAACTGGCGATTCTGGAAGCCAGCGGCGGATTTAATGCCTATTATTATAAATTGAACTAATTACTGAATTTACAAGGATTTACACTTCGTCGAATTTGTAAAACTATAGCTCTGGCAGAAACACCTGCCTGTTTTTTGCGAAATGCAGGGTTTAATACTGCAGGGTGTAGTTTTTGTGTATGAAAAATACGATGTCGCGTGTCACTCGTGCGTGTTCAATTAATTGAATGATAACTACTGACTGCTTGATAATGTTAATAAGTAAGTGGGTACCTGTTCACGAGATTGGGATAGATGTTTCTTTATCCTGGAATTCATGAGTAGCCTTCAAATCCATCCCTGCAACAATTCCTGGGCAGCGTAATCGACTTTTACAGTTGGTAACTTTAGCACGTGATCGTGAAATATGCAATTTTTGCGCAAATTCAGCCTTCGTTTCAACGCTCGCCAGTGACATTCCAAAGTGTCGATTTATAAAAGTTTATCAACTGTTCATCGATAGAATAACAAAATATGTATGTTACGTCTGTAAAATAATATTGAAATAATTGATTTATTACTTAACTAGTCAACCCGCGAACTACGAACCTACTATGTTGATTGTACACATAAACCTTCCTCTTGTATGTGATTCACTCTATCTATTAAATAAACGCATCAAAATCCGTTTCATAGTTTTAAAGATTTAAGCATATCAATATATATAAAACTCTTCCGTTACTGACTGACTGACTGAATGACTTACTGACAGACAACGCAGAGCTGAAACTACTGGGCGTAGCGGGCTGAAATTTTGCATGTTGGTTCCGTAGGGAGTGTAGGTGAGCACTAAGAAAGGATTTCCCGAAATTCCCATGGGAACGGGAATAAACCGGGTTTTTGTGTTTATGAGAAATCTGCGCGAGTGAAACCGCGGGGCAGCCTCTAGTATACTTATAGAGGGACAGACAGAGGAAGCTACTTTGTTTTACACTATGTATTTATATACTTACATATAGTCTTGTTTGTTTCTCCTTGTGGTAAGAAACGTCTCCCCATCATATCGCCACAAGGACAAACATTTAGGGGGCTTTTGCCATTATATCGCCACGCTTGGCAGGCAGGTTGGCGATCGCAGTCTTGCTTTTCAAGTTTTTCAACAACGAAGCACGCTGCTGCCCTTTCTTCGCGTGATTCCTTAGTCGCCTTTTACTTAGTACACTATGGCACAAAATACCTAATATCACAGGAGGAAATGGGGTGATGGTATTCTATGACGGCACCACGCGGCAATTATTACAACTATAAGAGAAGAATCAACTCACGCGCAACTAAACTTTTACCAGTTAAGTGTCGTCATTATCTCGCGATTCCCAATTAAGTACAAGCAATTATTACAATTACCGCATACTTATACTTACGATTCGAATGCTCACAGCTTATGTGATTTCTTTCCAAGAATCTTAATCGTCTTCTTCTACCTTTATTATTTACCTACACCTCTTTATTTATCAAATTTACTATCAAAGCCGTGCACGTTCGTCCGTTTACACGAATCTTCAGAGTTGACTATGTAAATAAAGCGGTTAGCCGGTTTTGTAGAAGTATGGACGAAACCTGAGTATGAAATTTAATATAAAATGTAAAAAATGTAGTAAATTTTGACATAGGTATTCTGAGACATAGTTCGTAGTTCACTTCTGTTTGCGTACACAAGTTTCAAAGTCTACAATAAATCGAAATTACTGCTGAATGGCTTCGTACGTACCGTACTTACGACTAGGACCTTAGGTACCTAATAAATATTGAATATATTGAATTGAATTGAATTGAATTTAATTAAATAAAAGTAAAGGAAACCAAACCAGCCGTTGAAAATTTTAAAATAAACGACGAAAGTTTAACATTATCTACATATGTATCGGAAGTTAAAAATTGTAGAGAACAATGGTTTTGGAGCAAAATCGGAATAACCCGTAAAATATGCAATGAAATGTATTACAATCTCAGTATTTTTTTTTTCGAAAAGTGTACATTTTACTGCACGCGACTATACCTAGGTAGGTTTTTTTATATTACGTAGTAGGTAAATAGATAAGTAGTGGCATTCGTGGATTTGCGCAACAACCGGTGTGGTGTGCCTGCCTCAAAGGTTGGCAACTGCGCCTGCCTACTACTTAAGTCGGTCAGCAGCATCCTTAACGTATTGCAGATACCTAGGCAACATAAAGCATTTATTTATGAACGTCGTGTTTTTGTATTAGTAAGTATGTAATAGTAGTACTGCACTGCACAGTAGCCAAAACTTTAAGCTGCCCATTTGTGTTTCAAAACTTTATAGCGAAGTGACAGGCGAACATAAATTAAAATACATTGAGTCAAGTCAAATAAATTCTCAACAAAAACTATGATTTTCAATTTGTTACCAGACTAAACACGTTTAAGGCTTTATTATAAGTGAATACATACGGATTAGCCGATTACAATATAAGTAGCACAAATAATAGGTTTTCTTATCACTTGCAAATTAACTCCATGTAGGTATTGAAACCATACCATACATACCCCTCATTAGGTGGTCGGACGACCTGGTTAAGGCTGCGGGAATACACTGGATGAGGGTCGCTTAAGACTGGTCGCTGTGGCGTACTGTGGGGAAGGCCTATATCAAGCACTGGACGTCTTTCGGCTGATATAATGATGATGGTGAGGTAATGAAAAGACTCTTCGGGTCTTGAAGAGAAGCCAGCCGCTGCCAGCCTCATGAGGCTCTACATCGGGGTCACAAGTGCCAATGTCGCTGACATAATACTCAAGCAGAGAAATGGTCGGAATGTTGTTGTGCAACGCAAGCGCATGGACGGTGCTATGCAAGATCTATATTATGATTATTGATTACATTCACATGATTTGAACACAAAACTGTTTGTGTTACAGTCCCCTAAAAATGTATGTCCTAGGGAGCCCTTATTGGATAAAAATCCTTTATTACGATAAAAGAAGATAGTGGCGCCACTGTTTAATGCGTAAAAGGACTTAATTCCTAACTTAGAAAAATCAATGAAAAGGTTTTATTTTTATAAAAATGTACTAAAAAAACAGCTTGGTTCTCTTTTGAATTACTGTAACAAACATTTGTCAGGCATCAGGCAGGACTTTCACTGCGTCTCTGCGTCTTGGTTTGTTTGCGTGTAGGAGATACAGAAGACAACAACGAGACAAGTTTTTAGGAAACCTTCTTAGTTTTCTTCTTTTGGCAGAGTACTAAATCAACATTCCGTGCCCCATACCCATGGTGACTGCCACAGACCAACTAGAGATACTACGTATCAGACGGCCATCTCAGTAATAAAAAAAATTGCCATAGTGAAAGCCGTGACTAGTGATGTATGACAGTTGTTTTTATTCTTAATTGTAAGCTTATGTTGGGCAAAGGTCCCCAGCGTATTCATCCTCTTTTTTTTTTTGGCATGCTAACCTAATTTTTTTATTTTTCAAATTCTTTAAATTATAATATTAATATATTCTTGATTCTTGTAAAGAAACTATATGCTGGCTATGCGACTTTTAACTATCTTCATAAAAGTCGCATCGCATACTTACCAGACAACCAACAGTTTCTCTACGAGAATTATTACAGTCCTGAAAATAAATGAAACTAAAGCATCATTTACGAATTTGTATATTTTTGCCCAGTTGTATTCAAATCTTTAATTATTTTACTAGTCGCTTCTTGAATGCACTTGTCTTTTTTGATTTTCTTAATTGGGGAGGCACATCTGAAAAAAATCAAAACATAATTTGAAGAGCAAACAATGTATTTTATTAATACTTCCTAAAAAATACAGAAATCTAGTGTTAGAGACTTTTTGATGAGTGCCAGAGTGACAGACAGACAGACATACAGACATTACGGTGACGGATTTGTTAATAGTGTAGTGTAGTGTAGTACAAAATGACGTGCAATGTAGCTACTATATAGCTTCATCAGGTCGTGAGACAAGTTCACATTAAAAATTATAATAAAAATATATTGTTAGAGGAGATTTCAGGAGATATTATGTATGTATGTTTGTCCGCGATTATCTCGCGTTTGGCTGAACCGATTTTGATGCGGTTTTCAGTAATGTATCTGTTACATCCATGAGAAGGTTTTAGTACCTATTTTAACCGACTTCGAAAAAGAGGAAGTTCTCAGATTATGTTTGTTGCAGTTCGTTGAAGGCGGGTCTCTTTTTGTAAAAAAGAAATTATTTTTTTTCTCTAACAAACTAGTCCTTCAACGCCTACAACTCGGCACCATAGTAAAACCGCAAAAGACGCCGCCTCCAACACAGGCGGAAGACGACACCCCTAACCGCCTCATTGGTCAGCAGCACTTGCCTATTGAGGAAGTTTACTTGCCGGCAGTAAGTCAACAAGACTAAGAGTAGGTTAGAGTGTAGCCTTAGGGGCGCTATCCATAAAAAAAAAACTAAAAATGTTGTATGAATACATGTATACCCGCGATAGTGGTACTTTTTTTATGATCGAGGCGTATACAGGGCTGAGGGGCTTAATACAAGCACTTTTTGTCCCTCCCTATCGTGTTTTTCCTAAAGTGGCTAGTTTCTGCAAAAATCATCCGAAAATATTTTGGCGACCTCTAACACCGAAAGAAGGCCACGGAGTGGCCGGGTTCTTTGGAAGTTATTGATGAGCTTCAGACACACTATCGAACCCCGTTATAGGATTTTCAACTTAATTTTTATCGGACTTAGAAAATTATCGAGCCATATGAAAAAAAAATTGTCCCCATAAGAGTACTTTTTCATGATGGGATCTTGTAGAGGAGTATAATACAAGCACTTTTTGTCCCTATCGGGTATTTCCTAAAGTGACCAGTTTCCGGGGAAAACGTCCGGATATATTTTGACGACCTCTAACTCCGAAATGGGGCGACGGGGTAGCAGAGTTCTTTGGACGTTATTGATGAGAATCAGCCACACTATCGAACCCCGTTAAAGGATTTTCAACTTAATTTTTATCGGACTTATAAAATTATCGAGCCATATGAAAAAAAAATTGTCCCCATAAGAGTACTTTTTCATGATGGGATCTTGTAGAGGAGTATAATACAAGCACTTTTTGTCCCTATCGGGTATTCCCTAAAGTGACCAGTTTCCGGGGAAAACGTCCGGATATATTTTGACGACCTCTAACTCCGAAATAAGGCCACGGAGTGGCAGGGTTCTCTGGGCGATATTGGTCAGCGTCAGCCACACTATCGAACCCCGTTAAAGGATTTTCAACTTAATTTTTATCGGACTTATAAAATTATCGATCCATATGAAAAAAAAATTGTCCCCATAAGAGTACTTTTTTATGATGGGATCTTGTAGAGGAGAGTAATACAAGCACTTTTTGTCTCTATCGGGTATTCCCTAAAGTGACCAGTTTCCGGGGAAAACGTCCGGATATATTTTGAAGACCTCTTACTCCGAAATAAGGCCACGGAGTGGCAGGGTTCTCTGGGCGATATTGGTCAGCGTCAGCCACACTATCGAACCCCGTTAAAGGATTTTCAATTTAATTTTTATCGGACTTAGAAAATTATCGATCCATATGAAAAAAAAATTGTCCCCATAAGAGTACTTTTTTATGATGGGATCTTGTAGAGGAGTTTAATACAAGCACTTTTTGTCTCTATCGGGTATTCCCTAAAGTGACCAGTTTCCGGGGAAAACGTCCGAATATATTTTGACGACCTCTTACTCCGAAATAAGGCCACGGAGTGGCAGGGTTCTCTGGGCGATATTGGTCAGCGTCAGCCACACTATCGAACCCCGTTAAAGGATTTTCAAGTTAATTTTTATCGGACTTAGAAAATTATCGATCCATATGAAAAAAAAATTGTCCCAATAAGAGTACTTTTTTATCATGGGATCTTGTAGAGGAGTTTAATACAAGCACTTTTTGTCCCTATCGGGTATTCCCTAAAGTGACCAGTTTCCGGGGAAAACGTCCGGATATATTTTGACGACCTCTAACTCCGAAATAAGGCCACGGAGTGGCAGGGTTCTCTGGGCGATATTGGTCAGCGTCAGCCACACTATCGAACCCCGTTAAAGGATTTTCAACTTAATTTTTATCGGACTTAGAAAATTATCGATCCATATGAAAAAAAAATTGTCCCCATAAGAGTACTTTTTTATGATGGGATCTTGTAGAGGAGTTTAATACAAGCACTTTTTGTCTCTATCGGGTATTCCCTAAAGTGACCAGTTTCCGGGGAAAACGTAGTAAGTAATCATAAAGCTATTCCTTAAGATGTCCGAGTTATAAGCAAAAAGCCATACCCTTAGCCCATCCCCCCATACAACCTACTGAACATAGGCAAAACTGCAAAATAGCTGTCATGTCACAAATGATATATAAATAATAAATACCTATTACAAATCCATGTCTTTATTGTTTCTTGTGGTGAGCCGTGGCAACGCAGCAAACTCAAAGGTTGAGGGACTTGGAATATCTGAAAATATAAACAAAAAATAATTTATATTTTCTTAATATTATATTTTCTCAATAATTTGTTTGAATATTAAATTCAAATAGAAAAAAAAACATACCTAATTTAATTGTTTAGAGATGTTCTCTATAATTGGCTCCTTTGGGCTGGTTGCCCTTTCCTGTCTGTAAAAATAAAATTAACATAATTAAAATAAGTCAAATCGCTGCCAATGGTAAATTACCCCTTAAATCCATACCTCCCTAAGGTGTGGCGAAGCTATTGCAACTATGGGAAAAATTTAACTATAATTATAAATTTTAAAACTAATTTATTTTAGTAGTGACATTAAAGAGTTGATATAGAAATACAACAACAATCCACTCATAGTATACTAGGTTACTAAGTCACTAGTAAACAAAACAAGTTTAAAGAAAAAAGTTTACATAAAAATGAAAAAAAAATAAAAATTAAATACTTATTCAATTATTAGCCCAAACAAAAGCTTCTACACAAAACATAGACCAGTATTATGACATTTAATATTATAGTTAAAGGTTTTAAAAAAAGTATACCAAAATTGTTAGCGGAAGCTTCTAAAAATAACCTTTTTTTATTTTCAAAGTAAAGTCGTACAAATAGTACTTAAACTATTAATGATCTTAATAAAACATGTTAAAATGCTTCGTTTATAATATAAACTAGCTGTCCTGGTGAACTTCAATCGCTTTTCAATTTTATTAAAAAAATGTAATTGTTTTTATCTTCATTGCATTTTTCAATCTTTTCTCAGGTTTTAAACCTTCCCTGCACTACGACAAACCTTTTAAAAATAAATTCAACATACAAGTAAGTATATAAAAGAACCGTGTTAGTTACACTATTCATAACTCAAGAACGGGTGAACAGATAGATATGGCTTTGGGAGGTAGATTGAAACCTGGAGCAGGGATATTTTTCTACTCTGGTACCTATTACAAAATGTATTATCTACCAAACAGTAAATTATTCCCAAGATATCTTACCTTATGGGTAACAGCGTAGGAAAGACGGAACGACGACCCACGAGGTAGTATTTAGAAGTGAAAAACCCTTTTGAAGTGTCTTTCACTATCAACAAGCTTGGTAAGCGGTCGGTGGGTCGTTTTAGGTGGAAAACTGTTCAGTTTATACTTTAGTTCATCACGATTTAGCCACAGTAACTACACTTTTTGTCTTTTATCACCGCACGTAAAATGGTACAAAATAGCGTCCTGACGCTGTTTTTGCAATCACAGCACTACGTAGACATAGTCAGAAGCATTTTTCAGAAGTTATTATAGTTAAAAGTCGAGATTACAAGCAGAAAAAGCTTTTCAAATCAAACAAAACTTCTGCAAAGCAAAACAAAGATGAAATGAAACAAAGACAAAGAAGAAGGATAAAGGGCCTATTACATTTCTCCTGAATAAGTCTCTGAATTAGCAACCTAATTAGGTAGGTTTCTTTTTAGGAAACTTAGCCAGCGTAGTTTGCAATCACAGCTTTCCTTAGTAAGTCACGATCTAAGCTTAGTGTTGCCACTTTAGTGGATTTTCCACAAAATCTGGTGGTTTGGTTGGATTGGAACCCCCATTTAGTGGCATTTTTTTGTATTTAGTGGCTATTGGTTTTTTAAGCGGATTATGAGAATTATCTTAAAATAGAAAAAAAAAACGACTATTTAACCATATTTTTTACTTTCAAAATACAAATCTATATATTTTTTTCGACGGGGTTAATTTCTATTTTATCAATATATATAAAACTCTTCCGTTACTGACTGACTGACTGACTGACTGACTGACTGACAGACAACGCAGAGCCGAAACTACTGGGCGTAGAGGGCTGAAATTTTGCATGTAGATTCCTTAGGGAGTGCAGGCGAGCACTAAGAAAGGATTTCCCGAAATTCCCACGGGAACGGGAAAAAACTAATTTTTTGTGTTTATGACAAATCTGCGCGAGTGAAACCGCGGGGCAACCTCTAGTTTTTAATAAAACTTAAATTAATTCTCGTATGTAAAAAACCATCACCTACTTAGATCAGTAGATCGCTATACCTCCCTCACCTCACCTAGTCCTCATTTACTAGGGTTCATTTCGTTTACTCGCGCGTGAGGAATGAGGTAGGCGTGGGACCTGAGGCCTACGTTGCGTTGTTTATTTTCTCGAGGGAGTGAGGGCGTGAGGCGTCGTTAAAACACAATCCTAATGCCTCACGACGCCTCACACCTCACGCCTCCTCACTCCTCACGACGCCTTACTCCTCACGACGCCTCACTCCTCACGAGCCCGCTTACGAGTTTTATACGAGGTACACAGGTGTACTCACTCACCTTACTGTAACGAGCCCCCTCAAATGAGGGAGTAAGTCTTCACTTGAGGAACCTTATCTGGCGGATTGCTATTTCATCCAGTTGGCAACACTGGAGATAGGACGTTTTTGTTCTAAATCGGTAGCTAAATCGGATGCTAGCTCTCTAAATGCAATTACACTGTCCTGAATCAGGACTGACTGAAATCAGAGACTGATTTAGGAAAGGTGTAATAGACCCTTATAACAAGCCAAAATGGCCGATGGCCGGCTTTTCAAACCAGCCAATCACAAGCAACGTGCCTGTCATACATGACCAGTTTCAAGATGGCGCCTATGGCTAGCGTTTCGATAGTAGGGTTAAACGGCCGTGGTGACTGCCGTCCGAGCTATGAGACGTCATAACTTTTTTTTTTTCGTCTTTTGCTGAAAAATTTAAATAGATATTCTTCGATCGCCAACCTACCTGTCAAACTTGCCTGAGGCCATTATGGCAAAACTACCTCAAAAACAAATATATTATAAAGGGGATAGATTTGATTGTATGTTTATTTATCTGCATAGAATAGGCTTCGAGACCACTGGATAGAATTAAAAAATAGTTGGGAAGCTACACTATCCCCGGGTAAAAATTCAGAACGCAGGGCGGCTCACAATCGCCGTGTCAGCTTGTAATTAATAATTTTAATTAACGTGCACCTAAGAAGCGTGGACAAAGCTACGAGCAAAAGCTAGTGCATATGTACACATACAAAGCAAATAGTGACAGAGGGCTAACGCAATTAAGTATGTAAATATAAATTTGCTGCCAGTTAATAAGTTTAATATACCTACCTTCTCAATTAATTTAGTTGGCACGTTTACAAGTAGGTAAATAATTTAGCTAAGTATCAATACATAGTCAATACATAGTATAAAATAAAGTCGCTTCCCGCGTCTGTCCCTATGTATGCTTATATCTTTAAAACTATGCAACGGATTTTGATGAGGTTTTTTTTATTAGATAGAGTGATTCAAGAGGAAGGTTTATAAGAGAGTGATTCAAGAGGAAGGTTTATAAGTATGATACATTGAGCAACATAGTCAAAGGTTAGGCGGTACGAAGTTCGCCGGGTCGACTAGTTAGGTATATTAAGAATAAGATAGTCTCAAAGAATTCGATGTTTTAGTTATGAATTTAAATTTTCAATTAAGGAATAGGATAAAAGTAATTACGGTACCGGACGGAAGGACATGATTATAAAACGCTTATAATATTCGTTTGCATATTGCATATACAGCACTATTAATAAACATACTTTTATATTTTGTTGGATGTTGGTTGGATATGAAGATTAAATTTATTTAGATGCATTATTAACCTTTTTGATTTTTATCATTGTATGCACGTATGCATGTAAGTATTCTGAAAACTATAAAAACTATAAGCATACTTATCCGTTATTTTAGGAATTAAATTAAAATAATAATAAACATTGCCAAATAATTCACCTGGCCACATTAAAATTTCGACAAATGTAATTTAATAAATTACTGCTACTTACAGAGCGATCTCGCTATAATGACTTCGATCAAGATAATCATGCAAAAAAGAGCTAAAGATAAATCTGTGGCATATATAAATTACAAATCAACTTTATTCATTGAAATTAAAACAATTTAACGTTGTTGGTGGTAGGTAATAAATGTTTTTAAAATTTTTAATCTAGATCAAAATGTTTTTAGTTTTTAATCTAGCTAGGTCAAATTTTATGATCTTTCAGGTTTATTTTCTTTTCTTCTAAATCATAATAAAAGTAAAAATTAGAAGCAGTCTTTACAAATTGATACTCTTTTGAAAAATAGGTAAGTCGTGATGTTTTAAATTCGGATTTTGAATTTTTGTTTCTGCAAAAGTACTGAGAGGGCTTTCATGAAACCTTCACGCATGTCTTCAGCGTAGCCTGGAGCAACTTTTAGGCTTTCTTTTAACAGTACTGTATACGGAGAAAAAAGTTATTTTGTATATATGTACTAATGTACATAGGTACATACTTACTTAGCTACGCGAAAAACGTCGCGTGCGGGCTATAGTTTCGTAATAAGACTTGACTAACAGTCATATAATTACTGCTATTGTCTGTAACCGTGTAATTCACACATCACACATTAAAGTGGCATATCGCCCTGGTTCTCTTTAGAAGGTAAACTATATCATTATTGAGTTTTATTCGAATGATATATTTTTAGATAATGATCAGTATTTAGCTGTCCTTTGGGTTCTTTTGGAGCAAATGATTTCGACAAGACCTTTTGGTGCATGACTCAAACTTCTCTTTCATTTTTTTTGCACCACTTACCTATATATAATACTAGCTTTCCGCCCGCAGCTTCGCAAGCGCTTTTTATAATAAAATTAAATAACTGGTTGATTTGTTTCTCAGAAATATAGGGAAATTATTTTTAATCGTACCAAAGCCCTAAAGAAATCATAAAAAAGCAGTTTGCCTTTACAGCATTAAAATTTGGTTTTTCCAGTTCCCGTAGTATCTTCACGAATTCATGTCTTTGCTAGACTTATATTCCTTACGTTTCTATCTTGAGATGTTTGGGCTGAAAACCTAAATACAATGATGTTCCTAGCGGCGATTTCCTTACTCTGAGGATGTTCCCTTTTCCATTTCAGGATATCTTTTATTAATATCACCCTGTATTGTATAAACAAACTAACCTTATATCCTTCATCTCTGAGGCTAAGCTCTGAGACTTTACTAAAAATTAAAAACTAACCTATATGCTTCATCTCTGAGGCTAAGCTCTGAAGCTGCACTAAAAATCCAGTTCTATTGTACCCTAATTAGGTCTACTCAGATTCATTATCATCGTCGTCCCAACTGATTGTCGTTCATTGCTGTACATTTGCCTCCACTACAGGTTGCCATAATTACCTTTCTTGAGCGACCCTTAACCAGTTTACTAACATCACTTTTTTTCATACAAACTGTTACACTCTGTATCAGCACCCGCAAAAACTTTGCACACACCTTCCATATTACTTTATAAGGAAATCTATGTTCGCCATACATATTGCATCAAGGACTCCAGGACTAATAAACGCAGTTATAATATCATATTTAAAGTTTAAGTATTATGAAGAGAAAAACCTATTTTACCCTGAGCTTAGGGGCAAAATAAAAAAAAAAACCATTTATGAGGTTTGTAATGTAAAGAGAATCTTCAGCGTAAATTTCAACTTTTTAATCGCAGTAGTTTAGAGTCTGATACAAACTTTTACATCCTGTATACGTCGGCACAGTGAAGTTATCACCATATCCCGTCTTTGTGAGACGTAGGCACCCATAATCAGCACACCCACAAATAATTGCGCAATCAGCGCCCCTAAAAACCTAGAAAACGCCACCCATATCGATTTTTAATACAAATTTATTTCCGCCATCTTGGATTTCGAAATTGATGTTTTTTGTGCGATTAGCGACCCTTATAACCTAGAAAAATCATCCATTTCAATTTTTAAGCAAAATGAGGAGCGGTTTCGGTTTTTCATACAAACTTTAACACCCTGTATCATGGCTTACAAGACTAATAAACGCAGTTTTGATATCATATTTCATGATCTCATATAAAAAGGACTTTATTTTGAAAATTTCAAGTCTCTAGTGTAATTAGTTTAGATTTTAGCAAAAATTATATTTCACCCTGTATAAGAACTCAGGGGCAAGATATAAAAAAACTAAAACAATTTATGATGTTCGTAATGCAATGACAATATACAGTGTAAATTTCAACTTTCTAAACCTAGCAGCTTAGGAGTTTCATACAAACTGTTACACCCTGTATACGGCGTCCCGGTTAAGTTATCCCAAAATCCCGTCTTAGTGGGTGCCTACGTCACGTAAAGAAGCTACTGTCCAAATTTCATCTTTCTATCTTCAGCGGTTTCGGCTGGGCGATGATGAGTGAGTGAGTGAGTGAGTGAGTGAGTGAGTAGATCAGTGGTATTTGGATTTTATATATATAGATGTACATTTACTTAATAACATATACATTTTCAAATTAAATAGGTATTAGTGCTTACTGAAAACTTACATAGGTAACAAACGCTTAGTAAAAGAAAATTTATTTACTGCCTGATTTGCTGACTATTTACTTACAATAACTTTAGTACCCTCTCCGACGTCCGAGCCGAGACGACACGCAGGACTTCCATGTGTTTTTGGTGGGCTTTCATAAAGCAATCATGATTACAGGGTGGTACGCGTCGCGAGCGCGGCGAGGCGACATGCGCTTGCGACGGCTGGCGCGCCCCGTCGCCGCCGCCCGCGCCGCCCACGCCGGACCCCCTGCGCGCCCTGGACGAATCTTCACCGACTGTGCTCAGGTACGATATTTTGTCGAGGAGTTGAACCAGCTCGAATAGATCTCCCGTGACCGCCTTGTCAACAGCCGAGGTTGACATGGGCGGGGTTTTAGTGGGTGCGACCCCACATAACCCGGTGGCTCCCCCCAGGGGCCGCAGGAGTTTCCTCGAGAAATCAACGGAAATTGGACGTTTTTAAGATTCCGGTTCTTGTTCCAAGGAAAATCTGTCAAAGACACTTGTCTCCGAAACAGCTTCACAAATCAATCAACACCGAAATGATTTCAATAAATACTCAGGTTGCCTCATGAATATAAGAATACAAAAAGCAAAGAAGTTCTAAAGGAGCGTAGGTACTAGCTTCATGACAAAAAGTAATGGAAATTTAGAGAATAGATACATAATAAAAAAATGTAAATACCCACTTACAGAAGTGAATACAGAACTGTAGTGGATCTGCTTGAAAGGAGTCTCAAGGATCTGACTCAAAATAAAGAAAGAAACATTTCTCTTTCCAGAAATGGACTTCATCAAGAAACCTTCTGATTTGAAAACTCCTAAAGGAGACAATAAAGAACCGTCTCGTCGCAAAACATACTACGCGAGGCGCATACTTAAAAAATGTAAATGTAAAAATGTTAAGGAAACTTGAGTCACAGTACACATCCTGTGCGAAACAAAATGTTCGTGTTTCGGTTCCATTGCTTTGTGCTTTGCTATGGTGCATTTATAAGTTGGTGGTGAAATGTACTGTTACCACATGCGTGAGTTCATTGGCCATTCGATTCTGTGTGAGCTACAGCTGTGTTAGATACAGCGTCGAGTTCATTACCACCGTCATACAGCACAACCTTTTTTTTAACTGTTTAACCTGTGGACTTTCCCCTAATTAAGTATCACTACAAAGTCTGTCTTAAACCCTTCAAATCGTAAAAAATTCATTCTATAAATTTTTAATATTTCGTAATGTTCAGGGTGGTTGGTGAGCCTATCTGTTCTCGAAAGGTTCTCAGATCGGATTTAATAATTAAAATGCTTAATAAATAAGTGTTTCAATTGAAAATAGTAAATACTTAGCAACTTTCTCAGTGTCGATAGGCTTTGCTGTCGACTTGTTTTAGGTATATCGACACTATATATCTAAAATGCACTGGACTGAAGTTTCCAGTGCGTTGGATATAGCAGAAAGTATAAGATAGAACAGGGGAAATTGTTGCAGCTGCATAATGATGTGATTTTACTGTCGTAAAACATAGCATGCTTTTATGCACAACCACAACCTTGTTGTGTCCGCGTTTATTTTCTTCTATACTTTAGCCCTAATGTAGAGTTTATCTAAAAATTGCACAATTGCAGAAGAAAAAAAATAGGGATGTAACAGTAGTTAGAATACCTACATAGATCTATTACAAATAAATAGCTCTTCAATCATAGTATAAAATAAAGTCGCTTCTGCGCCGCGTCCGCGTCCGCGTCTGTCCCTATGTATGCTTTAAAACTACGTAACGGATTTTGATGCGGTTTTTTAAAATAAATAAAGTGGTTCAAGAGGAATAAGGAGGAGTTCATAAGTGCACAAAATTGTCATATGTTAGGCGAAACGAAGTTCGCCGGGTCGACTATAGTTACTTTATAAACATACAACTTTTTTAAACAGATCCAACCCAATATACAAAGAAGAAGAAGAGCAGGAGGTGGTTATAGTCGTGGACTCCCTCGACGAGCCGTCCCTGCCCCCGGGGGGTGAAACCCTGGCTCCGGCCCCGAGGATACCCCAGCGGGCACCCTCAACCTCTTCGGGATACGGCTCTGCTGGAGGTAGCCATGGGCGGTCTTCGCCTACGACTATCGTGGCAAAGTTTCCAATACCAAATTCAGACTCGGAGAAGAACGAAGGATCTCATACAGACTCTGATGGGAGTCCAGACTGCACGCTGTCGAGAAGTCTCAAGGATGATATACGGGCTTGCTTAGGTGGTTGCCGGTGAGGAAAGTCTACTTTAACTTATCATGAAGGCCACTATCAACCGCAGAAAATTAAGATCTTATGATATTTTATGACTGAACACTTTTATTGTTGTTGAGTAGCCGTGCTGTCTTAATAAAGTAGTCTAATTATCCACTATCTCGCGAACTTCTGACGTAAATTATTATAAAGTTTTGTTCTTATGGTGTTTGTCCTGTTACTTTTCAACACAGGTGGGAAGCAGATGTCAACGATGTAGTAGAAGCGGCTGTGAAAGGTTCAGGGGGCCTCACGGCGGCGCGGGCTCGCTTGCAAGCGGCTCTCTTAGCATTACACAGTCAGCCACCCAGGCCTCCAAATCGGGGCCCCACGCTGCCCTACTGCGGCCCTGGAGTCAGGCCTGGCGACGTCACCATGATGCCGAAGAACACTGAAATGTCTTTGTTGGTAAGTTGGCTACTTTTAACCCTATCCAATAATTATTGAAATTGTGTTTTTTATTCTTACTTATTTACGATTTCTCAAAATTTAATATACTTTAATAAGATCACATATTAACATCGTTAAATTTAAACTGAACAATAATCAAATTAGTTATTGATAGTCTAATAACAATTCAATAATATTATCTTGATGGCACACGTCCGTTGGTAATTTGCGACAATGGCGACCCTGTCACAGTTTCCAAGATGCATATTCATGGCTCATCCGTTGCTTAGATGCTATCTTATGTATGGTTAATGACGACAAATATTGGTCATTGCATTGTTTTATTTACGAGAACTAATTAGTTTTCGCGCGGCATTCAGTATAGTTTTGAGGTTTTTCATGCCCGTGTAGATTATAAGGCTGAGAAATGAAGGTTAAATGCTAGACTTAAAATATTCTTTAAAACTAAAAATCAAGTCAACAATCGAAAACCGAAGGAACGAAATTCCTTCTTTTATGGTAAAGTTGAGAAGTTAAAAACTGATATTAAACAATAATATTAATTTAAATGTCGGCAACTAAAAGGCGCTTGTTTAAACGTTTTCCTTTAATTTTCCATTTGAACTTGTTTAAATTAGTTCGTAAAATTATTTAAATCTATGCTTTATACCTGTAAAACCATATATGAATGTGAATATTTTAACTTTACTATAATTATCATAAATACCTAAGTATAGGCAGGTACCTTAATTACGGGTATACATGTAATGCTGCTACAGTTACCTAACTAACACAACAAGCTTATCTTCGCCCAATTTCTAGACCGTGAAGGTGTCAGCTAGTGCAAGGTAATAGCTGGTTCGCTCTGATTTATTTTAGCTCACGTCACGCTACGGTTAAATATTTTCAATTACTGTAATTTTATGTCGATTTTAATACAAAACAAAAGTCATTATATTTTTAGTTCAAAAAATTGAGTTGATATCGAAATAATAGGATTCACTTTTCAGTTTATTTTTTGTATTGAACCTGAAGCCCTGAAATTGAGCAAACCTATCTAAGGTGAAACGTATTATATGTTACGTAATATACAGTTTATTAAAACTTTATTTTATGTACGACTAGAGGCTGCCCCGCGGTTTCACTCGCGCAGATTTCTCAAAAACACAAAAATCCCGTTTTTTCCCGTTCCCATGGGAATTTTCGGAAATCCTTTCTTAGTGCTCACCTACGCTCCCTAAGGAACCTACATGCAAAATTTCAGCCCGCTACGCCTAGTAGTTTTGGCTCTGCGTTGTCTGTCAGTCAGTCAGTCAGTAACGGAAGAGTTTTATATATATGTACGATTATTATATTTTAGAATCATTATTAATATAACTTATTACGGATTTGATTAAACTGCTACAAACAAAGTATATTTTATCTATTAACCATCAAAATTACAAAGTAACATGGAAGTGAGCGGTCCGCAATTAACTGCTTGTCGTGATTGCAAAAAGATACAAACTCGTATCACAATCATGAGGAATCTCGGGCACGGCGAGTTTTCACTTATTTATGAGACTATGTATCATAAGATCATACTTCCTTGTAGAGATAGATCGTAGACTGCGGGTTATTCCAATCATCAGTGTCGAGGGCGCTCTACATCGTATTCAAAGTAGAAGTAATAGGTTTCGCACATGTAGAGTCGCTAGCTAGAGCAAAGAAAAATAAACGAATAAAATTTGATCGTACTGAAATGGTATACTTTTAATTCCACGCGACTGTACTTACGCCCGTATATAGGTCATGCTTGTAACAGAATGATATAAATATCCCGTGTAGGAATCACGAATTGTTATAGCTTCCTATTTTCAGGAAAGTAGAGTTGCAATGACATAGGTTTACGCACGTTGTTTCGGGTTGTTCACCTAAACAATTTGGTACATAAAGTTTTGATCGTCTGACACGATATTTGAATAAATACCTCTCTTTTAGACACCTCGATAGATGTTTTGATCATATCTATTAGATGCATTATAATTTGATCACTATTATTATTTGTAATTTATGCAGTAGGTAGGATACGTTATAAATAATCGATAAACGTCTCATAAAACCCTCCGTAACATTCGATAATAAATGATCTACGTTGAATATTCACAGAATCTTAATGAATTTGGTATTTGACTGTTTCATAAGATATTAATTTTGATGTTCTTCAAGGCCGCCTTTTATTGAAGTTATATTTGATTGTTATGTTTTGTAACAAAAATATTATAAGTATTTTCTTACTTACTATTCTAAAAAATTTGTTGTACTTACATATATTTCAAAGATATACTTTCGTAACCTTTCACATTATTCTGCACTGTAGAGCCTTTAAATATTACTTGTAAATAAATAATTTCCCTATAACACTTTTAATTTCAAAGCCTTTAAAATAAATATCATCTCGCCTCATGATATTCATCAACATCATGATCATCCTCATAATGCCTATCTACATATTTCTATTTCACATTGTACTTTGCTAACTAATGAGACGTCCTTAGAGAATGTCCTAGCGGTCCCATCGGTCAGTGTTGCTTGCACAATCCGACTCAGCACTCAGCTCAGTTTTCCAACATTCGCGACGAGTGAATGTAGTTCACGGCTGTGATGTGGCAACACTCGTCGCGGTTTTGCATACCGACTAGGGTTGCCGAGTCGCAGACCAGTTGAGATCTTTAAAGTCAGATATGTATAAAATATGTATGTATCTACTACCTAATTCTTTATCTACTACCTAATTCTTTATTAGATAACGGTTTTTTCAAATAGCTCTACATTGTAACGGGGATGTTGCTTTGTGCTATTAAATGGTTTATTGGAAAAAACATTAATTTCAGTTCCTTAATTTAGGGACAACCCTGAAACAACCCGATCTACCTGAAAAAATATCGTTACACTTCTTTCGGCTCATACCCGGCTAAAATTGATCAAAATGACTGGCTTGTAATATATATATTTTTCACCCTTGCCTTGACGTAAGTATGGCGCCAACCGTCGTCGTTGGCGCCTGGCCTGGACATGCAGAGGTACTGACTTGCTTTATATCGATAATCTTATTGTCCTTGTACTTTAAAATGTATCTTTGTTGGTACATTTTACAAGTCATATGTGCTCTACAGAGGCTCTACTCTAAATGTAGCTCTTCCCAAATAAGTATTAACTTGATTAATAGTGGCAAAATTTTTGCAGAAATAATTTATATAGTTAATTTTTTGTTTACACATTAGCATGGGTTAGATAAAGGATTCATAAATATTAATGTAAGATCTTATTTACTAGTGTTTTTTCTGATACATTAGTTTTTAATGTTTTTGTTATAAAAAAATTGTAAGAAAAACCCAAACATAATAATTTTATGTAGATAAAGTAAGATTTTCTCTGGTTTTAATTTACTCGCAAAATTAACAGTGAATTTTTTTTGGTGTAATATTGCAAAATCAGTTTACAGATTGTACATAGTGAGTCTTTAGCCTGGTCAGTCATGTCTTTGTGCACTATTCTAGTCGATATATAATATTATTTAGTCAACATTTTGGTTTTAGCGTGGTTTAGTGATCGACAAGCGTCATTCTATGCTTCACACTGTAGAGCACGGTTCTCTCATTTTTGGAAATTTTGGAACCTAGTTTGCGACGCGGAAAATGTGGATATCTATTACTGCTATTTCATTAATCATTGTTTTTTTAGTTAGTTTCCTTTTCATTTTTACAGCACTGCTACCTTTGATCAATAAAAATAAAGTAAGTTGATCCTTATTCATACCCTGAGAAGTTATATCATATTACGAAATATTAATAACAAGCCTAATACCTTCATTATTGGAGCACCTACATTGGAAACTTTACATGGAACGATATTATCATCTCGGAGAACTGCCCAAATGATCCAATAACAGTCGCGGGCGCATGTTTATGTCCATTGTGCAACAAAACCGGCGCGGGCGCAGCGCGCCGCGGGCAAGGCAGCTTGGCGGTCACTTCATCATGCCTTATTTAAATACTTGGCGAAAACAAACTAAAAATTCGCAACCACGCACGAGCGAGTTCAACGCTGGGCATCTTTGCCTGTTCTTGGCAAGTAGGTCCACAAGTTCTGCTTATCTTATGAATATAATAATAATGCATCCAAACTCATGTCGAAAACACACAGAAATTACTATTGAGTATTTTCAAAAAAAAATCTATCCTTTTGGCACGGTATGCAAGCTTCCTTCGCTCAGGGGAAACTTTCTGAATTCGGAGTTTCAGGAAAACTGCATTCTTAATGATACTTTTACTTAATTGTAAGTAAGTGTTAAATGTTGTTAGAAAGGGATAATAAACAGTTGTTGTGACACGAGTTGTTAAAAAGTAGGCCTCAAGCCAGACTCGTTCTCATTAGGTCATATATAGCGTTGCATAACGCAGAAAACAACGGTATTGTCTCCTAACAATAAGATCGCATGTATTAGACCTTTTATCATATTGTGTAAGTTTATTACAGAGGTTCTGCCTGTCTGGGAAAAGAGTTTCTTAAAGGCAGCTTAAGCAACACAACCTTAATTCTAAAATACATAAGTAAAGGTCCAAGCAACGTAACTTTTAAACGTAGCGTAAAAGGACATTTAAAACCTACAGAAAGTGCAAAGTTACACTAAAATAATACCGATTAAATTACATATTATTAAAGCATTGCGCGTTAAAAAGTATTATTTCTTCTTTTTTCATTTTATTAAATTAGTTAGATGACTAAAAGTTCCGGATATTAAGCGTTGCACCAAACTTATATTTATAAGATATGTAGTTATATATATTTTATGTTGTGCCTCTAGCTCCTCGCTTGTGGTGTTGCGTGGCTCACGGAAGCGTCTGTCTGTCAAATCTCATATCAAGTGATATGACATTTTTCATAATTGTATTTGCGAAAGTTTCACTCAAAGTCACAAGCACAAGCTAAACTTATTTGACTTTTTCACCATTGGTAGTTATAACGAGGGGTGATTCCGTTAAGGATTTACTGTTCAAGAATACTTTCCGTGTTTGTTTCTCGACCGGGGCCAAG
This sequence comes from Euspilapteryx auroguttella, assembly GCA_951802225.1. Taxonomy (NCBI): domain Eukaryota; kingdom Metazoa; phylum Arthropoda; class Insecta; order Lepidoptera; family Gracillariidae; genus Euspilapteryx; species Euspilapteryx auroguttella. The sequence goes on from OX637656.1 coordinate 4,248,640, forward strand.
AGTTGAATGATGAACTGAACAACTAAGTTTGTTTCCGGGAATATGCTTTTAAAATGTTTTTCGAGCATCAAGAACACACATGTACCTAGTTAGGGCCCTATGTGTCATACTTACCTACATGCTTTTATAATATTTTCTTGATTCATAAAGACTTCTCTTCGCAGTGGCAACCAAGGGTCATTGATAATGGTTACAGTATATACCTAGATACTTTATAAAACATAGATAAGTATAATATTTTTTTTTATCTTAAGTTAACATATTTTTTTATTTAATGAACTCTTAGTATCATCTAAGTGAATAAGCAACAACAGTAAATAATGTTATGTCACCAGGGGTGAAGCTGTGTTGACATGTGGCCAGTGAACTGTTAACTTTTATGAGCAACTGTACATCGCGATTCCTATCAAAATATTACAAACGATTGTTGTAGTGAAGATTGTGAACATATTATTATAATATAACGAAATTGCTTTCAAAAAATTATTCATTAAATAAAACTAATGAATAAGATCGTAATTAGAATTTTGGAATTAATGCAAATATAAAATATTATGTTTGTTAAAAGTCCTCTACTTTTTCCGTCAAAGTGTCGTCTTTTCATAATTCATTCATTTAATATTAGTAGGCTTCCATTATTAGTTTTCTAAGTATATAAATAAGTTACATACATTGAATTTGATTTCCTTGAAAGTATTATAAAATCAGCTTTTTTGGAGGTGTTTGTGGGCGCGACCGCACATGGCGATGAAAAAAAATCAAACATTTCACAATTTTATTGAAGGATTATTGGTATATAAATATAAATGAATAATATTTTAATAAACTTAACTCATTTAATAAATTTTAACTCATAATTTTATAAATAAATTCAAAATATGGGTATTTTTATGGGTTTAAAAAAAAATACCTAAGTACTATGTGACAGTTACAAATTCGCAAATTATTTATTGAGGGTAAAATTTTTGATATGTCCGTCCATTCAAGAAAATACACAAAGAATACTACTTATATATAACACAAAATATTTTTTTTAAGTAGCACCATCTTTCACTATGCAGATAGTTACGTCAATCAAAGCAAGACTAATCAAAATATTCGTTAAGATTCTCAGATTGGATATTGAATGTAGTAAATGGCAATGCATCACGCCAATCCTACCAGATCGTGACGCGCCTTAAAAGCCTATAACACAATACTTCGTTACGTAAACTGTAAATAAATAGGCAGCCAGGCAAGATGGTTATTACTTATTATCCGAGTGGATGCTGCGGTTTAGATTGTCCTCGATTCGTTGGTAATAAACCTACAAACTTCAACATTAGGCATATTCGATTTTGTAAAGGTTGTGGTGGAAACTTTATTTACCTACCGATATTGAAACACAAAAATATGGTTCTGTTGTGGTCAGATAACCTGTTTTTGCTAAATCTAAAAGGAAATTTTATTCTAGAATCTAGATAAATTGATAAAGAACGGAGTAAGGGCGGAGAAGGGAGCTCTGGCTTCTCTCTAAACTAAACTCCTTTTGTAAAGGTACCTAATAGTTTTGTTAATCTGTTTTGTACTAAATTTATTTTGAATGTGCCGTTTCTTAAAACTTTAAACTATGTAGGTAGATACAGATGAAACAAATAATTTTGCATGAAACCAAGTATATGGAAAACTTTGCAGAGGTGATTTACTAAAATTACCTGTCAACTGCCGCAATTTAGTGCGATCTATCGACGACTGTGTCAAGCTTTGTGCGATCCTTTTTAGGATAAAACAAAGTTTTTAATAATTAAGAAACACTAGTGGAATCAAAAAACCTTGATACATTTATTTTGTCAAAGATCACCATTCCAAAAAACGAGACTAGCTAGGCCTTCGAAATTACTTTATAGTTTTTGTTGAAACTATATAACATAGGTAAATTGATAATAAAGAAAACAAATTCTGGTAATGCAACTTTCATTTAAAAGTAATACAAAATATAATTAATAATAAAATTTATTACTTTTTCCAATAAAATGTAGAAACCGATGCGGGCGACTGACATTGAATGTCCCTTTTTCTCAGTATGCTATATCGAAGCTCCATTCTCTGGTTCATTCATTTGGTCGTTTGATTCCTTTCTCGTATATCTTCTTAAGATTTAAAAATCATTATGTGCAGTCTCACTTAAATAGGCACGGTTACATCGAAAAAATTAAACCAAGATTCAATAGTGCTTAAGATGTATCTCTAAATAATGTTATACAACATTTCTTTCCTAATTTATATGTCTGTAATTCCATACATAGAGTTGCAGTTTTTTAGGTCACAGAATATATAAGGCAAAGTAAACAATTCATTTAATATAAACATTTAGCATGTGGGTGAATATTGAACGGTTCTTAATGAATTCTCGGACGTTAAGTAGAATCAATAATTTTTAAGATTACGATAAGTACTTTAGGCAAGATTGTCTCACAAATTTTTTATTGCAGTAAAGTAAATGCTATAGTAAAATATTATAGGTACAGGATGCTTTATCTAATAAAACATAAGTATTATGCGTAAAAAAATACGATTTATCAGTCCTAGTCAGATCGGTGCCTTCTAATTTAATTTTAATTTTTTTTCTGAATTTAACCTTTGTTTGAGTACTTTTTTGAATATTTATGCTTTTACTTCCCTCGTCTTAAGAATTTATTCTTAAATCGGTCATTATACAGAAAACATTTTGGAAACAAGTTATTTTAATTATGAATAAATAACATACATACAAACTCAATTAATTGGTTGACAAATTAACAAAAGCCTGTGCCCATATTTATAAAGTCGTTGTAAAAATAAGTGTACTTTGGTTAAAATGTATTTTATTAATTAAAAATAATTGTGCATAATTTATTAATTGTGTTGGGTTCAACCAGTTTAAGTGGTTGTTATCTTAATGGCTGAATATACACAAAAGGAGACCAAAAAGCGATATTAATTTAACCAATATTTATTCCTTAATTTCAGTTTGTACGTTCTTGCTAAGCAGAAAATATCTGGGGTTACTCGGATCTCGTTTCCATTTCGTTCTTGATAATTTGCTCTGATTTGTGACTAAATAACAAAATATATTGTAATTTATTTGCTTATTCTGGACAGACATTATGAACGTAATCTCTTAGTTTTCAGTGTGTAGAGTTCTTGGTACAACGATCCGAACTATTAGGCCTTTATTTCTCACTTCACTACACAGTTTTTCAGGGCTCATTATTGCACTAATTCCACTAAAGCACAGTGACAGCCACGGAAAACTAATTAACAAAATTTTGTTCGCTTCGCGGGAAAACCCTTATTTTTTTTTACTTTTTTCAGGCAGCCAGTGCTCTCTTCACACTAGACGGCGCTCGAAGCGAGGTGCTCGCTCGCCGACTGGCCCGCAGCGAGCGCCGCCGACGCCGCTGCCGAGTTTTGTTCACGGTCTCCATGCTGCTTCTCTTGTTAGCTGCTATAGCAGCTGTTGAGCTGCTTATGTCAAATGGCAGAAGGATTTTCGGTGCCGTTCTGCGTTGAATGAATACTTGTTAAGCTTGGTAAGCACGATTCTGTATACTTACTACATACAGACTTCACACTAGAAGGTACGCTTGCAATTTATGTGGTCACTATGTTTTCTGCTACTTAGACATTATGCAGCTACAGATCTTTTTCTAAATCAAAGCAAAGAATGTATAGCAGCTCTTACCTTTAACTTTATTTAAGGGTAGACAGAGTATAAAAGTAGTGTGTCTTGAAATCCTTTTATTTGGGATTTCGAAAGGTCGTCGAAGGCCTGTTATTGTTAGTTTAGTCGGCCTGTGTTTATGCTCTTTGTGTAATGTAAGCGATACTAGCCACTAATGTGGCTACTTTTAGTTTCACAAACGAATATTTTTAAGATCATTATCCTGAAAGCTACACCACAAAGCCAATTTTAAGCAAGATTTCTAGGGCGTTATTGATGCATATTTTTGATTTTGGCATGGTTTAGAAGATATTAATTATTTATCGGGATTGGCGCTAGTTTCGCACCGTGTAAGCTCTTAATAAGTAATTAATTTTAAAAATTTATAATTCTTTTTCTCAGTGCATTAATTTTGTATCTCATAGGTACCGTATTTAGTTATATTACTTACCTATGCTAAACTGAATATTTAGAATCTGATTATGATTGATATTTTAAAATTGTTTTTTTTTTTTTTTTCAGATATCTTGTGCAGTTAAGCTTTTTGAAAGCTTTATCAAAATGAGACACGTATACCATCTGCAAGTAAAGCTCAAATTTTTTATTATTTCGTGATCATTATAATAGAGTTTTACTTTTGCAATTTTGTAATTTTTTTGTGTTTTTTTTTCACTGTTCCAAAATCATCCCCAGCCGTTCTAGAGTTGTAGCAAGACAAAAAAAAAACACAATTTATATTTAGAATATATTTTTGGGCATTAGATGTAAAATAATTTTAGTAAAGCCACCTTTCTCTACATTTTTTTCCGGTGCCATATTTATAAGATATTCTTGTTTCTGTAGGTGAGGTAAAGAAGCTATTTAATAAGTCAGTGTGAAGGATTTTTTTAAACTTGTTACACATGTTATCAAGGAAATAAATGGGCTAAATAATAATTAATATGAGGTGAAGGTTTCGTTTTGGGGCGCTATTTCACAGCGGGCCCTTCATACAATACAAAATTGATCAACATTATTATTTTAAAGATACAATTTATAGTAATTAACCCAGTTATTCATAAAAAGTTAGAGCGAATTTTAGTTATTTACGTATGCCAATTTAGACTGGATAGAAGTAGAACTCCAGTAAAACTACTTAAAACCTACTTTATCTTTATGAATAATATTGTTTTTAATTATGGCTTGTATTTTATGTAATAATGTTACCATTTAACTAAATAAGATTACATTGAATTAGACTTTGTAGATGGTTAGATGTATTTATAAAATGAAATGATACTCGTCTCTCGTGTGATAAATTAATAATCAAAAATGTATCTTATAACTATTATATTGTGATTTGCAGTACCTTTATAACTTTAGTCTTAGAAAATAAAGGGTTTTTGACAGCACTTAGTGCTCTCTTTTATTAAAATTTGTATATTAAAGAGTGTTTTATTTATCTTAAAAAAATGTTTAATACCTTTAATCTTTATAAGTGATTTCATTTAATTAAAGTAGTAACTTACATGATAAAAATATTGATGACTAAACACATATAGATATTACATACATTAATCAGCAAAAATAACTTCATCGACTTTTTGATCATTTTCGTCAGTGGGAACACAGTCCACAATCTGGCAGTTGAAGGCAATGGCAACTACCTTCGGCACTACCTCACTAGCTCTGACTTTGCTGAGGTAGCGATCGTAGTAGCCGCCACCGTGACCCAGACGCGATCCGGAGAGGGAGAAGGCGAGACCGGGAGCTATTATTAGATCGAGTCCTGAAATAAAAATACATGGTTTCAGATCACTTAAGATGTATGAATGTATTTTCAAATTATCAATGAGAAGTTTTAAAACGCATTTGCTAATATCAAAGTGGTCCTAGCCCGATCAAATTAATCCTAATTTGAGCAATCAGGGGAAATAATTCGTGTAGTTTTGATAATTGGTACAATGATACCTTGCGGTAAATATATAAAAATAAAAGTCTTAAGGGGACCGTAGCCAGCCCCCCGGCTGAGGGTGTGAGGGGAGGGGGAGAAGGACCCTTTTTCAGTTTTTTTCTCATATCCCGAACATCTTTGCGAATAGTTGTATATTGATTTTTGTTATAATATTGTTGTGGATACCTGTTATTGGCCATATGTACTACAGTTTTAGTTTATAATGCTCAATTAATTGTAAACGCTGTTGGTGTCCTAAATAAAATAAAAATAATAAAATAAAAATAAATCTATATATATAGAATCCAAATACCACTGATCTACTCACTCACTCACTCACTCACTCACTCACTCATCATCGCCCAGCCGAAACCGCTGAAGATAGAAAGATGAAATTTGGACAGTAGCTTCTTTAGGTGACGTAGGCACCCACTAAGACGCGATTTTGGGATAACTAAACCGGGACGCCTTATACAGGATTTAACAGTTTGTATGAAACTCCTAAACTACTGAGTTTAGAATTTTGAAATTTAGACTGTGGATTTTTTTTGTATCACCAACAACATAAATAATTTAGGTTTTTTTTAATTTTGCGCCTGAGGTCTTATAGGGTAAAACGTCCTATTACCGCGGTAGTCAAAATCACGTCCTATTACGGCTCTATTTTATCTTTTGCAATTTATGATTCGTTGTGACTGTTTATTGTAAAGGTGACTACATAGTGTCCAAGGGAAACTAACACGTAACTTATTTCCTAGCACTCGTGCGTTTAAAATCATAAAAAGAAACTTAAATTAATAATTTTGTGCAACTCCAGCTAAGCGGGAGGCTGTTTCATACAAACGCTAATAGACTCGCGTTAAAACATTGAATTTTCAGACTTAATTTTTCGTGAAAACTAACACTTTAAGATTATGTTACTATATATGAATGCTTTTTACATTCAAGTATTCTTAGTTAATCAAGTTGATTTCTGATTAAAATCAAGTAAAATAAGTAAATATGAGTAAATAAAAGTGCACCGTGATAGGACTGCCGTTTGAGGGTATTTCTATTACGGCGGGTAGTATCCGTAATTGGCAAAACACCAGGTCGGGAATTTTTAATTTTAAAGGTGTTTTCGATATAGTTATGATAAATTCAACATTTACGTGTAATTTTTAATAGTTTTTAAGTTTAAAAATCAATTTCGGAGGTATATTTTTTTTACTAGAATCCGTGATTTTGACGCGAAAAGTGACTGTAAAATGAACGTTTGTTAGAAACCTGTAAAAACTAACGTGCGCGTTTTAACGAAGAAAAATGGTGTAATTAAACGATTACAAACCATTAAATAGTTTCAGAGTGTAGTCAGAGTATTTATATTTACAATTAATAACTAACATAACCACAATATCTTAATTTTATATGTCTGAATAGGATATAAAAATCATGCGATTTTTTTGTACTTACTGTATTAGGCTGTAAGGAATTCTAACGCGGTGTATAGAAATTACAGAGCTTATAATTTAAGTATAAATAGGTAATTGAAAAACTTAAACTTAGCAGAACAGAGATATAAGCAGTTTTTTAATGGTACTTTAAGGTGATAAATAGCTATTAACAATGAGATATTCACTTACAACAAAACAATTATGCAGGCTAGAAGACTTTTACATAATGATATACAGCCTACAAGAGTAATATCGCAGGTAATACTATTGTAACTTAAAAGTTATTCAGTCTCATAGTTATGTAGGTATATAAGGTAAGTAAGCTCGGCTAAATAATCTAAAGTTGTAAGTTGCAACATAACAGGTTAGAAGTTCACAAAGGTAGTAAAAGACTCAAATTATGTTACTCTTATTTCTAGATAAGTGACAATGACTAAAGATAACTCTTAAACAAGTTTAAATTTAGATAAGTGTATTTATGTACAATTCATTAGGAGCCAGTTTACAACGATGCTAGCGCCATTCGCGAAAAAAATAATATCTTCTAAACTAAGCTGTATGACACTAGATAATATAGCCTAGTATTTTTAGGGCACTTCTGTACAGCTTTAAGGTTGAAGACCTAAGAAAGCTACAAAGTGTTACTAAAAGTGGCCACTTTTACTAACAATCTGTTTATAATTTTGTTCTATTAAGTTAGGACTACTTTACTGTGCTCAAAAAATACTAATCAAGATTATCTAGTGTCATACAGTGCCACATTTTTCATATTTGCCTTAGTTTAGAAGTTATTAATTTTTTTCGCGAATGGCGCTAGCATCGCTGTAAACTGGCTCTTAAACATAATCCGTTATTCGTTCAACTCTACAAATTATTGCTATTGTATGACTGTTTATAAAAAAAAACATTAGCGCCCTCTTTGGGCTAAAAGCAAACAAAATGAAACACCCCGATCGACATCTTGAGCAATATACTAGCTACATCTAGCGGCGGGAAGCGGTTCCGCGTAGATGCTAAATATTATTCTATATGTAACTAGCGCCATCTAGTGCTAATTAAGATTTATTTCTTCAAAATTGTCTTTTTATGTGTTATTTTTTATATTAGTTTGCCTTAAATAGTTACGTGTACCTTCGATACCTTCTTCTCTTCTTTAATTTAGCTATTTTGAAAAATGTTTTATTTGCCACCCTGTCACGAGATTGAAATGAGTACTACGCGGTACTGCTTTCCGCCGCTAGATGTTGCTAGCTATATTGCTTAAGATGTGATCATGGAGAATATAATACTTAAGAGCCAGTTTACAGCGATGCTAGCGCCATTCCCGAAAAACATTAATATCTTCTAAACTAGGGCAAATATCAAAAATCGGGCACAGTATGACACTAGATAATGTAGTCTAGTATTTTTAGGGCACGATTGTATAGCTTTTAGGTTAAAGACTAAAGAAAGCTACAGAGTGTTGCTAAAAGTGGCCTGGGTGGGTTTTAGTAACAATCTGTTTATAATTTTGTTCTTTTAAGTAAGGACTACTTTACTGGGCTCAAAAATACGAATCAAGATTATCTAGTGTCATACTGTGCCACATTTTTGATATTTGCCTTAGTTTAGAAAATATTTTTTTTTTCGCGAATGGCGCTAGCATCGCGGTAAACTGGCTCTTAACCAGTCGTGATGTATATTGTAACAAGTTTGCGTACTTGCACAGAGTACTTGTTTAGTTTTTATGCATAATAAACATTGTAAAAATAAACACAAAGTACAAACAGTAAAAAAAGGTTCGTCCCTGCCGGGGATCGAACCCGGTGCCTCCGCGTCACAGTCTACATCACTGCCAATTGATCCAGATCAGACTGACTGTTTGGTAGACTGTTTATTGTTTGTTGTTTGGCCGACATGAAAAAAGAAGGTTATCAGTTTGACCTGTATGTATGTTTGTTTGTATGTATGTATGTATGTTTGTCCGCGATTATATCGCGTTTGACTGAACCGATTTTAATGCGGTTTTCAGATAAGTTTTTGTTACATTCAGGAAAAGGTTTTAATACAGTTTTTTAACCGACTTCGAAAAAGAGGAAGTGCTCAGTTGATGTACTTATCTCTGTCAGTTTATTGAAGTTAGGTTCATTTTTTGTAAAAAAGAAAATATTAGCAGACTTAAAAAAAGGAAATGAAATCAAATGAAATAACACTTTATTGCCAACAACAATACAATTAAAATAAAACATCAAAATAATACAATTACAGTAAAATTTTGAATTTAAGGGAAAGTAGGTAATGGGCGGCCTTATCGCTTAAAGGGATTTCTTTCAGGCAACCCTTAAAAAAAAGGAGTTTATCTGTTTGACCTGTATGTTATACGTGTATGTATGTATGTTTGTCCGCGATTGTCTCGAGTTTGGCTGAACCGATTTTGATGCGGTTTTCAAAAAAGTATTTTTTACATTCAGGACAAGGTTTTAATACCTATTTCAACCGACTTCAAAAAAGAGGAAGTTCTCAGTTTATGTATGTCAGTTTAATGAAGGCGGGTTTTTTTACCCCCGAACGAAAATTCAGAGAGGGGTGTTATAATTTTAATTTTCTGTCTGTATGTCTGTCTGTCTGTCTGTATGTCTGTCTGTGTATCTGTCTGTGGCATCGTAGAGCCCAACAAACGGCTGATCCGATTTTCATTTAGTTTTTTTTTGTATCATAGATAATTTCAGGCCGATGTTCTTAGCCATGTCTGATGAAGATTTGATCAGCCGTTTGAAGATGATCAGCTCTTGAATAATGGATGAGGGGATCTAACTAGCTTCCTATGTCCTATTAATTTGAAATTTAGTACTGTGTTACTTTAATGATTTTAAAAGTATACGGTAAGGTAACGATAATCTTTTTAAGATGATTAGCTCTAGTTCTATAGTTAAGTTCATGAGGGGTCTGACTGGGTCGGGGGTTTTTAAATTTTTTTATTTGAGTTATTTTAAGAAGAATACATATATCGAGCCGGGGAGGGAACAATATGCCCTCCCCGTGTACGAAGCTGATATCAGTTGAGCGTGGGAGGAACCTCGGACGCCAGTAATGCGTGGTTCCCGGGGTCCTTCCCAAAAGCGACAAGACGGCCGCCGGGGGGTTTTAGTGGGTGCGAGCCCCACATACCCCCGACGCTCCCCCGAGCGTCGGGAAATGCGTTAGGCATTTCCCCCCGTTACAAAAAAAAAAAAAAAAAGGATGATAGCCCAGACGGGTACAATTCAATTCAATTCAATTCATTTATTTTGTAAACATAGGTTAAATAAATTACAGATGTCTTAAAAAATTAGGTATCTCTATGCTTTACCACTAGGTGTACAAATTTAAGTTGCTACATGCAGACATGTTATTTACAAAACAAAATTATAATATTTAGGTTTAAATTATTCAAAAAGTATTTCATTTATATTAAGTCAATGTTTTTCTAGAAAATATTCATTTAGGCTATAGTATGCCTTTTCAATTAGATAATTCTTAAGCTTATTTTTAAAAAGAAGAAAATTGTCAATGCACCTTATCGTCATTGGGACCTTATTATAAATCTTAGGGCCCATACATATAATGCTCTTATTTAAGTATGCAGTCCTGGATGGATGGACGCGAAGTTTGTCCTGACGACGATCGCTTGTGAAATTCACAAAATATAAATTCCTTTTTGATTTTACAAATAACGCTACCTCCAGTATATATAGACAGGGAAAAGTAAGTATTTTAAGTCTTTTAAAGTCTGGTTGGCATGAGTCAGTTGGGCGTAGGTTGCATATAGCCCGAACACACCTCTTCTGCGCTATAAATATATCTTCTCTTCGAGTTGAGTTACCCCAGAATATCACCCCATAGCGCAGTGATGAGCCAACAAATGCATTAAAAGATACCAATGCAGTTTTTTGGTTTACTTTTTTTGAGAGGTGATATAATGCAAAAGAAAACTGATGTAATTTGCCTATGACCCAATCCACATGTGGTTGCCATGTAAGGGTGGAATCTACGTGCAAACCTAAAAATTTTGAAACTTTTACACACTCAAGTTTAACTCCTTTATAATTTATGTTCAAATCAGCCAATGTTTGATTGTCCCTTATTTTAAATTCCATTACTTTCGTTTTCTCTAGATTTACTTTAAGGGAGTTTGATTCTAACCATTCAATAATAGTACTTAAGGTTCTATTCATTTCTTCAAAAATGTCGCTAGTCTTATTGCCAACAAAAATTACAGTGCTGTCGTCAGCAAACATTATTACCTTTTGGTTTATGGCTTTTGGAAGACAAGACAAACGAAAAGTGTGAAAATGAGATACCTATCAAATCGACATTTGTCCCCGCACGAGCTAAAGATATGCCACCAACCAATGAGACAATTATTTGCTTTTAGTGAGAGTCCATAGCGGCTCATTGGTGACATCTACTACCATATATTTTTAATCACAATCTAGACGTTTTGCTCAAACGTTTTGTTTCAGTTATATTCTAAACTATGGCCGAAATCAAAAATATGCGTCAATGACGCCCTAAATAATTTTACTTAGCATTTTTAAGGCTCTGTTGTGTTGCTTTCAGGATTTTTTATGTCTTCCAACTTAAATAAAAATGGTTCCGTTAAAAGACACCGTTGCCATAAGTTAAACAAGAAAAATAATTTTTAGAACTGACCCCCTATTACGGCCGCTTTCGCCATATTGCTTTTCGTCCTCTTTGTGATTTTTTATTGAGTTTATCACTCTAGAGGACGAAAAACAATGTTGCGAATGTGGCCTACATAATACCCCTGATAACGGATTGTGTTTTATATACATACTAGAGGCTGCGCCGCGGTTTTTCCCGCGCAGATTTCTCATAAACACAAAAATCCCGTTTTTTCCCGTTCCCGTGAGAATTTCGGGAAATCCCTTCTTAGTGCTCACTTACACTCCCCAAGGAAACCATGTGCCTATTTTCAGCTTTCTACGCCCAGTAGTTTCGGCTCTGCGTTATGTGTCAGTCAGTCAGTCAGTCAATCAGTCAGTCAGTAACGGAAGAGTTTTATATATATTGATATTGTACATAAATAAACTTATTTAAATTTAAACTTGTATTAGAGGTAACAATAGTCAGTGTATCTTATCTAGAAATTAGAGAAACATAATTTGAGTCTTATGTATTAAGAGGCATAGCACAACTAAATTAGCGCCACCCACGAAAAAAATCAATATCTTCTAAACTTAGGATAATATAAAAAAATGTTAAACAGTATTCCACTACATAATGTGGCCGTTTTTAGCAACGCTTTCTTTGGTCTCCAACCTAAAAGCTATACAACAGTGCCCTAAAAATACTAGGCTACACTATCTAGTGGAATACTGTTTAACATTTTTATTATTAGCAATAGTTTAGAAGATATTGATTTTCTTCGCGGGTGGCGCTACTTTAGCTTGCTTGCAATACTTAGATGAAGATAGTTAATACTATTTCGAACGTCTGACCTGTTATGAACTTACAACTTTAGATTATTTAGCCAAGCTTACTTACCTGATATACTAATCTTTGAGACTGAATAACTTTTTAGTAACAATAGTTGATATACAATACACTAATATCTCTAATATTACAAAGGCGATTGTTTGTGAGTGCGTAGTGTGTGTGTTTGTTAATCTTCACGTCTAAATGGCTGAAGCGATTTCAATGAAATTTGGTATGGAATTAGCTGACACTCTGGATTAACACATACTTTTTACTGTGGTAAATAAAAATAATAAAAATGTATCCATTAAAATTTCCTAACTAGGAAGAACCTGTATCTATGTAGAGTACCCCTAACACTTACAAATATGAACAATACACTCAGACCTGAACAATTACATATCATTAAATGATGTATCATCCTGTCGTATCATCCCATACTCCGTAATAGGCTGTGCTTTCCGCCGTAATGGGCTTCAAACTTTTTCATGCCGCCGTAATAGGAATTCCGAATTGTCAGAAAAAATATTTTTTTTAAATTAATTATCACTCTAAAATAAATAAAACGAAAACTGAAATAGAAAATATAATTATCATAAGTGTCAAAAAAAAATTTAAATATCTGCTAAAATATTCAGAAATGGTTAATTTCTTACCCTACTTTAAAATGTTGTCAAAACGCGCCGTAATAGGGCATGTTACCCTACAGGGTGAAATATGTTTTTTGCTAAAATCTAAACTAATGACAATTTTCAAAATAAGCTCCTTATAATATTACAACATCAAATAGGATATCAAAAGTGCGTTAATTAGTCTTGAAAGCCTTGATACAGGATGTTAAAGTTTGTATGAGAAACCGAAACCGCTCATTATTTTTCTTAGAAATTGAAGTGGTCGATGTTTCTAGATTGTTGGGAGCGCTAATTACAAAAAAAAGGGGCCGCCGTATACAGGGTGTAACGTCTGGATTTAGAAAGTTGAAATTTACACTGTAGATTCTCTTTGATTCGAAATAGGTGATTTTTCTAGATTGTTGGGGGCGCTAATTACGAAAAACAAACGGGACGCCGTATACAGGGTGTAACGTCTGGATTTAGAAAGTTGAAATTTACACTGTAGATTCTCTTTGATTCGAAATGGGTGATGTTTCTAGATTGTTGAGGGCGCTAATTACGAAAAACAAATGGGACGCCATATACAGGGTGTAGCATTGTGTATGAAACTCCTAAACGTCTGGATTCAGAATGTTGAAATTTACACTGTACATTATCTTTGCAATAAAAACATCATAAGTCGTTTTTCTTTTTGCCCCTGAGTTCTTAAGTTCGGGTAAAACAAGTTTATTGCTAAATCTATACTATTGACACTAATAACTGGAAATTTTCAAAATAAGTTCCTGATAATATTAAAACATCAAATATGGTACCATAACTGCTTTTATAGAGTTACTGGAGTCCTTAATACAGGATGTTAAAAAACCGAAACCGCTCATTATTTTTCCTACAAATCGAAATGGGTGAAGATTCTTTTTGCATCACCAACATCGTAAATGGTTTATTTTTTTATATTTTGCCCCTAAGTTTATATACAGGGTGAAACAAATTTATCACTAGAGACTTAAAATTTTCAAAATAAGCTCCTTATTCTTAAACTCAAACATCAATTATGATTTCAAAACTGCGTTTATTAGTCCTGAAAGTCTTGATACAGGATGTTTAAGTTTGTATTAAAAAACCGAAACCGCTCATTTTTATTAGAAATCGAAATTGGTGATGTTTCTAGATTGTTGGGGGCGCTAATTACGAAGAACAAACGGGATGCCGTATACAGGTGTAACAGTGTGTATGAAACTCCTAAACGTCTGGATTCAGAAAGTTGAAATTTACACTGTACATTATCTTTGCATTAAAAGCATCATAAGTAGTTTTTTTTTGCCCCTGAGTTCTTAAGTTCTTATACAGGGTAAAACAAGTTTATCGCTAAAATCTAAACTATTTGACACTAGCACTAGAAACTTGAATTTTCAAAGTAAGCTCTTATTAATATTAAAACATCAAATATGGTATCATTACTGCTTTTATAGTTACTGGAGTCCTTCATACAAACTTTTTTATGAAAAACTGAAACCGCTTATTATTTTTCTTACAAATCGTAATGGGTGATGTTTCTAGGTTTTAGAAATCTTTATTACAAAAAAGACATCATCATTTTAATTTATAATTGCAAATTGAAAATCGATATGTGTGGAGTTTATCAGGATATTGGGGGTTCTGATTACAAAAAAGGTAAAAAAAAAATCCAACATGGTGGACATAAAGTTTATTATAAAGGGGCGCCCTCTTAGTTTATGCGGACGCTGATACAGGGGTTAACAGTTTGTATGAAAAAAGAAATGGTTGTTGAAATATACTGGATAAGAGTCGCGCAAGACCAATATACAGCAGTGAACGTCTATCGGTAGCGAGCGACGATGATGATGAAAGTAAACGGAGTATACCGGGTAGATGAACTGGATTTTTTTTTTGAATCGTCAGAGTTAAGCTAAGGTTAGTTTGTGTATTCAGAAAAACGGATATTATAGCTTGCAGCCCAACCAGAAGAGTTTTGTATTGTAAAAGGAAACTGCTTGATATTGATTTCTTTAGGGGTTTGGATAAGATATTAGAATTTCCTGATATTTCTAAGTATAACCACAGATTAGAGAGTATAACAAAACAAATGAACAAGTAATTTACATTTATTATAAAAAGCGCTTGCGAAGCTGCGGGCAAAAGCTAGTAAATAATAAATAGCATCATGAATACTTTGGACAAAAGTTTCTATATAAATTTTCCGACAAATTTGGTAATATTTATTTTTTCTCTACGATCAATACTTTAGAAGCTACAGGATGTGTAAGTTTTAAAACACCCGAAGGACGAGCATCAATAAACTTGAAGGGCCACACGGCCAGCGCCAATCCGCTTGCCAAGCGTGGCGATTATGGCCAATTCCCTCCAAAAAGGTTTGTCTTTCCGGAAAACCGGAGGCCTACGTGCAACAGATCCAATCCAACATATTTCTCATTTCTTCTGTTCTGAAATTGAACGATGGTCTATACTATACCAAGCTAAAGATAAAAGACGTTACATTGCGAAATTCGATACTCATTTCGAAAAGTAAACCGCATCCAATTGTAACCATTCAGTATAGTAGATCCATGATCAAAATTACAAAACGTATTCTACAATCTCTAAAATAACCAAATAATGTATTATTATTATATAGAAATCATTAAATTATATCCATGCAATATTTATTTGAGCAAACTTACCACAATTCATTAAAATAATTTGATTAACAAACATATTTGATATTTTGATAGGACAATCTACATTATTAATGCGTTCATTACTGTATGATGAAAAAAAAAATGGTATAACTACCTATTACTGTTCTATTATGATATCTCATATCTTATATCAGTTTTTCTTCTTACTGACACGAATTACGAAAGAAATATCGAAGTTAATGCCCAAATATTAGCCTCTGCGAAAACACCTTTTTTTTTTTTTAAGGCGGGGAAACTCCTAACGAGTACCCTGCAGCCCCGGGGGGAGCCGCAGGGTTATGTTGGGTTCGCACCCACTAAAACCCCGCCGGTGTCCTTCTCGGCTGATAGCAGGAGGATCGCGGGAAAGCCAGAACTTAGGAATTCTCCGCGACCCCCCCCAGCATTGGCTGTGTAGCCTCTTCACGGGGGGACAGGTGGTGGTAGTCCCCCCTGAGCGCGGATGGCTCTTCCTACGCCCGACGACGGTACTGGACACCTCGTTCCGTCGTCCTTCTCGGGGCTTCCAACTCCCGCACCCATCACGCCGCCATCTCCACATCTCTATACCCTGCTTTTTCCTCCCCTCTTTTTCCCCCTCGTTCAGCAGGGCTTGTTAGTCCTCCCACGGCGCTGAGCAGTTCGCCGTGGTGGAAGTCTCAAGCCCCGCTCGCGTTCTCGACTCACACTATGCTCTCTGATAGGGCAGAGAGCATGTGGAGCGCCACTCCCGCCAGATTATTAGCCACCGGACGATCACACCAAACGGGAAACGAAAAGTGTGATCGTCCGCTGTTGCCCAGGGTGCACCGCGTGGAGGTTCTCTGGCCAGCACCCCCTCTGCGAAAACACCTGAGCTAAGGAGAGGGAATATTAAAATGGGATTCAGCTCGTTCATGTCATCCTATTTTATATTATGTAACTGTCTTTATATAATCTTACCTTTATCTAAAGCATCTTCTCTGACATCGCCTGCTCCGTGCTGCGCTATGCCGTGTTTTGTTAGACCCATATTTTCTTCGTCGCCAGCCAGTACTCTCAAATAAAAAACAAAATAAAATCTGATTGGGTTTCCTGGGTTGTTTAAAAGTTCTATTCCTTTAAGTACATTCGAGAAACCAGATACATCCATACGCAAAGTTCATACGGTATATATTACTTTTTTAGAACTAAACGTCTCAATTGGACACGTGTTAAGTGCGGGCATATGTGAATCTCTCAAAGAAGTTATCAGGAGCGTAGCTACTCTACTAGGTTCCTCTCTTGAATAATTAAAGAGATTGATACCCTAACCTTTATGTGTTCCTATATTACGTTATGCTTTTTATTTTCATAGCATCGCATAGGGAGTAAAATCATTTGACAGAGAAGGGCTCGTTTGGGGGCGTCGCCAGGCGACCATTGTCGTGAGGCAGGGTAAACTTTTGTTTGCCTGAGCCAATTGGTGGGCACCCTGAACTACCTCGCCTCTCGCAGTATAGAATACTTTACCAAATAAGATATCAATACCAATTAAATTAGTCTCTTTCGATGTGTGATATTTTGAATCCTATATTGAATAAATCATTTTTTATTTTTTTGATATCAATAGGCCCACAGTTGCATGTTATAAGTACCTGAGCATCTTCATGTGGCCACCAGCATACTGCGGCACGAAGGCAGCAGCGCCCCGCCTCTTGACATGGTCTACCAGCGGCGCCGTGTCTACCTCCTGCTCCGTGCTCATGTACAGCGCGACGCGGCGCGAGCTCTTGTACCAGGGGTGGTTAATCATCTGCCATTAAAATTAAATTGGACCCATTCGACAAACCAACCGATGAAACTAAACAACTTTAAAAAAATTATACCATCACTTATTTTCAAAAAATAACACATCACTATTATACATATAGAGGAAAAAATATATTGCTTGTTTGCTTGAATCGAATCGGCTCGAATACTACTGGACCGATTTGAAAAATATAAAAGTATGAAAACCTTCTTCCCCATTTGTATTAATTTATTTGAACTAAACATTAAATTTCTTCTATAGTTGTTTAATCCCTACTTGTATCATTGTGTCGTGCATTATGTAGGTAAGTAAATACCAGAACTATAAACTGACCTATAATAAAATCCCAAAATGTAAGTAAAAAACAAACTTTGTTAAATATGATCTCGGACTGTCTCTTTTTCTCTTCCGCAGAGAGTGCTGCTATTCTTGCAGAAACTTCGTTGCGCAGGAGCATCTTTGCTGGATTTGGTTTTCCGGGACTCATTGTGGTTCTGGAATTAAGTATAAGAACACTGATTAACTTATACGTAAGATAAAAAGAAATAATTATGAAAAAAAAAAAACATACTTAGTACTCTAGTAGTTTTGGGAACTTTTTTTTTTTCAAGTATTCCTACAATGTTTTATGATAACTAGGGTAAGTCATCCCATTCTTGACCCATGTGTTTATTTATTCTTGTTATTCTACAATATAATGTAAGGTGTTTTAATGCTATACATAGTCAGGTTATCATAAGTGAATAAAAAAAAAAAATAACCGCGATATAGTAAACTTCCTTGCTATTCCTATACGGTATAGGCTATATATACCCCTTTTATAGATATCTGTCATTTTAGATTTAGCTATTTAGCTGCGTGCCTAACACAAAAAACTGATAAAAAAAGCCGAAATTTTTGCAATAGCTTGGTAAGTCATTGGTATCACAAGCACAACATGAGATAAAAAGATAAGTATTGGTATTTAGCTCAAACTATGATTCGAGTATGATTGATTTAATGAATGAAGTAAGTACAGCCGTACAGCCCATAACAAACTTACAATGCTACGTAGAAAAATAATAAAAAACACTGTCACACTCACACGCTTGAAGTATCGTCAGAATTACACTGATAATGGGTGGGGGAGCCAGCGGAGCGATGTTGAGTTGAATGAATGAAATCAAAACAAAAATATGTTTGATATTTGATCACATTACCATGCAGCATGCACGTGGTTAAAGTGCCCTCTGTTAATAGGTTCTGAAACTAATTCCCAGTGTGAAATAGCATCACAATCAACTCACTATAAACTGAACATAGTAAGCCAGTTCCATCCAAGGTATAAGTTGAAACCACCGTCTACCAATTAATTTTTATAGATGTCGCTAATGTTATATTCATATTCATTATAAGTAAACGTGTAGTGACATTTATAAGTGAACGTGTAGTGACAATAGGCGACTTTGTTCTACATATAAATCCTGATAACAAATTTCAGAGGTTTTAGCTTTGAAATGACGATACATCGAGTCGTCAGTATCTAGCTCATCTTGCCCTACTCACTACTATGTACTTTTTTTGAACGTAGATTGTAGAAGTAGATGATTATAATAGGATTATAGTTCTTGATTAATAAGTAGGTTGGCACCTAATAGTTATTAGCTTCTCTCTAAACCTCTTAAGCACGTGTAATAAAAGTAAGCGATAAGAAATATGAAGACTTTATAAAGATAAGTCGTGAGAAGCAATAATGTATTGATTTTTAGTAACATAATTAAAATAATTAACAATTAACAACATAATTAACTTTTGGTGTGTTAGTTTTATTTTGTTTAATTGTAAATGTAAATAAAATAAATTATATTTAACATAGGTATACTTAAAAAAATAAACAAATATAAATTAAAAATAAACGGTAACCTACCACTCTTTTGCACGCAATTTTTTGCTATAAGTATTTAATAAATCTTCGCACTTCGTAAATCCACATTTCAACATTCATGTCGACGAAAGTAGTTGTTTCCGACTGTCTCTCACGACGTCCGGTCTGAGCCGAGTTACTTCCGATGAGGGTTGGCGGTTTAGACACTAATAAAGTCGGTAATTAATCTCAGAGTAGGTTATAAAGTAAGATTAGGTAACTTACCACTTATACATAAATTAGAACAAAACAAGGAAAGACGTGCTAATAATAACTATAAAAAAAAAAACTACCTTATAATTATTAATGTGATTTTGACTACCGCCGCAAAAGGAGGTTTTACCTTACCTTATCCTTTTTAACTTTTTTTTTTAAATGTATAGGATTTAAGATTTTTAAGAATATTATCATCCTAAGAGAATTTTGCTCCTTCCCCATATACTAGGTTTATGTACCTAGTATAATCAAATCTAAATTTCGTAATTTCGCACTCTCAGAGTGACAAGATTGTTATTCAGTCTGAACCTACCTTTGCAAAATAACTTCAGAATAGTTCCACTGTATCTAGTTAAGAATTATTGTTAGCATGCCCGTGTACGTTTATGTTCCTTGTTTTTAACAAAGTAAAAGTGAAGCAGTAGTTTTCGTTTGGTTCGTTCAAAATTTTCAAAGCTTGTTTGTTTTATTGTGCGTTTTGTTTTTGCTGAACATATTTAGCTTAAATTATTATTGGCAACGGAAAATTAAAGTAAAAATTTTGTTAGTATTTTTGATTAGATTAGAAGCTGTTTTTATTTGTTTTAAGTTATTTTGTGTGTTTTTTGTAAGTTTTTGTTTGTTGAGCCCATTTTTAAATTTTTATTATTTAAGAAAGGAAAATTATTTTTACTTTTTCATTGATTACTTTGTGTGCTATATGAATGGTTATTTGTATGATTTGCAGTTGTTGTGGTGTGCCGTGACCTCAGTCAGTGCCAGCAGGCTCAAATGCTGTTTTACCACAGATATTAATTTTAATAGTTTTTCTTGTTTATTTTATTCATTTATAAATTTTTTCAACTTTCTTTTTTACAATGAATAGAACAAATTATTTTAAAGTTGGTTTTTTCAATGCTGGCTCGTTAGGAACTGGTCAATACGAATTCACGGTTGCGATGATGAATTTTTCAGCAGAT
The DNA here is from genome assembly GCA_951802225.1 of Euspilapteryx auroguttella. Taxonomy (NCBI): domain Eukaryota; kingdom Metazoa; phylum Arthropoda; class Insecta; order Lepidoptera; family Gracillariidae; genus Euspilapteryx; species Euspilapteryx auroguttella. Next base: position 4,269,304 of record OX637656.1, read on the forward strand.
GTCATTGCGATAAATGAAACGTGGTTACGCGACGGACAGGAAGGGCGTGCTCCGAAGATACCAGGATATTCATTAAAGCACGTTCCAAGGCCAGCCGATAACCGAAAATCTGGGGCTGGAGGCGGAGTTGCTTTTTATATAAAGCGTCCACTTGTAGCTAAATTATGTCCTCACCCGTCAGTAACTAATGTAGAACAAATGTGGCTGCGTCTTAATGTTAGTGGGAAAAAACTCATTGTTGGCACTGCTTACCGTCCAGAATGGGTAAATCCAGGAATTTTCTTTGATGCGATTACGGATACTGTGACCTCTTTAACAGACTATGACAATATTATTATTCTTGGTGACTTTAATATCAATTACTCAGACCACAATGACAGATATTACAAACAACTTACACAATTTATTACTTCTTTAAACCTGACCCAACTGATAGACAAATCGACACATTTTACTGACCACAGCGAGACAACCATCGACTTGGTGTGTACTGATGCACGAGTACTCGCTACAGACGTACATCACATACCAGACTTAGGACACCATGCTTTCATCATAGTCGACGTAGACATAAAAAAGAAAAAGCCGCCCCCGACATTTATAACTTACCGACCTATAAAAGAGATAAACCTGGACGACTTTAACAATGACTTAAAATCGTTAGACTGGGACGCCATTTCAACTCTGACCGACGTAAACGACATGTTGACAATGTTTAATTTTTTACTAATCGGACTTTTTGACAGACATGCGCCCATGAAGACTATTGTTGTGAGGGAGTCCCCTAAGCCCTGGCTGACGGAGAACGTGCGTTTAATGATGCGTCTCAGAGACAAGGCACATAATCGGTATAAAGAGACTAAACAAGAGACACATAAAAACTATTATAAAGAACTTAAACACCTTGTCATAGCCGCTCTTCACAGTGAGAAACGTGCCTATTTCGAGGCAAATATAAATCACTGTGGTAGCGATTCCAAAAAACTGTGGAAAAACCTTAAACGCACGGTTCTGCCGAACAAGCGGGATGTGGAACTTCCCTCACACTTTACTGACGCTGACGCAATCAACGACTTCTTTTTAAAAATACCAGGACAGAATGACATAACTATTTCCAATCTTTCTTACTTCGAGCACCATAGACATGACAAAGCTACGACCTTCTCACTTGACACTGTCTCACCAGATGCAATCTTAAAAATTGTATCTAGGATCAAGACAAATGCAAAGGGCGTTGACTTAATTGACATTGACATGATTTTATTAACTCTTCCGACTACTTTACCTGCTTTAACTGCGATCATTAATCAAAGCATATTGACGCAAACCTTTCCGACTGAGTGGAAGATTGCAAAGGTTACGCCACTTCCCAAAAAACCTAATCCTGTTCTTGTATCCGAACTTCGTCCAATAAGTATTCTGCCTTGCATGTCAAAGATAATAGAAAGGGTAGTGTGTGATCAGCTTTCGAAATATCTGGAGAAAAATGGCTTATTACCGGAGTTGCAATCTGGCTTCCGAAAAGGACGTGGAACTGGCACTGCGTTACTAGATGTTGTGGACAACGTGCTCTCAGCGCTTGACTGTGGTCAGAGCACGATTCTGGTACTGTTAGATTTCTCCAGAGCTTTCGATTGCATTAGCATTCCCCTTCTATTGTCTAAGATGTCGTATTATGGATTTGATAGTACCACAGTCAAGTGGTTTGCTAACTATTTGTCAGGACGTTCGCAAGTAGTCGGGTTGCGAAAAACAAATGGGACGACGCAGTTCTCTGCATGTAAAATTATAACGAGTGGGGTTCCACAGGGGTCTATTCTAGGTCCTCTCTTGTTTATACTTTATACTGCGGATATAACAAACACCATAACAGAATGTAAGTACCATCTGTATGCAGATGACGTGCAACTCTATTCATCTGGGGTACCAAATGATGCTATTGCAGTTGCGAAATCTATAAGCAGAGACCTAGATGAAATTGCGTCGTGGTCTTCACGTAATTGTCTGGTGCTGAATCCTAACAAATCGAAGTATCTGGTGCTTGGCTCGAAACTTCAAATCCATAATACGGTGCAGGCCCTTTCCGCCAATGATATAGCCATTATGGGTGAACCAGTGGAACGGGTGGTAGAGGCTAGGAACCTCGGATTGCTGATGGACGGTGAACTGCATTTTGAGAACCACATCGCCAGCATTATAGGTAACTGTTTCTACCGCCTGAAGATTCTTTACAGTATACGTGATTACCTTAGCACTGATTTGCGTGTCATGCTTTGTGAATCGCTTATACTGTCGAGATTGAACTATTGTGATGTTGTTTATGGTGGCTGTATACTTGACCGGACAAAAAGGTTAATACAGCGTGTGCAAAACGCATGTGCACGTTTTTGTTTCAAAGTTCCTCCTAGATCCCACATTACTCCGTACTTGAACGCCGCAAAGCTTCTGAACATGGAGGCTCGTCGAAGACTCCATCTTGCTTTGCTGCTTTTTGGAGTTATTCAAACAAAAATTCCCACCTATCTATATTGCAAGCTAAACTGGTCGTCGAGACTTCGGCAGGTCCACAGGATAACGTTGCGAATTCCTAAACACCGAACGATGGCCTTCCGAGGAAGTTTTAGGTACGCGGCGACCAAGTGCTGGAATAATATCCCTCCCCCCGTCCGTGAAGCTTCAAGTAGGTGCACCTTTGTGCGTAAGCTCAGGGTGCATTTGTTTGATCAGCAGAGACTCTTAACTCCTTCCTAAGCCCATACCTTACCACCGCTCCCGCTCCGCTTACCTCTGCTATACCTATGCCACTACCACGCTGACTAAAACGTGACAACCCGTATCGCATCAAAGTAATATTTTTATTATATATAATTATTTATTTATCATCCATTATGTAAGTATTTTATTACCGGGTACACTATTTGGTAAGTAAGTATAACCATAAGTATGATATATATTTTTCAATTATAGGTATGTATATGTAGTATATAATGTTATTTCACTGCTTTGCGTGTAGGGCACTCGTAGAACGCTTGTGGGTCACTTGCTGGCATTGGCTGAAAATCAGCGCTGTCGGTGAAAACCGTCAGCATATGCTGAGTCGGTGCCATTTTACGGCAACTGCAACACATACAACATGTTTAGTTTTATTTTTTATTTGAGTTATATTTACTGTTTTAATTTTTGTTTTGTAAATGTATTTTCTAATGTATTTTTTATGTATGTGTGTGTTGCTGTAAATAAACATTTTCTATTCTATTCTATTCTATTCAGTAAGTATACAAGTCACATAAAACCGTAGCATAAAACTGAAGAATCTGTCACATTTGATCTAAAGGATGTTGTCCCCAATCATATTTTAATAACTTGCAGGAAATAAATTTCCGAGTGAAAGGCCGAACCTAACGTTGCTCCTTGTTAAATGTTATATTCGCTCCACAATACAAAAATCATGTAAGTATATTTGATTATGAAAAATTAAGCATTGATCCCATTAAGCTACACTTTAACCAAGAAGTTCATTAATGAAGTTGAAGAACATGCTCAGAGATGGAAGCCTGTCTCAAATATGCAATTTCATTATTTCCCAAATCAAATATGTACACTAAATAACTAGCACTTATCTGAGACCACGTTTAAAGAAGTCTGTCGGCATGGAATAACGTCGCAGATTGTCAAAGATAAGGATTAAACTCAGTCGTATCGTAGGGTTAACACTAGGCTTATCTTAACTAAATACAAAAGAAAAGTCCAATGATAAATCTACTTAATAAATATGAATAATCCAGAAAAAATACAATAATTAAAAAGAGCAAATTTAAAAATAATAATAAATGTCCTTTCTAACACTAGTGAGTACTATTATTAGTTATTCGGTATTCATACACATTTAAAAGCTAGAGCGAAGTCAAGATCAAGATTTGCTGTTTTTTCCAACAGGAATCACGAGTAAGTATTCTAATTCTTAGGTTGGAAAATATTATTTTTTTGCCAGCCCTAAGCTTATCAAGCAGCCAGTTTAGCCTTCATTAGGCTGCTCTGAAAGCTTGGAGGAGATCCAACATTACAACGTTTTACACTATGTACCTGCGATGCCTGCGACTTTGTTTCTTTATTTTCTTTATTATTTTTCTTGTATCAAAATCTGAATTGCTCGACGGCTTTTGAGACGTGTATCTACGTTCGTAGGATCAGATGAAAAAAATAATTACTAATGGCCTGAGATTTTCTCGACTGCGATTATGTACCTTAATATATTTAGTAAGTATGTCTCTCAGGTCTGCGAAATTTCTGGCTACCAAATAGATAAAATTCCTTTTAAAATTCATAACCATATCATAATCCCGAAACCGGCACGTGATTCTAGTGCCACAATTTATCAAAATTGTAGTGGAAGTTAAATTATATAGAAAGGGGTTGGGAAAGATGAAGATTTTCCTAGACAACTAAGCAGTTAAACCCTGCCCTATTTCTGACTGTTAGCTTTAATTTTCATTATTAGGAATGGAGTTGGAAGATATTAGTTTTTAATCTATGAAGAAATTTAAAAGCTAGATCTTAGAAATTTTTGATTTAAAATGTTTAGAACGATATGTTAAGTAGTGTTCCTCTTCTGTCTCGTCTTATCATTATCGAGTAGTACTACATAGAAAATTGTCGCATTTATCAGTGACCCTTGCATGACTCCATCTTATATTGCGTCGTCGCGGTCTGCAGCAACGTCGACGTCATCGTCACCACTGGTCACTCGACTAGGCTTACCAAGCACGTGTGACGCCCTTTGTTCAGGTCGCGGCTCCAGCGGCGGCGGCGGCAGCGGTGCGGCGGCAGCGGTGCGGCCCGGTTCACAGCTGTGTGCCGCGACTGTGTTCACACCAGTGCCTGCCGTCAGTCGCCAGTCGGGGACCGAACACGCAATTACCGGACGCTTCTTCCACACGCGCAGAGCCGAAACTTTATTACGTCAAATCAATGGATATAACCTAAGTTCCGTAACTTTTCCAACCAAAATGTAATGTGATGGCTCCCGCGATGTTTCTCGAAATTTGGATGTGACGTATTTCAGTGGCGTTTGCCAATAATGTGAATTTTACGGGTTGCGTATCGTGACGTTCGTGTGTGTACTGTGCTATTGTTGTGCTGTAAACGCAGGAGCCATGAGCATCCAAAAGTGCCTGTTGGACAACTCCAGCAGGATGATCAAGGCGATGTCTGCGAACAAGTCCAGCAGCTCGGAGGCGCCTAAGACGGTGAGTGGCTGCCTGTAACGGAATGCAGATGGCCGATCTGTAATGTTTGTAATTCGGAGGCGACCTTGCACTGCCCCGCGGAGTTTCACAAGGAAATGTTTTCATGAACTACTTAAGTACTTATTAGTTTGAAATTTATATGATGCTCAGTTAGGTTTCTATCTTGACGAACATCACAAAACGTTTTTCCTTTATCGTATATTAAACTTTTAGGTACCAAATGTATGTTAGTTCAAATGCACTAAACAGCAATTTTTTATTGAAGTCACCACATCACAATAAACTAGTGGATTGAGTGAGGTTGAGGTTAATAATAATAACACTGGGTTTTTGGCCAAAACGCAGATAGTGGCTTAAACGGTTTTCCGCAATAATAATATAATTTACTCATAAATCTGCCTGCCTTCTTACAGCTGCAATGTTTACTTTTAATAGAAGTGGCAAGTGTAAAGTAGGTAGGTGCTCACAAATAGAACATATCTATCGTACGTCGTATTATTGCACTGCCTAAATTGTATTTATGTTCAACTAGGTACTTAAATAAGAAATTAACAAAATTGCGTAGGTTTAAGGTTATTGTAGCTGTTCCATGCTTCGCAAAACTAGACAAATATTTTCTTTGTCGGTGTTTAAAAATGTAACCAGCTGGTTAAGATAGAGGTATAAAGTTATTATTAGGTATAGTTAAAAGCAATTTACACAATTTCCTGTCTTCAATTTTGAATTTAAAAGCTTTATGTTGATCGTTTTTTTGTTGTAAAATTACTACTTTCCATAAACCTTTCTTTTATTGTTAAAATTTCAGGGTATTTTAAGTCAGTCAAAGATTTATTATTTCATTGAAAAGTTTGACTATTAAAATACTATTTACATTTGGGTTAGTGGTTTCTTTAACTGGTGCAATTGTGCATCAATTAATATGAACCCCGACCCAACGATTATTTACAAAGAGTATGCTTATATTTATGTTTCGGAGCCGAGCTCCCCCTCACCGTGATACGTCTTCATTGGTCTATAGAAATTAGAATTATTAAAATAAACACGTAACAACCACAAAATATTCTCCTTGAATGGCCGGAAAGTAAAAATAGTTGTATGGAACTACTTCTACATTCGAGAGTGCTATAAAAATTCTAACATAAGCCGATCGAACGAGTAGGTAGGTATACTATTATACTGGTCTTCATCTTGTGATTCGTTTCCACAAGAGCTTATGCTGTATGTATTTTGCTAAAAAAAAATACTTGCAGTTATTTTCTGAAATAGATGCTTTTGTAATTGTTTAAAAAAGAAGTAAAAGTTTTCATCAGAGCAAAACCTTGAAAAAATAACTAATTTATTAGGTAAGTAACTGTTTGCTGATGGCTAGAAGACTTTTTTAAAGATCGACAATAACCTACTTAACTAAATATGCAAAAATAATAAAAAGTGTTTACCACGCTAAAAATATAGAGCCACAGCACAGTTTAAATATTGCTTTGGTCTCGTGACTGAACAATAACATTGCAACAACACATTCATGTTTGATTTAGTAGCTTGCACCATCCGGCATCCCCATCCCATATCAAATAACTTACTATAATTCCTTGTTTACATCCCAGGTAGACGCGGCGCACGTTCCTATCGCAATGTTTACAATAAGCGACACTGGACTAAACAGAGCGGCCTCTTTTACGTTTCTGGGTGGTAAATTAGGTGTCCGCATGAACTACGATTGCCAGACTACTTATGAACATAAGCTGAGCCAGACGATCTTAATTTTTGTGAGAAGTGACGTAGGCAGGTATGTAATTTCAGTCGCGTTAGTAAATTACGCACAGGGGCCGAAAGCGTTTATTTTGACAGCCAGTATCTAGTATATAGTGTTCAATGGCAGTCTAGGTCGCCGTAACACTTCTGATTTTTCTGTATTGAAAAATAGCTTGATCTTTGGCAATACAGTCTAGGGCTGACAAAACCATACAAAAATCTGTTACGGCCTCCTAGACCGCCACTGTACAACAGCGATCCATAGTAACTTTTCAATAGATTTTTTTTTAGAGAATACCAAAAGCGTGATATTTGATGTTGACATAATCATAATAATGAGACAAATATGAGTTTTTGGTATTTTTATAATAAGAGAATGAGGACCCAGTTTAACAGATTTGCCTTTCAGATTCAATTAGGTGTTTAAGTCAGCTTACCCATTTTGCGCAGCCATGTGTTAGAAATAGTACTTCGGTGTGAAACAAAATACAGTAGGAAACATAGCACCGTATGGTATTATTAAAGCAGCTCACGATTCAATTTTTTTAATTGATCAATTCTTCTACCATCAAAAGTATGAAAAAACAGCTTTGCAAATTATTAGAGCCAAAACTTCAAATGTCTTTGGAAAAGGTTTTTAAGATTTGATTACTTTCTTATCAAACTTCAGCCTCCGAACTGTAACTGTAACTTCAAAGTTTACAATATGAGGCTTTCATTAAGGTCTGTCATATAATTAGTGTAACTTTGCAGTGGTTATACTTAACAACGTAATTAAATTTACGTTTCACGTTCCTCGACCCTCGCGGAAGCTCAAATTGCCACCTTTAAAGCATGACAATTTTCGCGACCACGCAAATGTGCCCCAATTTAACTTGTTCCGTGGCGGAAAGCCTCCATTTTAGTCCAGTACTTACCTACATATGCCTAGCTATAATAAGTATATATTTATTTCACTAATAAATAAACCCATAAACCTTATAGTATAGTACCGATTAAAAGGGTCAAAAAGTGATTTTTTTTAAAATAAAAACGGTAGAAAGGTAATTTATAGCTTGCTCTGGAACTCGAGTATTATCCTTTGTTGTGGTCAAGTGTGAAACAGCAAGCAGAAGCAGGTCCTATAGGTTATCAAGTGTCAATGGTGGAAAGAGACCGTATATATATACACCCTATACGTAGGGTGCCGTATACTAACTTTGTAAAACAATGTTTTTCTACACGCTTTAAGTATAAGCTGTTTATTTTAAAACATAATCTCACGCCTTTTTTTCCTCGAAGGGTTAGGCAGAGGTACCAGCTTAAGAGCCGGACCCACGTTTAGCCGAGTTTATGCTTTATTACCAACGTGACAAGGGGCCAGCTTGTCGCCGCGGTTATAACGACCACTACTACGGCCGGGACCAACGGCTTAACGTGCCTTCCGAAGCACGGAATCATCTTACTTTTCGGACAATCAGGTGATTCAAGCCTGCAATGTCCTATCCAACCGAAAACAACCACAACATGATTTTTGTGAGAAATCAATATGTGGTGTTTTCTGCGGGGATTGAACCCACAACCTTCCGTGCCCCAACCAAAGGCGCGACGCGCTACGCCACTGAGCTACGGAGGCGGCTAAATAAATATAATCAAATAAATAAATAAAGTTTAATATAACTAAATGCAATGGAATACATAAATAATATATAAATTATGTAGTAAGTATAAATATTATAAAAAAATAATAGTAAATACACTTTATTAACAAATTTTAATTTTTAGGAATAAAATTAAATAAGTATTTTACCACTGACCCACTATTTACGAGACTGGCCAGGCAGTAGACCATATTCACTTACGTCTTGTTTATGAATATCACACAAGGATGTGGTAACCATAACTAATGTAATAACGATGCGATGTCCACTGGTAGCGGTATTATAGGTAAATAAAGCGACGTAATTATATTTTATGGACTAATAAGACTCCTAGGGGTTCCTTTTGTTTGATCTTTCGGAATCAAGAGCTTAGTACCAGGTTTTATTAGAGAGGGTTCACTTACAATGTTAACATAAAAATACTTTCTATGAAGGCTATTCTCAAATAAAAGTTTGTCAATAAATAAAAAGAAATAATGTCGTAACGTATACGGATAACTTCATTTAGTAAAATAAACGTTAAGCCGTTGGTCCCGGCGACAAGCTGGCCCCTTGTCACGTTGGTAATAAAGCAAAAACTCGGCTAAACGTGGGTCCGGCTCTCAAGCTGGTGCCTCTGCCTAACCCTCCGAGGAAAAAAAGGCGTGAGATTATGTTTTAAAATAAACAGCTTATACTTAAAGCGTGTAGAAAAACATTGTTTTACAAAGTTAGTATACGGCACCCTACGTATAGGGTGTATATATATACGGTCTCTTTCCACTATTGACACTTGTAATAAAATACTTCAAGTAGAGCGTATCTACGATGCGCTCCCAAAGGACAAAATTGGAGCCCTATTAAATATCGCTGCTGTCTGTATGCCTGTCTCGGATATCGATGACACGATCTTAAAAAATCTATTTCATTAAAGATAAGATAAAAAAAAAGTCTGAGGATAAGGAAATAAATGAGTCTAGAGAAAACTAAATTACTGTTAAATGGAACGAGATTTTACGGTAATCTAGGTTTTGTTGCCTTTTTCTGAAACTACGAGCGTCAGCCAGATTTTATTATAGATAAGAACTAAGAGTAAGACAAAGAGTTGTAAAGTTATACAGGTATTGGAGTGAGTTATTAAGTAATAATTTTTTAATCGTTTTCTTTTGTTTAGTTTAATCATAAAATTTCCTCATATTTTTTTTCATTAATATTATATTTTAATTGTATCCCTCCAGGGCGTCCAAAGTGGTCTGAAAAGAATCGCCGGCCTGGCCATGCTGTCTCTAACGATTCAGGATGTCACGAAAAAAGTTGGTACCAACCTGCCCGCCGCGCAGTTTGAGTGATTGTGATGAGTGACGCAGCATGCATGACCCAGAAAATATGCATGGTTACTATTTTATGAGTTTATGACTTTCGTCACAGAGCGATCCGGTTTCCTTGGCGCTGATCAAAACTAGACATTGATAGGTACAAATTGGCATCAATTCCAAGATTTGTAATTGTGTATATAGTTAAAAAAATATAGAATCAACATATTATGGTTTTAATAAATAAAAAACAGTATTTTATCATTTGACTTATTATGACTCTTCATGAAGATGGTGTTATTTTAATTATATACTTACAATATTATTTTTATTTTACGTTTTTAGGAAATGGATTTTTGATTTGGTGTGTGTGGCCAATCCGGATGGCATGTTATGCTGCACTGTTTTCCTTTTGTTGTTATTGTAAATAGACATTATCTGAAATGTTTTTTTTTTGTTTATGTGTGTTAAAACATACAATATTTATTTGTTTTATGTTGAAACCATTATATATATATTTTTCAGGAGTTCCGATAAGTAAGATTTTCTCAAAAAACAGACTATCCTAAAAGGTTAATTCTAAATGTACCTGCAAACCCACAGATATTTTTTTATTAAAAACGGTTTTATTTTTAATTGACGATAGTAGAGATTTACACAATAACTAAACAAAGTCTTGCAAAGTTGCAAACATAAAATGGTCCACTGTGAAAAGAAATGAAGTTTCGCACTGAAGCAGGCGACACATTTGGAACAATGTGCGAAGGTCCCATTAGCAGGTTTATGTGATTCCGGCATAAATATTCAATCTGAGCTACTGTTTCACTATCAATATATATAAAACTTTTTCGTTACTGACTGACTGACAGACAACGCAGAGCCGAAACTACTGGGCGTTGCGGGCTGAAAATTTGCACGTGGTTTCCTTAGGAAGTGTAGGGGAGCACTAAGGAATAATTTCTTAAAATTCCTATAGGAACGGGAAGAACGGGATTTTTGTGTTTATTTTGTCTACGCTAAAAAGTAGGATTTCGTTCATAAAAAAAGATACATATTGGCAGGTTCTAGAAAATATTTCGAAACCTAGCCGCCATTTTGTCCATTTCTCGGACACGTCACAGACAAGGGGCTAGTAGTTTTAACTTATCATAATCCTGATTTTGCGAGTTTAATCACCGGTAATAAAAATATTTGATAATCCAGTTAGTAGTTTAAAAAAAAGAAAAGTGAAATCGGAAATCAATTTCAAGAAAAAATCAGAATCCTTATTTCGTTAACATAAACTGTATATTATTTATGTTTCACAATTATTATTTACTGTAAAAATGAATGAATTAAAACAAGTGTAATCTGCTAAGATTTATAGAGCGAATCTCCGTTAATAATAAACTCTAACTACTTGCGTTAGAGGTTGGAAAGTAGTTTCAAGATTTTATTGTAGCTATTATAATTTAGTAAAGGGTAAAATGCTACTAAAGTGGATTTTGCCAATTTACCATAACGCATAAACGTTAACGGAAATTCCTTGTTCGGTTATGGTATATTATTCAAACTAGAGGCTGCCCCGCGGTTTTTCCCGCGCAGATTTCTCATAAAAACAAAATTCCCGTTTATTCCCGTTCCCGTGGGAATTTCGGGAAATCCCTTCTTAGTGCTCACCTGCACTCCCTAAGGAACCTACATGCAAAATTTCAGCCCGCTACGCCCAGTAGTTTCGGCTCTGCGTTGTCTGTCAGTCAGTCAGTCAGTCAGTCAGTCAGTCAGTAACGGAAGAGTTTTATATATATTGATATACCTAAGTTGCAATTTTTTAGTTTACTCTTTATCTCGCGATGATAACACCATCAATCAAATTTACTGACTTTAAATAAGAGCACGGAATATTTCTAGTCACCTTGATTCTTGCTCTCCGCAACATTGATACATGGTTGAAAAAACCTTTTTACTCACATAATATCTCAAAATGTTGATAATATGTGTTTTGCCTGTTCTTCACAGGCTAAGCACAGCATCCTTATTCAAAATTTAAAGCTAGATCGTATGACAGTCAGTTAATGTTAGTCATATCATTTCATAGCTGGGCCATTTTCAGGAGTCGATTTTCGCGCGTGACAAGTGAAAATAGACATTTCCGAACTAAATAAAATTACGTTTTTTTTTTTAAAGAACTGTTTCGCCATAGGGCTGGTAATCACACTTTGTACCTCTAAATAGTATTTTTTATTATTTATGTAAACTTCAAATGTGATGGAACGTGGTCCGTGATAATTCCATTTTTTTACCTTTTTTTTCACCACACTCATTTATACCTTTAAATTTTCTGGATTGATATATTTCTCACAATAACCATTAGTTGTGCTAACGGAAATTATATCAGGCGTTAAAATACAGTACTTTATCGTGATGTAGCATCTTGGCGAATCTGGTGATAAATTTTATCGTCATTGACGTGGCAACCAACGTTTATGTCGCTTAATCCGTAACCTTTAATATTACTGCAGTGGCAACACTGGCAATAAAAAGCTCAAACTTCGGACATTACCGACCAGGAATGGTTACCAAGTCTACGTGGTCTAGTCCAAGGATAAGAATTTTTTTATTTTGTTATCTGGGAAACACGCATCATAACTCGTATTAAACGTGGCTGTCACATTGTTTTTATTTGATGTGCCAATTTCTTCATAATGAGAATTTATGAAGAATTAGGTTTGAAAATACTGTTTATGAAATCAGATGGTGCATTTCTTCATTTTTAGATTACAATTTCCTGGCCATTTTCCGAAAATGTAAAAGACGTGGTCTGTTAAACCCATCATCCACATGGCATTTTTCACATTTTCGAGCTACGTGTTTGACAAAAAAAGACACGTTTAAGATGCTATAGTCATGGACGTGGATGACTATTTCGGCTTATTTCTATACAAAAATCAGCGACGTGTTCCATTATTTTCAGTTGCTATTTTTCAGGAATGGTAGATTCGCTACATACATTGCCATACTTCTAGAAACGTACACTACTAGATCCATTTAAAAAAAATATTTTACGACATAACATGCAATATCACGTTTTGTGAAGATGGCCCAGCTACTCAATTATTAGGAGGTATTATGAATTTACATCTTCCGGACCATCAGGTGCTGATACAAATAATAAACTATAACCAGCTAAATTTTATATAACGCACCGAGCTCAAATGTGTTTAGTTCACGGTTGGCAATATTAAGAGAAATATATCCAGCAGCACTGATTGGAATTGGAAGGCATGTTGTAAACAGACTAGGAGCTTAAAGTAGATATTATCAATTATAACATGACTAATATATGAAGTCAAAACTTTGGTGTCATACAAACAAAAAGCTTTAGCTTTTGCGATAAGAGACTGTTTGATAAAATGAATAGATTTTTGTGTGAAGCACTTGATGTTAGATAACGCTAAAACAGCGTAATAAAAATGTTTTTAAATAAGCTCAAACGCAGCTACAAAGAAAAACAGAAAAGTACTAGCAAAAATAAATGAATTTGAACCAAAAAATTTATAGATAATGCTCGCAGCCTCGACCGCGTCTTGTAAGAAGATTTGGAATTTCTTTCTTAGTTCACCCTGGAACCTTATCAGTTAAAGTTGTGAGACAAAATTAAGCTCATCGCTGTAATTAGTAATTTTATTGTATGGGTTTCCGGACTGAAAAAATATCTCAAAGTTAAGTATACAAATCCTCGTAAACTACATAAACTTACTCACAAATAATATTTTTGATGCCATAAAAATTCGTCACAAAATAATAAAATAAAAATACCTATAATCACGACGTTGAACTCGTAGACCAGTTAGGGCTCTAAGAAGGTCGCGGAGTTAAACTAGCCTGAACAGATCTCCCGTGGCCCCCTTGCTAACAGCCCTTGCGAAGCGAACCACACATAACCTGGCGGTTCCCCCGGGGCCGCAGGGTAATCGTTACGTTAGGAGTTTCCCCGCCTTAAAAAAGGGCTCTAAGAAGGCAGCATTTGGTATAATACTTGTCGATCTACTAGGGCACAATGGCTAAAAAAGGCTATATGAATGAAAGAAGTTCCTCTATACGGATTCCGGTCAGAGGCCGCCTGCTGCCGGCCGGTGTCGGCTTGCGGTGGGAACAGCGACGCATGACACTGGACACTACACGCACGGGCTTGCATTGGACACTGCTGAATGTTTCTTTCTTTCGCCATGGTAACAAGGATTTTTACTTTTTTTCGTTAATTTTAGTATAAGAGTACAGTGGCGGTCTATGACGGTGTAACATATTTGTTTATGGTCTCGTGCGGCCTAGACTGTATTACAAAAGAAAAAGAGCTATTTAGCAATACAGAAAAATAGGAAATGTTACGCCGCCCTAGACTGCCACTGTACTCCTAAAGATTAAAAAAAAAAAAAGTTGAAAACTCCTCTTTCATCTTCTTATTTACTTCTTTATCTATACCAATATTATAAAGAGGAAAGATTTGTTTGTTTGTTTGTTTGTTTGTAACGAATAGGCTCCGGAAATACTGAACCGATTTGAAAAATTCTTTCACTTGTAGGAAGCTACAATATCCCCAAGTGCCATAGGCTATAATACATTTTCATAAAAATTAGGAATCCTACTTAAACTCAAATAATGTAACACAAGGTGCAATATTTTTTCCGTTGTTAACATATTTTGACAGGTGGTTTGTTGTTATTATTTGTTTTTTTATTCGCCCATTCTGGGCAGTCAAAAGAACATAGTCTATAGAGCCAAGTCTTTAGTAGTATCTTATATTCTATGGCGTAACGAAGTAAGCCGGGACAGCTCGTGTGAAATAAACAGGGAAATGATAAAGCACTACTTACGAAAAAACCTACCTATCTACCTATGAAAGAAAGCGAAACAATTTTTAATACTATTGTTTTGATGTTTTTTAATACAAAATATTTTAACATCAAAGCGTAGGTACCTATAGAAGTTATAAGAACCATCGCATAACGTTATTAGCAGAATGACACGAGCGAGCGTGAATGGTTAACAAATTATAGAGTGTTTCATGTATTTGATGATTTTCAAGGATTTTTACATAATTTATGTAAATTTGGACAAATATTAGTATAGCAAATAAATTAAATTCGTCACTAGCCGTTACGGTATTCAATTCATTTGTTTTTAATTTAACTAGATACTGTTAAATTATATCAGTTACCTTCGATTTAATAAGTGTGAAACTATTTCTTTAAAATTATTTTACTTTTATGTACCTACCTACCTACTAAAATTGTTTTTAAGATAATAAAGTATTTGAAGCGAAACTATTTTTCTGTTTCACTAACCTTTTTCCTTTGTAGGATAAATTGTATTGTAATTGCAAGTATTATTATTTTATATTAACATTACATATTATTTAAAATACAAAAACGTTCGAAGTTGTTAAAACTTCACAGTGATTGTAAACTTTTGTTATAATCAGGAGCGCCTTATTAATGCGAGTGAGCAAACCTCACCGGATAAAGTGCCTACTTGGCATTTGAAGTTAAGAGAAACTTGGCTGCGCAGAGCTCAGTTGCCAAGTTACGAATTACAGGCGTATTTCATTCGATACTAAAGAGTTAGATATTTTAATTTCATTCTCTAAATACCTACTGTTAATTGAAAATTTGTTTAATAATATTATCGACATAGTCCTTTATATAACGAACAACCTAATCTACAAATAACCAATATTTTGCACCAGCTAGACTTAATACAGCTTATTATCTATATATAATTGTGATACAGCCTTTTAAATTAAATTTTGTTTGTGACATTTTAGAGAGCCGCTGCAGCTTAATAAACTAATTTGCAAAAATAGCGTTTAGTGAGCACTTTTTTTTTATACATTACATAAATTCAGTTACTATATTATAACTAATAACATTTATGTATGCGTGACAGTCTAACCGAATCGAAAGCAACAAAGAAGACGTCTGCGTGGGCTGATTACACAGTTTACTTGATTTCTTCTATTTGCTTTGGCTACTTGATAAGGACGGAGGGAAGGAGTCGTGGAGTCGACTTAACCTTGTTAGGAAGAACAATTTAACCAATTAATATTATTCACAAGAATACGTTGTATTATTTTAAACCCAAAGAACATACAAGCGCCTTCAATATAATAACAGGTTTGAAAGTACACTTAAACAAAAAACAATAGCTAACACTATTGTTTTTATTTTAAAGTTAAGCAAAAAAATTCAGCGTTTCAAAACGTAGTATAAAAGTTTTTGTTTGAAGAAAAGAATGACGTGCCCGAAACGAGCACTTGGCAATTGAAACAGACAAATCCTAGAATTCTGTAAAGCTGTGAAATACTGCAAGTGCTTCTCTCGTGGGTCCCTACTGGACTAAATTCAAAATTACGTTGGCTTAGGAAACTGAAAGAGCTCACAAGGGAATTAATAACAAAACTACAAGTAAAGTAGAATACAACTAAATCATTCAGCTTAAGACTTTGAATGCAAAGCCTTTATGCATTTGCATAGCCTTTGTGGGCTTAAAAAGAAAGCCGTATAAGTTTGAGCTTAGAAGATTTATAGTGAAAAAGCTTTTTGTTTTGGTAAAAAATGTTCTATTAACTTAATTTTATTTAGCACAGGAAAGTTAGCAATCAATTCGGACCTATTTATCAGGAGATTAAGTTTTCTTGTACCATTATTATTTCACATAAAGAAAAGTGTAATTTTCTTCGCTTTTGCGTGCAAAATTTCTTCAATTAGCAATTAATTTAATATGATTAGGTGCTTATACAACAAGCATCGTAGAAAATCTTATTAGCGCGTATTTCCTACATTTCTCATTATATTGTTTGGTATCAGTTTCATCTGCTTCGTTGTTCTCGGATAATTGCTAAATGGAATTATGGCTGCCATTTGGTCTGGAGTTTTATAAGTCTAGAATTACAGTACTTGCAATTGCTTGTGGTTATAAAAGTGGATAGTACGTTTTAGAATGACCTACGTATCACATCTAGATACACTACCTACAAAAAAAAACAATTCCGTATTATGAGATACCATGCATGAGGGAAAATTACTATGTTTATGACTTTATGACTCAAAACTCTTATATGGATAGAGTATCGGAGATAGTGGTAAGCTGTAACTTTCACCATTTCAAATATTTTAATTATTATAAATGATAAAGGAACTCGTCAATTAATGTTTTAAGAAATAACAATGGTTTCTAACAAAATAATTGGGTTTCAGAAGCTTTTTATAGTCAATTACCTTCTTACAAAGCGGAAAAATAAAAGCTTCGGTTTATCTTTTGGGGACTTGTAACTTTGTTACGAAATGAAATTGAAAACTTAGTGATTAAGTAATTGTTTAACTTGAACTTCATAGTCAAAATTCTTCTACTAAGTGAAATCGAAGAATACTTTTACGCTAGCCACTGTTCGCGAACTCGCCACTCTAGAAAAAATCATTTATTGTAAAGTAAGGCTTTTTATCAAAAAAGGGCTCCCTAGTGCATTAGATCTATGTCCCTATATTTTTTTTAAGTAATCCAAATAATATCTAGGTTTAGACTGTTTTACGTATGAGTGTTTGTTGCTAAAAGTTGCCACTTTTACAAAAAATAAGATTACCCTAAGTATACACTACTATACAGCATGTCCGTCCAACATACGCCAGTGTCGTAATTATTAAATTAATAAAAATATTAATTAAGTGTTATATTTTCATGCACACTTTTACTATAGAGAATTGGTTGTTACGTTGAATTTGTATGTAGGTATTTAAATGGGATTGATATTGATATCAAAAAGTAAATAAGGTGCACGACGCGACAAAGTTGAGTACACTGTCATACCTGTTTACAGTAAATTTAGTTTAATAGAGTCAGTCTTATTTGATGCGCCTGCGCACAAGAGATGTGTGAATCGTGAGTTTATGTGTTTTTAAAAAAAAAAATCGTTTGAAACTTGGAATAACGTTTTTGTATCAAAATAATATTTCTGATAGATAGGCTGATTTAGTGTGGTTTGGTGTATATATTTAGGGTAACCTTTTTAAGGATGAAAACTAAACGAATAAACTGCCTGGTGGTTTCTGAAAAGATTTTAATAATTTCAAGGGTTAATTCAGTTCGTCATACCTAACAATGTTCCCAAAACAACTTGTATTGATATCTCAATTAAATACAAGCTGTTCCATACATTATTGGTTCGATCAGCTGGGTCAGACAGGGTCAATGCATGAAACAGCTGAATTTTGTTTTGAGATTTTGACCAATGTTGCTTTGGGTAAGTTGTTAGCTTGTTAAACATAATATCCTCTTGAATTTATGAAAACCTTGGCAGGAACACCCTGTAAATGAGGTGCTTAAAATTGTCTATAGACAACTGACTATCAGTCACTTTGTAGGATTCATTCGCAAAAATTAAATTGTGCTGCACCCGAGGCCATTAATAAATACCTAACAATACCTACAGCAGACAAAACCAGTAACATTTTACACTTATAAATAAATAACGAATCAATTTCAATATAATTACAAATTTATAATGCGTCAAAAACTTTCCATACAAACATTTCTAATCGGGCCGCTCTGACAAAGTGCAGTGTACACAAGCCGAGGATATGACGTCACTGGGCATTCCCACCGAGGCGCCGGTTCACACGATACTTTTCACCTCTGCCTACACGCAGAAGCCAGTAAAGCCTCCGCCGAAGAAGGTACGTGATGCTTATAGGGTGCATGCATGCTTATATTGCTTATTTATAGGTAGATAAATTTGTTAACCTACCCATAATTATACATATTTACTAAATAACATATTTAACATATTTTTTATAGAAAGTTTTCAAAGCAAAGACAAAAATTGTAATAATAGGCATATAGAAAGTATTTCTATGAATGTTCATTGAAAACGATAAACAAAAACCTAAAATTAGTGACATACATTTTTTTTATTACCTAAATGCAAACGAACAACTGGTAGCTGGTAGTTTAGACTTATAACAATAAGTAAAATAATAGATAACTATGCGATGATAAGATCTATTATAAAACACTCTTTGCAAAGGGCACTTTATTTTTGTTATTACTTATCTATCAATAATGTATCAAAAGTTGTTTTGTATTGTATACGGCTTACTGTCAAATCTTTGATAGATCATGAGTGTAATTCCCGTCGCAACTTTCCATTCGCCATATCAGTTACACTATACACTGCAATAAAACACGGATGATTGAATGAATATTTTATTGTACACAAAACACACAAGTACTCGTAAGTGACAAAAGCTCCTAGAGATTTCCAGACAACCGGTTTGGAAAACCGTAAATAATTTCAAGTATAATAATAAAAATATCTGTATCACTCCCAAATACATCCTAGTCACGCATTTTTTACCTTTAATTACTAAAATTAAGCATATGCACAAATATAAGTAAAGCTTTCTAACGTGATAGGTATTCATGATACAAGCTCGTGATGTCTTGCACAACCTTTAACCCTAAAAATCGAATAGGGCAGAAGCACTTAGAGCAATGTGTTTGTGCGTTTTATATCCGCTCCAGAGGCAAACACATTAAATTCTATTTTTGCATTTTAATACGCAAATATTATTGATATATTTTTATGTGAAAAATTTCATAAATCTTATCTCTTTTCTTTAAACGAGTGGGTACGCAAACAATATTTTTCAATAAGCTCTATAATGTATTATTATGTTTGTCTGTTATAACACACACGTTTGACCTTAAAAATCTGTTTTTACTGTTCATAATTAAAACAGCTAAAAATTATTGATTGAACATTAAGAACGTTTGAACTAAATTATACCGAACGCTTTTCCAAGTTTCACGAATTACGTGAAAATCCCGCTGAATATTATAATAATGAAATTTCTGTGAAACTAGTGAGCGCCGGAAATGGAAGAGATAATACTGAAACCGATAAATTTAATTCAGCACTTTCAGGTAACGGATGGTAGCGGGTTGTTTTTTGTTTTGAACACAACCTACATGAGCACGCAATGTGTATTTTTAACCGACGAAAAAACAAAAAGGAGGAGGTTCTCAATTCGTCGCGTATATATATATTTTTTTTTTATATATATGATCACGCATAACTTTTTACTGTGTGGACCGATTTTGATAATTCTTTTTTTAATCGACATGGTATACCTTGAAGTTGGTCCCATAAAAATTTGGAAATAAAATTTCAACCCTAAGGGTGGCAAATTAGGGGTGACTTTATTGTTCACTCACCGATTGTATTGCCGTGTTGTGATTTACGTGAAAACTGCTAGGTATAATTATGAGTCTTTTTTATATGAATGTTAATAATCATAATCTCAGCCGATAGACGTCCACTGCTGGACATAGGCCTCCCTCATAAATCGCCTCACCGACCGGTCGTGATCGAACCTCATCCTGTTAGTCCCTCAACCTTCACCAGGTTGTGTGGCCACCTTGTGGGGTGCGACCACCCTGTAAAGGGTGATTAGCTGGGGTCAAAAAAATTAGCCCAAAAAAACTGAAAAGTAAAAAATAAAAACTTTTTATAAAAAAATTAAACCGCCGAAAAAACTGAAAAGCATTAAATAATAGGGAAACATTTTCTATTAGGCCTTAATTTACTCACTTCTTAAAGTAATTTTGGATAACCAAGAAATTTTGAGTCGGTGCCACAGAATCAACGAATAAAGATCACTAAATTACCTGAAATTCAAAGAAATAACCGAAAAACGTGTGCCGCTGCGCATCGCGCTTTAAGTAGATAATGAATTTGCTTGTGTGGTGTGGCACCGACTTAAAATTTCTTGGTAATCCAAAATTACTTTAAGAAGTGAGTAAATTAAGGCCTAATAGAAAATGTTTCCCTATTATTTAATGCTTTTCAGTTTTTTCGGCGGTTTAATTTTTTTATAAAAAGATTTTTTACTTTTTTTTATACAATACTACTCTTATTTATTAATGTTAAAAAATGAATGTTAACAAGACTTAAACTTTAAATTTCGCTTAAAAGTTGAATAAATAACAAGGTATTTTCAAAAACATTTAAAAGCATTATTACACTCAAAATGACTTGGATTTGAGTCGCGTTTTACAGATAGATAACAGAAATATCTAAAAAGAAAAATACCTAAATTTTTCTTTGTTCGTTATTTTGGAATTTGAATCTTTATTATTGGTAATTAAAGTATGTTTAAAGTTGATTTAACTAGTTAATTATTCTTACGTTCCTATTTCTAAATTAGGGGACCAAATAAGAACTTGCACCTGTGCTTGCTTCTGTATTTTTATTCTGTTACATTTCTAACGCAAATCTTTTAATAATACCTGAGCTAGCTTCGTATGTACCTAGGAACGTAAAACCTCTAATACCCAATTCGTTCACCGGAGATTGCCAGCGCGGCGGGAGTCGCATGTGCGGCCTGGCTGCAGACTCGTCCACTCGATAATGGAACCAGTGCAGCGGAGCACTGTCATGTGATTCATCCAGATTTAATTATTTCATGGGATTCAAATATATCAGTCAACGTAATCTATTTAATCTGCATTTCATCAGTATATATCTATGTAGGTAGCCTACCTATATTCTATCTAAAGTAATTGGGAACTTCAAGAACCCTTAGAGATAATAGATAAGAAGTTTGCAGTTGGTTCGAACCCTAGGCTGAATACTTTGTACCCACGGCACGTATATTAAAATATAAAAATTATTAATTTGATTTTTGTCGCGGGTGTACATAAATTAAGTTTGCTGTTTCAGCTGTTATTTTGTAGTGATGGTAATACAAAATAAATTTGTAGACTGCAGGAGCAACCTCTATATATTTATGCCAGTTTTAATTCATTTTTCGTTCATTATTAATTAAGTAGGGTAACATGCCCTATTACGGCGCGTTTTGACAACATTTTAAAGTAGGGTAAGAAATTAACCATTTCTGAATATTTTAGCAGATATTTAAATTTTTTTTTGACACTTATGATAATTATATTTTCTATTTCAGTTTTCGTTTTATTTATTTTAGAGTGATAATTAATTTAAAAAAAATATTTTTTCTGACAATTCGGAATTCCTATTACGGCGGCATGAAAAAGTTTGAAGCCCATTACGGCGGAAAGCACAGCCTATTACGGAGTATGGGATGATACGACAGGATGATACATCATTTAATGATATGTAATTGTTCAGGTCTGAGTGTATTGTTCATATTTGTAAGTGTTAGGGGTACTCTACATAGATACAGGTTCTTCCTAGTTAGGAAATTTTAATGGATACATTTTTATTATTTTTATTTACCACAGTAAAAAGTATGTGTTAATCCAGAGTGTCAGCTAATTCCATACCAAATTTCATTGAAATCGCTTCAGCCATTTAGACGTGAAGATTAACAAACACACACACTACGCACTCACAAACAATCGCCTTTGTAATATTAGAGATATTAGTGTATTGTATATCAACTATTGTTACTAAAAAGTTATTCAGTCTCAAAGATTAGTATATCAGGTAAGTAAGCTTGGCTAAATAATCTAAAGTTGTAAGTTCATAACAGGTCAGACGTTCGAAATAGTATTAACTATCTTCATCTAAGTATTGCAAGCAAGCTAAAGTAGCGCCACCCGCGAAGAAAATCAATATCTTCTAAACTATTGCTAATAATAAAAATGTTAAACAGTATTCCACTAGATAGTGTAGCCTAGTATTTTTAGGGCACTGTTGTATAGCTTTTAGGTTGGAGACCAAAGAAAGCGTTGCTAAAAACGGCCACATTATGTAGTGGAATACTGTTTAACATTTTTTTATATTATCCTAAGTTTAGAAGATATTGATTTTTTTCGTGGGTGGCGCTAATTTAGTTGTGCTATGCCTCTTAATACATAAGACTCAAATTATGTTTCTCTAATTTCTAGATAAGATACACTGACTATTGTTACCTCTAATACAAGTTTAAATTTAAATAAGTTTATTTATGTACAATATCAATATATATAAAACTCTTCCGTTACTGACTGACTGATTGACTGACTGACTGACTGACACATAACGCAGAGCCGAAACTACTGGGCGTAGAAAGCTGAAAATAGGCACATGGTTTCCTTGGGGAGTGTAAGTGAGCACTAAGAAGGGATTTCCCGAAATTCTCACGGGAACGGGAAAAAACGGGATTTTTGTG
This sequence comes from Euspilapteryx auroguttella, assembly GCA_951802225.1. Taxonomy (NCBI): domain Eukaryota; kingdom Metazoa; phylum Arthropoda; class Insecta; order Lepidoptera; family Gracillariidae; genus Euspilapteryx; species Euspilapteryx auroguttella. The sequence continues at coordinate 4,292,397 of OX637656.1, forward strand.
TTTATGAGAAATCTGCGCGGGAAAAACCGCGGCGCAGCCTCTAGTATGTATATAAAACACAATCCGTTATCAGGGGTATTATGTAGGCCACATTCGCAACATTGTTTTTCGTCCTCTAGAGTGATAAACTCAATAAAAAATCACAAAGAGGACGAAAAGCAATATGGCGAAAGCGGCCGTAATAGGGGGTCAGTTCTAAAAATTATTTTTCTTGTTTAACTTATGGCAACGGTGTCTTTTAACGGAACCATTTTTATTTAAGTTGGAAGACATAAAAAATCCTGAAAGCAACACAACAGAGCCTTAAAAATGCTAAGTAAAATTATTTAGGGCGTCATTGACGCATATTTTTGATTTCGGCCATAGTTTAGAATATAACTGAAACAAAACGTTTGAGCAAAACGTCTAGATTGTGATTAAAAATATATGGTAGTAGATGTCACCAATGAGCCGCTATGGACTCTCACTAAAAGCAAATAATTGTCTCATTGGTTGGTGGCATATCTTTAGCTCGTGCGGGGACAAATGTCGATTTGATAGGTATCTCATTTTCACACTTTTCGTTTGTCTTGTCTTCCAAAAGCCATAAACCAAAAGGTAATAATGTTTGCTGACGACAGCACTGTAATTTTTGTTGGCAATAAGACTAGCGACATTTTTGAAGAAATGAATAGAACCTTAAGTACTATTATTGAATGGTTAGAATCAAACTCCCTTAAAGTAAATCTAGAGAAAACGAAAGTAATGGAATTTAAAATAAGGGACAATCAAACATTGGCTGATTTGAACATAAATTATAAAGGAGTTAAACTTGAGTGTGTAAAAGTTTCAAAATTTTTAGGTTTGCACGTAGATTCCACCCTTACATGGCAACCACATGTGGATTGGGTCATAGGCAAATTACATCAGTTTTCTTTTGCATTATATCACCTCTCAAAAAAAGTAAACCAAAAAACTGCATTGGTATCTTTTAATGCATTTGTTGGCTCATCACTGCGCTATGGGGTGATATTCTGGGGTAACTCAACTCGAAGAGAAGATATATTTATAGCGCAGAAGAGGTGTGTTCGGGCTATATGCAACCTACGCCCAACTGACTCATGCCAACCAGACTTTAAAAGACTTAAAATACTTACTTTTCCCTGTCTATATATACTGGAGGTAGCGTTATTTGTAAAATCAAAAAGGAATTTATATTTTGTGAATTTCACAAGCGATCGTCGTCAGGACAAACTTCGCGTCCATCCATCCAGGACTGCATACTTAAATAAGAGCATTATATGTATGGGCCCTAAGATTTATAATAAGGTCCCAATGACGATAAGGTGCATTGACAATTTTCTTCTTTTTAAAAATAAGCTTAAGAATTATCTAATTGAAAAGGCATACTATAGCCTAAATGAATATTTTCTAGAAAAACATTGACTTAATATAAATGAAATACTTTTTGAATAATTTAAACCTAAATATTATAATTTTGTTTTGTAAATAACATGTCTGCATGTAGCAACTTAAATTTGTACACCTAGTGGTAAAGCATAGAGATACCTAATTTTTTAAGACATCTGTAATTTATTTAACCTATGTTTACAAAATAAATGAATTGAATTGAATTGAATTGTACCCGTCTGGGCTATCATCCTTTTTTTTTTTTTTTTTGTAACGGGGGGAAATGCCTAACGCATTTCCCGACGCTCGGGGGAGCGTCGGGGGTATGTGGGGCTCGCACCCACTAAAACCCCCCGGCGGCCGTCTTGTCGCTTTTGGGAAGGACCCCGGGAACCACGCATTACTGGCGTCCGAGGTTCCTCCCACGCTCAACTGATATCAGCTTCGTACACGGGGAGGGCATATTGTTCCCTCCCCGGCTCGATATATGTATTCTTCTTAAAATAACTCAAATAAAAAAATTTAAAAACCCCCGACCCAGTCAGACCCCTCATGAACTTAACTATAGAACTAGAGCTAATCATCTTAAAAAGATTATCGTTACCTTACCGTATACTTTTAAAATCATTAAAGTAACACAGTACTAAATTTCAAATTAATAGGACATAGGAAGCTAGTTAGATCCCCTCATCCATTATTCAAGAGCTGATCATCTTCAAACGGCTGATCAAATCTTCATCAGACATGGCTAAGAACATCGGCCTGAAATTATCTATGATACAAAAAAAAACTAAATGAAAATCGGATCAGCCGTTTGTTGGGCTCTACGATGCCACAGACAGATACACAGACAGACATACAGACAGACAGACAGACATACAGACAGAAAATTAAAATTATAACACCCCTCTCTGAATTTTCGTTCGGGGGTAAAAAAACCCGCCTTCATTAAACTGACATACATAAACTGAGAACTTCCTCTTTTTTGAAGTCGGTTGAAATAGGTATTAAAACCTTGTCCTGAATGTAAAAAATACTTTTTTGAAAACCGCATCAAAATCGGTTCAGCCAAACTCGAGACAATCGCGGACAAACATACATACATACACGTATAACATACAGGTCAAACAGATAAACTCCTTTTTTTTAAGGGTTGCCTGAAAGAAATCCCTTTAAGCGATAAGGCCGCCCATTACCTACTTTCCCTTAAATTCAAAATTTTACTGTAATTGTATTATTTTGATGTTTTATTTTAATTGTATTGTTGTTGGCAATAAAGTGTTATTTCATTTGATTTCATTTCCTTTTTTTAAGTCTGCTAATATTTTCTTTTTTACAAAAAATGAACCTAACTTCAATAAACTGACAGAGATAAGTACATCAACTGAGCACTTCCTCTTTTTCGAAGTCGGTTAAAAAACTGTATTAAAACCTTTTCCTGAATGTAACAAAAACTTATCTGAAAACCGCATTAAAATCGGTTCAGTCAAACGCGATATAATCGCGGACAAACATACATACATACATACAAACAAACATACATACAGGTCAAACTGATAACCTTCTTTTTTCATGTCGGCCAAACAACAAACAATAAACAGTCTACCAAACAGTCAGTCTGATCTGGATCAATTGGCAGTGATGTAGACTGTGACGCGGAGGCACCGGGTTCGATCCCCGGCAGGGACGAACCTTTTTTTACTGTTTGTACTTTGTGTTTATTTTTACAATGTTTATTATGCATAAAAACTAAACAAGTACTCTGTGCAAGTACGCAAACTTGTTACAATATACATCACGACTGGTTAAGAGCCAGTTTACCGCGATGCTAGCGCCATTCGCGAAAAAAAAAATATTTTCTAAACTAAGGCAAATATCAAAAATGTGGCACAGTATGACACTAGATAATCTTGATTCGTATTTTTGAGCCCAGTAAAGTAGTCCTTACTTAAAAGAACAAAATTATAAACAGATTGTTACTAAAACCCACCCAGGCCACTTTTAGCAACACTCTGTAGCTTTCTTTAGTCTTTAACCTAAAAGCTATACAATCGTGCCCTAAAAATACTAGACTACATTATCTAGTGTCATACTGTGCCCGATTTTTGATATTTGCCCTAGTTTAGAAGATATTAATGTTTTTCGGGAATGGCGCTAGCATCGCTGTAAACTGGCTCTTAAGTATTATATTCTCCATGATCACATCTTAAGCAATATAGCTAGCAACATCTAGCGGCGGAAAGCAGTACCGCGTAGTACTCATTTCAATCTCGTGACAGGGTGGCAAATAAAACATTTTTCAAAATAGCTAAATTAAAGAAGAGAAGAAGGTATCGAAGGTACACGTAACTATTTAAGGCAAACTAATATAAAAAATAACACATAAAAAGACAATTTTGAAGAAATAAATCTTAATTAGCACTAGATGGCGCTAGTTACATATAGAATAATATTTAGCATCTACGCGGAACCGCTTCCCGCCGCTAGATGTAGCTAGTATATTGCTCAAGATGTCGATCGGGGTGTTTCATTTTGTTTGCTTTTAGCCCAAAGAGGGCGCTAATGTTTTTTTTTATAAACAGTCATACAATAGCAATAATTTGTAGAGTTGAACGAATAACGGATTATGTTTAAGAGCCAGTTTACAGCGATGCTAGCGCCATTCGCGAAAAAAATTAATAACTTCTAAACTAAGGCAAATATGAAAAATGTGGCACTGTATGACACTAGATAATCTTGATTAGTATTTTTTGAGCACAGTAAAGTAGTCCTAACTTAATAGAACAAAATTATAAACAGATTGTTAGTAAAAGTGGCCACTTTTAGTAACACTTTGTAGCTTTCTTAGGTCTTCAACCTTAAAGCTGTACAGAAGTGCCCTAAAAATACTAGGCTATATTATCTAGTGTCATACAGCTTAGTTTAGAAGATATTATTTTTTTCGCGAATGGCGCTAGCATCGTTGTAAACTGGCTCCTAATGAATTGTACATAAATACACTTATCTAAATTTAAACTTGTTTAAGAGTTATCTTTAGTCATTGTCACTTATCTAGAAATAAGAGTAACATAATTTGAGTCTTTTACTACCTTTGTGAACTTCTAACCTGTTATGTTGCAACTTACAACTTTAGATTATTTAGCCGAGCTTACTTACCTTATATACCTACATAACTATGAGACTGAATAACTTTTAAGTTACAATAGTATTACCTGCGATATTACTCTTGTAGGCTGTATATCATTATGTAAAAGTCTTCTAGCCTGCATAATTGTTTTGTTGTAAGTGAATATCTCATTGTTAATAGCTATTTATCACCTTAAAGTACCATTAAAAAACTGCTTATATCTCTGTTCTGCTAAGTTTAAGTTTTTCAATTACCTATTTATACTTAAATTATAAGCTCTGTAATTTCTATACACCGCGTTAGAATTCCTTACAGCCTAATACAGTAAGTACAAAAAAATCGCATGATTTTTATATCCTATTCAGACATATAAAATTAAGATATTGTGGTTATGTTAGTTATTAATTGTAAATATAAATACTCTGACTACACTCTGAAACTATTTAATGGTTTGTAATCGTTTAATTACACCATTTTTCTTCGTTAAAACGCGCACGTTAGTTTTTACAGGTTTCTAACAAACGTTCATTTTACAGTCACTTTTCGCGTCAAAATCACGGATTCTAGTAAAAAAAATATACCTCCGAAATTGATTTTTAAACTTAAAAACTATTAAAAATTACACGTAAATGTTGAATTTATCATAACTATATCGAAAACACCTTTAAAATTAAAAATTCCCGACCTGGTGTTTTGCCAATTACGGATACTACCCGCCGTAATAGAAATACCCTCAAACGGCAGTCCTATCACGGTGCACTTTTATTTACTCATATTTACTTATTTTACTTGATTTTAATCAGAAATCAACTTGATTAACTAAGAATACTTGAATGTAAAAAGCATTCATATATAGTAACATAATCTTAAAGTGTTAGTTTTCACGAAAAATTAAGTCTGAAAATTCAATGTTTTAACGCGAGTCTATTAGCGTTTGTATGAAACAGCCTCCCGCTTAGCTGGAGTTGCACAAAATTATTAATTTAAGTTTCTTTTTATGATTTTAAACGCACGAGTGCTAGGAAATAAGTTACGTGTTAGTTTCCCTTGGACACTATGTAGTCACCTTTACAATAAACAGTCACAACGAATCATAAATTGCAAAAGATAAAATAGAGCCGTAATAGGACGTGATTTTGACTACCGCGGTAATAGGACGTTTTACCCTAATTAAGGAATAGGGAAACAATGATATTTTTGCAAAGTCAGCAAAACAATTAACTGCCCTCAGGTGAGGGCGGAAAAATTATGCAATTTAGTACTTTCCCTGCAAGTGTGCAGGGAAAGTACTAAATTTATTTTCAATAAAAATAACGATTTTATTTTGTCTCTAGCTCGAAAACCAATTTTAAAATAAACTCATAATAATATGTAGTAGTTAGCCTTTTTTTTTTTTTTTTTTTTTTTTTTTTTAGGCGGGGAAACTCCTAACGAGTACCCTGCAGCCCCGGGGGGAGCCGCAGGGTTATGTGGGGTTCGCACCCACTAAAACCCCGCCGGTGTCCTTCTCGGCTGATAGCAGGAGGGTCGCGGGTAAGCCTGTGGAATTCTCCGCGACCCCCCCCAGCATTGGCTGTGTAGCCTCTTCACGGGGGGACAGGTGAAGGTAGTCCCCCCTGAGCGCGGATGGCTCTTCCTACGCTCGACGGCGGAAACGGGACACCGCGTTCCGCCGTCCTTCTCGGGGCCGTTATATGACTACACGAGGCCCCCGCCTCGTGCACCCAACGACCCCGGGGTCCCCTCTTAGTCGCCTCTTACGACAGGCAGGGGATACCTCAGTCCTATTCTTTGGCCCGGTACTGCAGGGCGTATGTAGTAGTTAGCCTGGGCCAACACGCGCTTGTCTCCTATTAAACTGTGCTTAATACTTGAGTACTTAGATGTAAAATGATTACACAAAGTACCTCAGTTTAGACAATATTTTTGATTGTAGCCTGCAGTTTTTAGCTGTTTATCAGCGATAACTTAGCATATTAATGGTAAGAGAATTAAAACAATCGGGCCAGTAGTTTCGTAGCCTATTCCATTCAAACAAACAAATAAAGATAATACTAAAAAGGTGTATGTATGTACCAACGTATAATAATTCCTGCAAGGCCGGCAGGAGCGTGCCCAGGCAACCTGACCTATTTTAAAACGTCTGAAACTTGAGGTCATGTGCATGTTAAATATCAAGATGTAGTAATAAAAACATATTAAGAATTTTTGAATGAATGAATGAATGAATGAATGAAATATTTATTCAATGTAACAGTTACGATACAAAACATTACACGATATGCATTCAATAATAATACGAGTTATAAATAAGTTATCTACTTACAACAGACACGGTATTAATACTCTGTACATACAAAATTGTTGCACCGCAACTGCAACACTGAAAAGGCTCTGGCTCAGCATATGCAGCTGAAAAATATAAATATACCTTACGCTGCGCTGGTATTCTGCCATTACCCAAAATTAAAAAAAAAATTAAAATAAAATAGGAATAAAAATTAAATTAAAAAGTAAAATATAAAGGTTAATATATACATACTGACGAAACTTTAAATATAAAACAATATAAAATTAAACGTTAGTTAAATATTTTAAACAATAGTTTCAGAAAAAAATAATAAAAATAAAAAATTACGATGAACAAAATATAAAATAAATAAATTCAGCTGGATAAAAATGTATATAATTTGTTCATATAAACAGATAGTTTAGTAATAATATAGTAAAAGATGCATCAAAAAATAACAATAACAATAAAATATATTTAAATAAAACGAAATAAAGGTAGAATGATACCATAAAACAGAGTAAAATAACAGTCGATATATACGAGTAGTATAATATTAATTTGTATTGCATTCAAGAATTTTCCTTTTGTCTCATAATTAAGAATTTTTAACATATTTTATGAGAAAATATGAACATTTATGGGAAAGAGGCCTTTGCCCAGCAGTGGGACAGCTTAGGCTAATAATAATAACATTTATTAGCATAAAAAAATATTTTTTTCTAATACTGTTACCGTTACAATACCGTTTTCTAAAATATTCTTGTTACTTTACAATTTAATACCTTTTAAAGCTAGTGTAAGTGTACCTTTATGCAATATACAAAATACAAATTTTATATTATAAAAAATGTTTCATGAATCTTGTAGTGAAAACTTTTGTAGTTAGTGAAGCCTTTGGGTAACGCCTGGTACTATTAGGTATTCTGTGGTACCGGGTGTGCGAATATGAGTGGCGAATGACGCATTGTAAAATATTTCCTAATCAAAACTCACCCGTGAAAAGGAATGTTTTTCTTAGAACACCTCATACTCTTGCCTTTTTAGGAAGGCGTAGGCGGCATGTCAGATCCGGTATTATTAATAAACCATGTAGAAAAAATATTCAAGACACAAAAAAAGAATGAGGTACCTACGTTCCTACTCCTTACCCCTTTTCTGTACAATTCAGAAAATACACATGTGATAAAATATTGAAAGGCAGTCAGTTCGTAAAAGGTATATTCTGAACACGAGACGTTAAAAGTAGATTTTGTTTATTTTTCTTTGTTATAATATATTATATTAAAATGATCCTAAATCCAACCCTACAAAATACGAATACTTCACTTTCAGTTTAGAACTTGGTCAGTCTCCCGATTGAGTCGATGAATCTTAATTAAACTTTGAAAATGAAAACTTTGTTTTCCAAACGGCTGGTACACAAAAAAAAAGTTTTTATTATATATATTTATTGTAGATAAGGATTGTTTGAGTGAGACAGCTTGATATTTATGGTAACTCTACGGTTTGTACACTATATTTAAAATTTTATAAAAAATATTTTTGGAAGGTAAAAAGCCAAAAAACTTGCTAAAAAGTAAAGATTCATGCAAATCATAAGACTCTACCAGAAAAAAACATTATATACGAATTTACGTGACCCGTCTTCTTCAGCTTTTAGCTACCTTTCAAACCAAACACAACCGTATTCCAATGCAACCTGATATCACTATGCTTTAAAAGTTAAATGTATTTCAGATCATGATCTTGAATCTAAACGAGCATTGATGCGATGGATCGTCGTTGCAAAATCGAATTTGTATTTTGTCTAAATATCCATTTGATTTTGTTTTCTATTTTTACAACAAAAAAAAGGTTGTTTGAATCCTCGAAATGATTTTTGTTACTGTTTCATTGGCGTGCCGTGCAGACAGATAGGCGGCAGGCGGGCAGTAAAGTGAAATAAATATCAAAAAATACACAAAACATGAAATAAAATAACTCAACTTATGAAGTACAATTTAATAAGCTAAGCATAAAATGTTTGTACATATTTGTTTATATTGATAATTTTCTTTTCTTTTCAGGTAAGGGTTTAATGTCTTCATCTTCAGAATAGTTTTATCAGTAGGTAAGTATTTTACGCACGTCGACGTCATTTTGCATTTACAATATTTAATTTATCTTAGACAGCTTAGTAATCTTAATTGCTGAGATTTAGTAAGGTGACGTCATTGCCACCTGTTTTTTGTTGGTAAGCTTTAAAACAAATCTCTTTTAAGTAATAATTTATGATAATTGTAAACGAATGGCTGACGAAGTATTATCTTTAAGGTCCCGCACCATATATAGCGAAATACAATACACCCGTTTGAACCTTCAAATGACATTTAATTTTTATCGCTTATAAAGCATTAAAGTTACCCACTAAGTTACCCATTTTTAAAACACAGCAGTCTTTATTTTGTGCACGTAGGATGAGATAGTAATGTGAATAAAAAAAGGTTGATAGTACATTGTACTTATACTTAATCAATACGGTCTAAATAAATTATCTTAAGCAATATGTAAGGGTTATTCCGATTTTTCTCCAAAACCATTGCTCTCTGCAATTTTAATATAGGTATAAGTAAAAAATATTAAAAATAGGCAGACATCTAAAATCTAAACAAGAAAAAATATTTTTTTAACATTTCTCGTACCTACTATGAATACTGGAATTTTTTGCATTAAAATTCAATTTACTTAATGCAAATGAATTTCTAGTTTCAAGTACAAATAAGATGCAAAAGTCTTCGGTTCATATTCATAAGCTCTCTGTAGCGTGCGATGAGTCGTGCAGAATGAAACTACTAAGATTAATAATTTTAAACCTGCCTAGGTGTTCTCTGAAATTTATTTTTGAATTAGTTTAAAGTTCAAATACATAAGTAAAGTCTTGATCAGATCAAACGAAAAAATGCTTCATGTTGTGTTTATTGTCCTAAACATCCTTTACTGGAACTGATTACTATGGAGTTTATTGATACCTAGCGTTTGGCCGCAGTTCCGGGCACGCTCTCTGTTACTATCTTTGTAAGAAACTCTAAAACTACTAAACCGATTTCGATGAAACTTGCTGCATTTTTAAGCTAGCTAATCTTAAAATTTAAAAAACAATCAAATCAAATTCGCAAAATGGAATGTCTTCGGTACTATTAACGCTTTCTATTTTTGGTTGTTTTTATTTTCAATGTTCTGGAGAAGCATCTGGTACAACTTTATAATTGTTCATGGTGTAAGTAAATTATGTATTTAGATCTCTCATTTATGCTCGTTATATTGGATCAATTAAGACTACACTCATTGGGTTTTTATTACTATGCTCCCTTTATGCTCCATTTAGCACCTGTGTGACCCAGCCCAGTAGGTTAGGTATCATGTCATTATCGGCTCACTGACGCTTGAACTTTTCAATTTGCATTCTTGTCGCCAGCAATTTTCTTATTAACAACGAACAGAATGGGAACCATTGCAATATGGGTTTTAATAATTGATTTAGTAAAATTTAATTGAAAGTTTTTACTGTACATAATTCTTTAAGGTTCGTATATGTACAACTATACATGTATATATATTTTTTTATAAAACTAACTCATTATACGGTTTGTCATGTGATACTTTTTATTATTTTCAATTTATAATATAGAACATTCAAAAACAAACCTTACAAAAACTTGGCTCAACAGTACGAGCATACTAAAAGAGTACACATGGCTACTAGAAGAGACAGACCTCGGAGCGACGTAGTAACTATTGTAGATGTCGTTCCAAAACTCCATGACTCTCTGATGAGGGTTAATGCCGGGGGTCTGGGCTGAAACTGTGACGTTGGGACTGATTTCTTCTCCCGTGTAGAAAAGATATTGGAAGGAAGTACCGATGGGCAGCCACTCTGCAGCCGAAGCGACATTTGGATTGCTGTAAAAGAAAAAATGTTCATTGTTTTCTCAAATGTCTATAAATTAGAAGATAGGTAATAATATTAAAATTTAATTTAGCCGAGTGGAGGCTTGGCAGCGGCAGTATATAATTCAACCACACTATCTTCTCTTCCCCCATGGTCGGTCCCAGGAGTCGTAAAAGGCAAATAAGGAAACACCCGAAGGACGGTAGTAGCATCCTTCGTTGAAAAACTTGAAGAGACATACCACAGATTACTAAACAGTTACGCCATACTGCGGTCGCTAACCCGCCTGCTAAGCGTTGCGATTACGGAAAAGCCTCCTCACAATGTTTGTCCTTGTGGCAATCTATGCGGTTGTGTTAATTAATTTAAATTAACTTACCCAGAAAGAGCAAATGCAGAAAAACGATCAAGCAATGAGTTTCTAACAGTAGAATCTGCAGTTGTTAGATCAAAATCGAATATGAACTTCATGATGCTTCCGTGTTGAGCTCCAGTAAGAGGCACAGCGTAGCCCCATTCTGAATTCTGAGTTCCTCTATACCCAAACTGAAACAACCGGACTGGTGAATTAGAAGTTCTTGATCTCTCCCATGCATTCCTGATGACAGATACGGCAAACATAGTGTCTCCTTGGTAATCTAAGAAATCTTCGAATGTACTCATTGAAATTTGTTGCAAAGAGAAATAAAATTCTCTGATCCTTTGCACCGCTGTAGACTTTATTTGCGCGGACGAAAATCCCAAGTCTGCTTGCAGAAAACTATCAAAGGCTGTATTCATGTCAGTCAACCAGCTTCCAAAAACTGCCTCTGCAGCTCTCTTTGTTCCTTCTCTATCGACGTAACCAGTCAAATACGGGATGTGGTTGTAGTTTCCAGATCTCAATATATTTAGTGGCGCATCAGCTAAGACAGTATTATTTGGCAATAGTCTAGGATTTTCAATACAAGGTGCAAATAACGAAGTGTTGTTATGGAAGCTAAACTGGTTAAGTGCATTTATTAATACAGTTAAGTCAGTAGAAGCCAAACGTTCTGCAAGTACTGTTATATTGTTGGTTGTGTATCCAAGAGTCTGTCCAAGTAACTGAGCGTTAAATACGGGATTATAAGCAACGGCCCAAGGTGCAATTGCTGATCCACTGGTTACAATTGCTTTATGAACTAAATTTTCTGATAAGGGTGATAGCGATACTAAATCAACTACGGCAGCTCCTGATCCATGGCCGAAGAGAACTATGTTTCCTGGGTTCCCACCGAATCCACCAATATTCTGCTGAATCCAATTCAGGCCAGCTATGACGTCTCTAAGGCCAGCGTTGCCTGGAGCAGCATCAACTCCTAAACAGAGAAATCCGAAGATGGACAGTCTATAATTTAGCCTGACCACAACATTGCCTCTTTCAACTAGTCCCTTGTATGACAATGGGTAAACATTATGCGTGTTCTTATACTCATCCCCGTCGATCCACACGATGACAGGTCTTGAGCCAGTAATAGTCTGCGTGTAGACGTCCAGGGTCAGGCAGTTCTCGTCGCCGACCAGCCCGTCTGGGCTTGGTTGGGCACATCTCTTTGACGAATCTGTTGCATGGAAGTCACCAGGGAAGATCGGTGCTGGTGGAGGTGCCTGGAATTTGTGAAAACAATATTTTTCTGTTATTAATAATTTGTGTTAAAAGCCTAAAAAGTGACCAATCTTCTACTTTATAAATTTCTTAGTAAAGTGTGTGTATGCATTGAAGATTACACTTATCTACATTACAAATAAGTTGTATGGGCTTGTAAGCAAACATCCTATAGATCGATAAGTCACCGCTGACTAAAAAAATATGTTTATTACTTACACCAAATAAAAAAAAATAAAAAAAAGATAATATATAGTGGAACTAGGAAAGAGTAAGTTTGTTTGTTCAAAAAGGTTTTTAAAAGAACAATCTCAATAAAAATCTCTTGTAGGGCGCTTTAGATAGGTAGAAAAACAGCATAGATAACACGATAATCACCATTGATTGACCTAAATCTTTACTTAAACGATAAGAGTGTGTTATAAAAAAATAACAAAACACAAACCATACGTACTTTAAACCTATTGGTACCGGAAGTATCGCCACCGTATGGTATCCCATAGAACGCGTAGTAGGTCCTGTCTACCGCTGGTTGGCCAATCACATTGCCTTGCGTCGTTGGTACTGATGGATATTGGGTTTGGCCAAAAGCTTGACACAATACCAGGAGGAATATCCCTGAGATTATCGTTACTTTTGCCATTGCTATTTTATTTTAATACTTTTAAAAACACAGGTGCATTAGTCCACAGGTAAATTGGTACTGCTGAGTATCATCAAAGTGTTACAATGATAACGTCTTATCAGTACATAAGTGCCAAAGTAAATTTTACGTCATTTTTCTAGAATTTATAAGGTCGATGACTGTTTAAAGTACTTGATTGATGATGATTAAGGTTTTTTTAATAAAACCGGAAATCTGGATGATGTTCATATCCTTTAAAATCGTAATTAGGTATCTCTAAGTATGATTGGGTCACTGACTGACCACTCACCACTACCCAACGAAATTGAATTAGGTAAGAAAATAAATAACTTGGCTAATTTTTAAAATATCTGAATATTATTTCAGAATATTAAAGTTAGCATGATCATTGAGTGTAGTGGGAACGAAAACTAAGTGATAAACATAACCCCCTAATATAAAATATTAGAAAGTATACTTCCCAAAACCTTATTACAATGTTTTTAGTAAAAAAATATTTGGAAACGCGACACGCGACACTTTTTTGTAAAGTTTCATGTAAAAATTTGAACCAGCGTTTCAACAATTGCTATGAACCGTATAAACAGAGGATTTAAGACTCATACTTATATGTAAAAGTGACTATAGTTCCGTGTTTCAGGCATGTTTATGCGAATAATTATTAGGTATCATTAAAATATTATCATATAAAAGGAGTGTTTTTGTGCTTACTTTTGATTCATCGTAAAATTATAACAAGTTCAGAGACAGACGACATGGCGCGCGCTTTGTGAAAAATCTTTATCACGGTCACAGTGACAAGTAACTGTTTAAAATAATTATTTTATAACCACAAATGTGACCCGAATAAGCATTAGGCAAATAGTTTAACCCAGTTTCAAACCAAAATTAAACACAAATAAACGTTCGTTAGCATAATGAATGCTAGGGGTTTGATTAATATAAATTTTGAGCCTCCGAAATCACGGCTTTTATAATTTCTCTTTTTTTTAAGATACAAGAAAGATTTTTTTATTTACAAGAATAATGGTAGATAGATATCTGTTTCTGTTATCCTATGAACTATACTAACAAATCTGTAGGTCCGCCTGAAAAAGTTTAATTTATGAGTTTCCTTATTTTCCGCCCGCAATCACACCAATCTTACCCTTGATGGATGACACCTTTCTACCTGCCCATTTCCAACTTACCAAATCAGATTATCACGCTCACAGGTTACCGTAGAAATGGATGGATAGGGTAAATCTTTAAATCATTTTGTCAGGCTCTTTGGAAAGAGTCGTTTGATCCCGCGGGATCGTCCGCCATAGGGGACGGTCGCAATTTTCCGCGTTACTGGCTTAGAAAAACCGTTACGTAGACTACATTTATCATGTACCACTGAAAAAGGACAATGGCAACTCAGGGGACAAGCCAGAGGTCCTATTACGGCCACATTTGCAGCATTGCTTTTCGTCCTGTAGAGTGTCAAAGTCAATACAAAAAAAACGGAATAAGGACGCAAAGCAATATTGCAAAAGCGGCCGTAATAGTACCCCAACACGTTGTTGCAATGAAAATCTGCCCTTTATTCGGATTTTTTTTTTCAAACTCTTCAATATCTCTATATTTTTTTCTTTTTAGATAGATTTTTTCTTGTTTGTTTAGCAAATTATCTGTCGTCTTTGATAAAAAGTAGTTAATTACATTTAAAAAAGTAATGTAATTAATTATGTGTAGTATTGATTGCAATAAATAGTATTTTTATGCTATTCTATAATTTGAATTACTAAACTTAATTCTGAAAAAATACATAATTATATCAAAATTAAAATACATTTCAGTAAAAAACAAATACAAACAATAATACAATAACAAATAAACAACAACAACAACAGTATATAAATAAATAATTAACTGTAAAATACGGTTATTTGTAAATACAGTTGGCGTCTCTTTGGGGGTTGAACTAAATATTTTCAAATAACACTTTTAAGAAAACTTTTTACCCTGAGCAGTATGTACTTTTATTTGATTAACTAGCTTTGGCCCGCAGCTTCGCACGCGCTTTTTCATTAAAATCGTTAATTACTGGTTTATTTACGACTCAGGATTTTGGTGACATCATTTCTGATCGTACCCATACCCCCTAAAAATATCTATCTTTATTTCAGTTCCCGTGGCAACTCCATAAATTCATTTCTACACTCCACCATTCAGACACTGAAACTTCTAACATTTCTATTAGATGGTTAGGTAAAAGTAGTTGGATATACGTACCTACATACCTAATATATGTACCTACTCGAGTAAAAAAAAGTTGAAGATTTTTAGGCGCTTTATGTTTTTGGGAATGTTCCGTTACCATGTGAATTTTGGTTAATTTTTTTCTTAATAGAACTCTGAATCTAATTACACCCACTGAAGAACCCGCTTTCCTATTTTTACGTGGAAACAAAAAATATATATACATTGTTTTAATACTAACTTAAGAGTCCCGTTTTACGTTCCCGTGGGAATTTAGTATATTTCTTCCTTCCAACACTTGTAGACCAATTTGCACGTTGACATACTCAAGGAAATCGATTTTTCATACTAAATAATTAGTTCTGTAACCCTATTCCCATGGGAATTTAGTTAATTCCTTTCTTCAACACCCTTTCATCCACTGAGAAAACTATATAAAAATTTCACGTCGATACACTCAAGGAAGTCGAGATTTCAATCTCACAAAAAGTCCCGTTATTCCAGTTCCCAAGGGAATTTTGTAAATTACTTTCTTTCAACATTCCTACATTTACTGAGGAACCTGTACATCAAATTTCACGTCGAAACACTCAAGGATGTCGATTTTTCATTCTCACTAAAAAAGTCCCGTAATTCCCGTTCCCGTGGAAATTTTGTAAAATTCCTTTCTTTCAACACTCTTTTATTCACGGAGTAACCTGTACACCAAGTTTCACGTCGATACACTCAATAATGTCGATTTTTCATACTAACTAAAAAGTCCCGTAATTCCCGTTCCTGAGGGAATTTTGGGAAATCCTTTCTTAGCGGATGCCTATGCCATAACATCTACCTGCATGCCAAATTTCAGCTTAATCCGTTATTGTTATTTGCTCCTTACACTTTCCTTGCGTCACATTGTGAGGGATCTACGGTTATAGGGTACCTAGCTGAAATTAATCATGTTGATAAATTAATGAAAAAAAGCATTTTTGTGTTATCACCTTTATATGATTACGTAAAATATTACGTGCCCTTAGAGGAAGGTATTTCAATATGTACTTAAAACATATTCTATATTTAATTTTGAAGAACATAATTAGCATATCATTAACAAATAAATAATAATTGGAAGCACATTATCAAACTGTATTTTGTAAAATATAATTGTATTGTTTCTTCTAAATAGTAAAATGTATTAAAATAATCTGATACAGATAATTACAAAAACAAT
Source organism: Euspilapteryx auroguttella (assembly GCA_951802225.1). Classification (NCBI taxonomy): domain Eukaryota; kingdom Metazoa; phylum Arthropoda; class Insecta; order Lepidoptera; family Gracillariidae; genus Euspilapteryx; species Euspilapteryx auroguttella. The sequence goes on from OX637656.1 coordinate 4,308,846, forward strand.
GCCCTCATAATAATTAAAAACATTCATAATCTATACAAATTATGAAGGAAATAAATAACAACAAAGGCCGGGAGTGCTGCGGCTATTTATTCTTAATCATACTCCCCTCTGACAATGAGGAGAGAGTTTATATAATATAAACAATCCTAATTTCAGTCGTGGACAGGAAACCGAACTTATATCATACCTATCAGAGTAAAAATTTACGAGCCGCGAACTGCATAGCCTCACAAGAGAAACAGTTATGCAATTTTATTTAAGTAACTGTTGATTCCTTTGTAACCCGACAATGTTACGGTAGGATTTAGCGAATACGAATACCTACTAGGAGTGTTCCAATGTATTGGATTTCAGACAAAGCAATGCTGAAGAATAAAATAAAATAAAGATAAAAAAACGTTACTTATTGTAATAAATATACGATCTATTTTTCTACCTTTTCACCTATGTACCAAAATGAAGTTAGTTTTCCGGTCCGTCAATTCGCATTGCGTTCTTTTAAACTAAATAATCCCAAGAACATTATTGAAGAGGCCAATAAGAGCCTGCTGCCAGCTGTCGAAAAAAGAACAATAAATATCTTGGCATTTAAGAGCCAGTTTACAGCGATGCTAGCGCCATTCCCGAAAAAAATTAATATCTTCTAAACTAAGGCAAATATCAAAAATTTGGCACAGTATGACACTAGATAATCTTGATTAGTATTTTTTGAGCACAGTAAAGTAGTCCTAACTTTAAAGAACAAAATTATAAACAGATTGTTACTAAAAGTGGCCACTTTTAGCAACACTCTGTAGCTTTCTTTGGTCTTTAACCTAAAAGCTATACAATCGTGCCCTAAAAATACTAGGCTACATTATCTAGTGTCATACTGTGCCCGATTTTTGATATTTGCCTTAGTTTAGAAGATTTTTTTTTTCGGGAATGGCGCTAGCATCGCTGTAAACTGGCTCTTAAATCTATTTTCATTTAATTTTGTTACATATTTTCAGTCCCTTTTAGTTCTTTAATCTACTCTCTATACAAAAGACTTAACCAAAAAGTTTTCTAACTCCATCTCATTCTTTTGCAAAACAACGCGGGATAGTTCTAGCACATTTTCTTCAGCCGCTTTGAGAAAGGAAAATGTTGTAAAACTCAATTTTTGCTTTTCCGCGGTGCTATACCTAGTACAACAACACTAAAACTAACTTAACTTTTGACCTTTTTATATATTTTACCAAAATAATAGTGAAGTAGTTGCACTTTTCTGTGGTCTAGGTTCATAAAAAAAACAATATCTAAAGCACAGTGTATATAATACTTAAAAGTAAGTAAGTAAGTACCTTTTATATCGTCTTTGTTTTTAACGTCTTTAATAATACATTAAACTCTCAATATATATTAATCATAATGTCAATCTCATTAATCTAAGTAAGTACATACATATTTTATCAAACGATCGCATTGCTCGTAAAATAATGATTGTACATAGGTAGTCTAGTAATAGGCACAAGTACATCGTGACTAATGGGGGCGCGTGTCAAACGAACGCGCCCCGAAGACCTTTTTAAAATTATTATTAATATTTTTAAATCACGCGATGTTAGCCACACAAGGTTCAGTACATGTTAAAATTCTAACCTATATTATAGTTTGAGAGTTAAAAGCTAACATTATTCACTGACGCATGTTTTTTTAGAAAGTCCGTCAGGGCAACGCTGTCTAGCTATAATATGCGCCATAATTGCAAAAGATAGATTTTTATATTTCATATCTATACTTATTCAAAATTCATGTTATGTGACGGATTTCCAATTTCTTTGTTTACAAGCCTGAAAACATTAATCATTATATGAAAATCGATGTTCTATAACGGTAGTAACTAAAGTTCCTCTTCTATAGAAAGGTAATTTTCAAATTCTAACTTACGAGAAAATAATATTCTTGACCTTGTTTTTTGTAGGAAGTTGGACGTCCCACTTCAATAAGACTCCCCGCTAGTTGGAAGCTGGATTTTCTTTTTGATTGCTAAAGAGTAAAAACTCTCCAGATTTATATTGACGATTTTTCATTTAGTTCCCTAACGGTTGCTGGAAATAACGCTTATGTTGTGGATGAAAATGGATTAATCCTAAGATCAGACTCTTTCTAAGAGTTTGTCAATTTTAAAAAGAAACTAGCTGTCCCGGCGAACTTCGTATCGCGCCTAACAAGTTTTTATAGAAAACTTAAATTGTTGCTTTCGCTAACTTTGCCTACATTTTTCGATATTTTCTCACCTTTTAAACCTTCCCTGGACTATTAAAACATTTCAAAACCAAAATAAGTTAAATCGGCCCGGCCGTTCTTGTGTTTTACGAGACTATCGAACCACGATTAATTTTTATATACATAGTTATTAGATAAGTAATTAAAAGTTACAAAGTTATCAAGTACCTATTAAATTATTATTACGCCAGTATTGTTTGTGTTAATTTTAAAAGCATAAATATAAAAGATACTGAAGAACTTTGCCAAGTAATAACGAATACAGTTTAGTTAAATTCTACAGCTTCAGGAGCTTTAAACATTTTAACTGTAATTTTTTAAATGCAAAAATTGGGTTTTAATATTCTCAACAAGTTATCAAGTTCTTTGAGACAAGTCTTCCTTGCAAACCCGCAAAGTTTTGCCTCGTCTAATTCTAAGGCTTAAATTACATATTTAACTACATATAAAATAAACCATTAAACTTATGTACCTACTGCAAACTTAGTAGCTCTTCTCTGCTCTTTTAAAATGCACTAGCACAATTTTATCCCCTAAGGAACCTTCATCCTAATAAACTCACCGTGTTATTCATAAAATACAGTAGGTTTTAAGGAGCTTTACTAGAGGTCTACTTCTCTGGTTTGTTGTATGATAAATACGTGATATCCAGTCTGAATTGACATACTTCTAATAACTAAAATGCTCTAATACTTTTTATGAATAACAGGGTTAAAGTCTATCTCAAGCGGTTTCGGATACTCGTTGTCCGTCAGTTCGTCGTTGGTCAGTTTTAACCTATTCATCGACTTTTTTTTTGAAAGTTTTGCGCTTGTTGTTTAATAGACAAAAAACGAATTCTAAAAATGAAAGCTGTATCATTATTAAAAAACTTCGCCAATAACACTTTTTGTGTAATAATCGTTGTTAAAACGTGCTCCAGCTGTAAGCTAGTCCCCTTGAATCTTAGCAAAACGGCTGCTATTTCCAAGATGGCTGCTTTCAAATTAAAGTGCACTTAACTGAACCGACTTTGAACAATTATTCGATGCTTTCTGAGAATTATAGATCCTTTTACCTATAAGATGCTAGATTTTTTCACTTGGTTCGAGAACGCTGATTTGTTGGCTTTTGATATTACAGTAAGTGCTCACAAACATAAACAATGCAACAGCGTGGCTGTGCATTCGTTACATCGAGCACCAGACCTCAGAAAAGGCGGGTCACACTCGTAAAACCTTTGCAATGTAGGTCATACAAACTTGCAGTGCTCCTATCATGAGTTTCCGATTTTTAATCTTAATTTTTAAGCTTTCTTCTATACATTTTTGAATATCTTGACTTAATTAAATATTATTTTGTGTTGTTAGTGATTACTAACAATATATTGTAATGTAGTACATGTCTGTTATTCTGTTTGTCACATAAAAATACTAAAATAAAAGCTCAGGCTAATCAAATCCAGCACGCACTTAGCCAAACGTATATTTTTAAAATTGGCCTCTCATTTATCCTGCGTCAAAGAACTGGCTTCATAATTTACTCGAGCCCCCGGGGCCAAGGGTCCTTTATTGAAAACGTATTTGCTCTCAAATAAATCTCGATATCTTGGCTTGCGCAGAACGACTTACATTATAATAAACAACTTTTATTACTCCGTATCGAGTCCCGGCGGACTTGGCTGAGCAAAATGAAATGAAAATACTCGAGGTTCACTGGACACCTGCAGAATATATACTAGATTCCACTCTCTTGACTATGCTCTTGATAAGAACCCTCTGCGGCGTTGAGAACACATTATGGCCCATCTTTTCTGTCTGGAGCCACTAATGTTACCTATATCGTCTGGTAATTTCAGGTAACATATCTGTAATATCGAATGGTTATGGTTCGACGTTACAGGCTTTATCGATGTCTTATCATAAAAGCTAGTGTTAAAAATGTTATGTCCCGAAAAAAAAAAGGTTTTAAGTAACATAATTGTGAGTAACCGTTATGGTAATTTGATTATAATATAAAAATTAAATTTTAGAAAATATTTAGTCGCGAAAGCAGAGCTGTGACACTTTTTTCGGTAGGGTTATTTCAACTCCAATTCAATTGAGCTACCACAGGGTCCGACCAAGAATTAGAACAATCAGTACAAGCTTAGTTTAAAATTAATGCTAAACACTAATCCCTACTTGTTGGTTTTCCTTTATTTGCTTTAAATAGGTAGTTAAAACATAATTGTTCTACCTAAAGTTAGAGTTGCATCCATGTGCATAGTAGTTATACAATATAAATGGGTATAGTACTGGCCATTAATAATGTTAATCGATTTGACTAGATATAAAAAAAATTTAAACATAGCCAAAATTTAAACGAAGCCACCAAAGCTTGAAAGAAAGCGGAAAATTTTCATTATATATAAAATGAATGGTGGCTTCGTTTAAATTTTGGCTATGTTAGGGATTTTCTTATCTAGTTTAATTGATCAAATTGTAAATCTACATTATAAAAGACCCACATAATATTCTTAATTATAAAATATATTTTTTTCAGGCCGATAAATGAAGCGGAAGTATTTTTTACAGCGGAAGCTGCAGAAACTCAATTAAAATCCAAAAATGCAAATGGCAAACATTAATTAAATAATTATTCAAATATTATGGTTTGAAGGGGAAACTGATGGAAAGTGAATGATTTTCCTTAAAAATCAATTAATGGTTTGTTGTTTAAATAATGAGTGATTTTTTGTTTTAGAATCAGCTGTTAAAATAAATTAAAGAAAGGTAATTTTTTGTAACAATATTTTTAATTTCCTTTATACACAAACTCAATTATATAAATAAATTAACAAGAATAATTTCCTGCATCCAAATACTTAAATTTAAAAATCATCAACAGAGTTCATGCCAAGGTCGTTGCCCATTAACGATTGAGAACTTTGAGAACAGTCTGATAATGCTCTATTTGTCAATTTGTTACTAATATTTCAATTATACATCCAACTTAATTTGTAAAGTTGTGTATATTTGTGCCAAAAAATCATACAGAAGAAAAACTGTTGATTCAGTACTCGCTACGGCTGTTTCCTAGCAAAAAACAGATGTACACACAGCTTCAACACCTTCATAGTAAATAGTAAATGATCAAAAGAGCGCTATCAAAACTGTTCTTACTTTACAATGTTATTTTATTGTTCATTCATGTTTTTTAACTCCTTCTCGTACTTGGTTGTGTAGACCTTCTTAGGGTCGTACTTCTCGACCATCTGCTGCCAGTATTCGGGCTCATTCTTGATCAGGTGTTTGATCACTTGACGAGCGCCTTCCCTCTGATTCTTTGTGCACTTCGAACAGCCGTTTTGGAGAGCGTCTGTTATGTAGTCTGAAAAACAATATTTTAGATTTGTTTATCTGCCAGCAGTGTTACCGCGGTTTATTACCGTACCGCAGTAAAAAGTAGCCTATATGTAAATCCAGGGTGTCAGCTAACTCCATACAAAATTTAATTGAAATCGTTCCGGCCGTTTAGACGTGAAGAAGTAACAAACATACACACTCACAAACTTTTGTCTTTATAATATTAGTGAGAAATGAAATTTAAATAGAAATCCATAGGATTGGTATTGGGAGAAAATTAGTGTATTTTTGATATCCTAAAATAAAGTAGCAGAGTTTTTAGACAGAAAAAGTTTTTTTTTTGTAAGTCCTTTAGTAGTTCTAGTAGACATTATTTTTGCGAGAATGCATATACACTCTAGATGTCTATCATGCTTTGCCTGTACTATACACGAACATTTATAACTAAAATAGCACTTACATTTGAGCTCTTTACCCTCGGGCGTGCATTTGCCCTGCTCTAGAACACACTTGATGTAGGAGACCAGCAGCCGCCGGTTGTGCAGAACCTCCTCAAGGTCCATCTTGTCATACTTCTCCGTGTACTTCTGGCAGGCGACAGCCGTGATGGCTAGGGCGATGATGACGAGGAATTTCATTCTGCAAAAACAAAAGAATAACTATTATGTCTGTAAGAAACAGCAAATGTTACATTTTTGTATGTTCATATTATGTTTGAGTTTTGTGTTTGTGCATTTGCTCTGAAAAGTATAATTTTAGCACCGTTCGAAAAATAATCTTGACAATTTTTAATTTTTGATTGAATGAGATTTTCGAGAATATTTTATTTTTAAATTAATATCTTTTTATGATAAACCTTATAAAATTTGATCGGAACTGGACAATTATTATCGAAATTGTTAATTGGAATATTTAGCTATCGATTCTTCTGTCATAAATTCTGGTCGCTTCCTCATTTTAACGATTTTCAATGACAAACAATATGATTGGGATCGTTTAATCACGATTTAATTAACGGCCTGGACGTGATTCGCCAACACGCGTGGAGAGGATGTTTGCGACCGCAAATTACGGATCCGATGGGATGTTCACAGCAAACAATCTTGATTAAAGTATTTAAAATAGGGGACATCTTGGTCTTGATATATAATTATATGAATTCCGTCCTTTCCAACTGTGCAACTTGTAACTTTTCAAACATCTATACCTCAAGCATATCTACAGGAAGCGGTTCGCACTGAACATCAATGAGCTAGCTATTAATCAGTCGAGAGTACAATAATATATGTTTGTACATATATGTACAAATCGACGAGTGGGAATAAAATTGCTCCGGGTGGCACGTCCGTGTTTGATGATCTCCCGAGTGGGAGCCTTAGTAGCATGGCAGACTATTACATTTTTAAAAGGGGAATCAGGTGAATGTGGTATGTCACTCATGGAATTAATAAGTACTATTAGGTAAATAAAAATTAATGTGATCGAAACAATAACAAGATGTTATGTAAAAAAAATATTAACAAAATATTTCATTAAAGTTGTCAAATTCGCGGTCACGGCAATGTTGTAATTAATTTTAAATTAAAGAAAGAAAGAAAGAATATACATTTATTGTAAAGAAATGAAATAAATAATAACATTTATTGAAATTAATTGTAGAAGATATTAAGAAATTTCATTAAATTTTGCTACTAAATCATACTTAGGTTAATTTGTTTCTTTACCTATTCTAACGTTACGACTTGTTTCTAAGCTTACGATGTACTTATAAGTAAAACAATTGCTATTAGAAAAATATGAACTCACTTTGATATTATTTCTTCGTTGAAACTTGTTAGAAACGTGATATTACTAGGATGTTCCTAGAGAAACTGTGTCGAATGAAGAAAATTCTGCGTTTTTTATATTAAAAACGCTATTATTAAAATGCAGACTGAAAACAATGGACTAAAGGTCAGTTAAATTGAAGGTTAATATCATCTGGAAAATAGTGAAGATATTATGCAGTTAGTTGTGAAATATCCGTAATCGCTGAGAGAGTATTAGGAAATATCGCGTGAACTATTTGATGAGTAATTCAGTATTGTTTTCTAGGATTTTGTGCTTATCTACCAGCTAGAGAAAGAAGCATGAGCTGATAATAATTTGATTTCGAAGTACTCAACAGTAATAGTTGAACATGACTTAAAGTTCAAGAGGAATGATGCTTAAAATAATTGAGACATAATTAGGACATTATCATAATTATTTTATGACTAGAGGCTGTCCCGCGGTTTTTCCCGCGTAGATTTCTCATAAACACAAAAGTCCCGTTTTTTCCCGTTCCCGTGGGAATTTCGTGAAATCCCTTCTTAGTGCTCACCTACACTCCCCAAGGAATCCACCTGCCAATTTTCAGCTTTCTACGCCCAGTAGTTTCGGCTCTGCGTTGTCTGTCTGTCAGTCAGTCAGTCAGTAAAGGAAGAGTTTTATATATATTGATTGTAGAAAAAGCAGAATAAGTTCACGATCTTAGCAAGTGGTAATCAACTGCTGCTGCCTACTCCGATGAAAACAGGCGTACTATTATGTATAGTATCACATTGAAATTAGGTGTATAATTTTTAATCTTACAGGTAAGGTTTCATCTGGTTAATTTGATAAGTTTATAAATGTGTAGAGAAATTAAATTAAGAAAGTAAAATGAAAAACGGTAAAACAGTTGATTTGATCCTAATTAATTCTAGTAACCGCAAACCGCATGAATATTTTTTTTCGGAAATTCTACCTTTAAAAGCCTCAACTAGAGAAAGGCTTCCTTGATCTGCTTGGCTTCGTCCCTAAACTTTGGAAGGTTAGCGGGCGCAAATAAGAGTAAACAATCAAATCAATGCGTGACTGAATCAATTATAGGTATTATAATTGACATTGATAAGGCACACGGAACCAGGGGATCTAGATCAAGTAAAACCTATTGTATTAAAATGTGAACGCGGCACTTGGTGAACTTGGCGTGTCTTGCGAATCCTGACGTTTTACGGTAATTAATACATTTTCTCGGTGCGAAACTAGCCCCAATCCCGACAAATAATTAATATCTTCTAAACTATGGCCGAAATCAAAAATATGCGTCCTTGACTACCGAGATAATGTTGCTTAGAATTTTGAAGGCCCTGTTGTGTAGCTTTCAGGTTCCAAATCTAAGAAAAAAATGTTTGTTACCTAAAGCGGCCACTTTAGTTTCGTAAAAGAATATTTCTAAGATCATTATCCTAAAAGATACATAACAGAGCCTTAAAAATTCTAAGCAAGATTATGTAGGGAGTCAAAGACGCATATTTTAGATTTAGGCCATGGTTTAGAAGATATTAATTATTTATCGGAGTGGCGCTAGTTTCGGCACTTAAAATGAGCTTGTACATCAATAGATTCGTAGAGACTAAACTTATTAGTAATTAGCGTTGTGACGGGTGTTTTTGAAAGGTTTGAACTTTAAAATTAAATAAAAAACACGTAAGAACATTGAACTAGTAAAAAATAAATTCCTTAATAATAAAATGCATGCTATATATCGGACTTTTACGTGTTCTGCTGGCCTATACTTATGTTTATAAGACATTTAAAACTACAGCTGATGTTTGTAGTAAAGCAAGCACAAGATACAACAAGAACATATTTAGTACAGTTTAAACAGTCTAAAACATAATTAGTTCGGCAGCTATCGTTAATATCCAACTCTGATAAACGTAGGTTCAGTCACTCGACTTTGCATGAGAAAAAAAAACGGAAAAATTTAATAAACCAAGAGTTTGATATTACTGACATTACTTTGCAGCTACTGGCTAATAAAATCGTTTTCTGTTGGCTGAGTTTTTCACAGTTTATCCATTGAATGTGACTCTAGGGTCCGTATTTATGAACGGTCTGTGCTCGGGAATTTATGCTTAAGTCCGACCCTGGCTAGTTACACTGGAGCTGAGGGAATATAAGTCTTTTTCCACCAACTGGATAGGCTGGGAAAGTACACAAAATTGTTGTATGTCTTCGAAATAAACAATAAAATAGTAATGCTCAAATATTAGTAATACTGTCTTATACTTAGTACTAATAAACGTGTTTACTGCGTATGTCTGCAACTTTGAAACAAAATCGCAACACTGGATAAGCAATTATATTTTTAGTTTTTTTTTCTAGATAGGTAATAATCGGTTTAAGTTAGGGAAGGCTAATAAGAAGAGTTATTTGTAAATAAATGTGAACTCAATTACCCAGTGAAGCACAATAGGGTATAAGTATCGAATGTAGAGCCCGATCAAAATAATAAAGTATAATTAATGACGTCTTGAAATTAAAAGGCACAGTGACATTACAGAAATTGGGATAGGTAAAAATAATATTCATACTAACACAGAGTGTTCTCCCATTAAAACATATGTTCTAATCACTGAAACTAAGTACTGCAGGTTCAACGCTCGGACGGTGATGATTTTCAAACTCAAAGTTCAGATGTTACTCATAAATATCAGCTATCTCCACAGTACTAAAGCTGATCGTTAAATATTAAAATGTTCCTTTGATGAATGGATGAACTAAGCTTAGTGCCGTCAACAAGCAGAATTCTGACAACATTTCGACTGCAGGTGAAACAACATAATTAGCAATTTAACTGGCAGGTTGGAAAGCTCCCCTAGCTCCTAATTTCTGTTGCAGGAAACATGTTGTATTTATATAAAAGAACTACAAAAAGTTACTCGACATTATAATTTTATAAGTATTTTGGAATTTTTAACTGTGGAGGTCGTTTGACAATTATGAAAGCTCCGTCGTGCAAAGTTAAGTTTAAATACTAGCCCCAATTACCATACTAGGTCAGGTCAAGCGCATGTTTTAAAAACTTTTTTATGTCTTTGTCTAATTTTACGAGTATTTTGCACGTTCCAGTTATGTCAAGAGGCCTATTTGCGGTTTGTTTAAAGACTGTAACTCGATAAAATAAAGAAAAATGTTTAGGTTTTGCTCTTTGAACAGATTTAGAAAGTTTGTGAAATTTTACGCATACGCTTACATGGTTGTAACAACACAACATCCCAGATTATAATTGCATAACGTTGGACATATCTAACGAAATAGCTCCAGGCAATCACAGTTGTAAACAACAGCAGTACAGTACCAGACTGAATGTTTAGGTTTAATTAAATTTTACATTGCAGACATTCCTTCACTGAACATAACTGTTTGGATTAGAATATTAGTAACAGAAACTATTGTTATGTTTTATATTTTAATACAAATAAATTCAAAAGGAGAAATTATTGTAAAAGTTAAAGCAGTAAGCCAAGTTGGTCGCGGAGAATTCCACAGGCTTACCCGCGACCCTCCTGCTATCAGCCGAGAAGGACACCGGCGGGGTTTTAGTGGGTGCGAACCCCACATAACCCTGCGGCTCCCCCCGGGGCTGCAGGGTACTCGTTAGGAGTTTCCCCGCCTTAAAAAAAAAAAAGTAAGCCAAGTTAATGGGGCCACGTCAATAATAACTGATTAAGAAAGATAGACTCGACATTTGACTAGGTACATTTTTATTACAGTAGCAGTCTAGGACGGCGTAACACTTCCGGGTTAAGTATAGAGCGCACGAGACCATACAATAGACAATTCTGTTACGCCGTCCTAAACTAATGTGTCTAATTGTGTTCTTTATTTCATAACTCCGCTTACGCCATCTGTATGTATGTATGAAAATTTGGGTACACACACACGTGTTCTAGTTTGGGCGAAGGAAATCCAAATTTTCACTAAAGACAACATTATGAACGAGCCATGCCAAAAATAAGACTGTATTTTAATAAGACAACTTTTAGGGCCTTATGCCCAAAAAACTGCGTGGCAATTGTTCCCTGTGACCGCAACTTCATTACCCCGGGCGTGAATTATTCACAGGGCGGACCGGGCGGGCGCGCAGGGCGGGCGGCGCGGCGGTATGCGCTGAAACATCAAATTAGTTATTGTAGCGCTCTCGCTCCTTATTCAGTTTACTAATTGAAGAGCCACATGCGAACTCAGACAATAGAGGTAGTTACAACGGTTATCATGACTAAATAGGGGGTTTTTTTTTTCAATGTCTGTATGAAAAAATTATTTTTGTCACACATCAAACATATCATAACATCTATTATAAAAAAATTGTCGAATTGAGAACCTTCTTTTATTTTTTTTCCATCCATCACTCTTGTAGGCATCACACTCATATCGCTTAAAAGGTCTAGAGACATTTAAACTTTTAATAAACTCCAAACAAAAAAAAAATACCTTTGACATTTTTAGAAACAAAAGTTGTTGGAACCTTAATCAAAGCAAAATTAAGTGGTGTTAGATAAAGAGGGTATGGGGAGGATGGATTAGGTTCGATTTTTACCAATTTATGCAAAGACAACTCCGTCCGGGTAATTTTTCGTCTATTTTTAGTACACTCTACATTAGTGTAATCCGCCCACCCATGTCTATGTGGCGCTCGTTAACTAAAGGCTTAACAAAGTGCCAGCGTTTCAGCCACGCTCTATGTAGGGTTCTGTCGGTCGGATTTTTCTACTTAACACTAGATGTTGCAGTTTATTAAATATGTTTAATATTTAATTTTTTGTAGTCTTGGAAATGTCGGGATAATTTTCTTTGTTTGATGGATTTTTTATCAATCAATACATAGTATAAAATAAAGTCGTTTCCCGCGTCTGTCCCTATACATGCTTAAATCTTCAAAACTATGCAACGGATTATGATGGGTTTTTTTATATAGAGTGATTCAAGAAGAAGGTTTTTAAGTACATAATACGTGCTATGATAGGCGGGTCAACTAGTTATGGATATGTGCAATATTACAATTCCTACTATAACGTTAACAGTTCCTGTGAAAGAAGAAGGCGACGGACGAACAGAAGTTGTGTAAGTAAAAGGTTATTTTTTACAACGGAACCCTAAACACCTAATGCGTCCCCAACTTAAATCCTTATCAATACTTGTTCAGTAAAACAGGCTAGGCAAATAAAAAATGTTTCAGTAGATCGGATCTAGATTTTCCGAACGTGTTTTTCCAACGAGTTTACTTAAGGATTTACCTACATAATGCTTGAACTAAGAGCCTGGATTTCAGAATACAAACAATGATCAAACTAATAATCCCAGTATTACAAATAAATTCCTTATTTAATCAAAATGTATGTTTTTTTTATTATATTTGTATAACTTTATTAGTGTGCGTCCAGTTCAGGATCGACCTCTGGCGCGCTTGGGTTGCAAATTAAGGCGAACAATAAAGCATAACGAACACCCTTGCCGCCAAGCTGTTGCTATTAGATTAGCTTGACTCACACTCCTAATTCTTGTTAGAAACTAGCTTAACATGTAACGAACAAACAGCTGCCAAGCTTTAAACAACAACAAATAAAGCGACTTCCCCTCCACACCAGATGTGGCTGAAAATTTATTTCACTTGCTGCCCGATGTTCCGCAAACGCATCAAAATTCGCAAAACGTGGTGATTCCACAATGCAAGGGCCGATTCGATTCGAGTTTTATAGTGCCGGTTTAGGTCAGTGTAGGTCAGCGTAACACTTCCGGTTTTTCTGTATTGAAAAATAGCTGTTGTTCTTTGGTATATATAGTCTAGGGTGCACGAGACCATAGACAAATCTGTTACACCCTCCTAGACCGCGACTGTACAAGTCACGTACAAGTGATGCCATTTGAAGTGCCAGTTTTAACCTTAATTTTATGGAAATAAATAATTTAACCATGAACTTGCCTTGGTTGCCTTAAACAATCAAATTAACAAGTACGGGGACAGGGATACAATAACGAAAGTATGAGAGAACGCAACAAGTAAATTATAAAGTAAGCGGGAGCAGATTCATGCCCCTGCCTATTTGCTGATAAGACCCTTTTTATGATCTGCAGGGAGCCATAAACTAAGGGAAGGGAAAACCCTTAACAGAATTGTTTCGAATAGGGAATGATGGACCTCCATAATTTGCTAAACCTTACTTTCTCACGGAAAGATAAGAATTTGTTGCCTCCGGTTTGTAAAGATTATTATAATCCGGGATTCTAATTTTAAAAACCCTGATTTTTAAACAACATTTTGTGTTTAAATTAATTATAAATTATAGTTAACTAGTCGACCCGGCGAACTTTGTACCGCCTTACCTATTACTATGTTGCTCATGTATTATACTTATAAACCTTCCTCTTGGATTACTCTATCGATTACAAAAAACCCCATCAAAATCCGTTGGATAGTTTTAAAGATATAAGCATACATAGGGACAGACGCGGGAAGCGACTTTGTTTTATACTATGTATTGATTTAATCTTAACCTCAAAAGAACCAGTATACATAGTAAGTATAAGTATCACGTTAACACCCACAGTAAAATTACTCAAATGTCTACGAATGGAAGGCAATAGGTTTCGCCGTCTGAAAAGTTCTAAAAGCTCCTGTTAGACGCTGATTAGATTTGAAGAGGCTTTAAATTATGTGCGAATTGGGGTAAAGCATTTATTAGCTGGGGTGTCGAAGACGTACATTTGTATGTAAAGTAGATTTAAAGGCCTGGGCGGGCAACAATCCTGTTTGAGGCAAGAGTTTTCGAGAAGCAGTCATAAAATACTTAACAGATTCTGATAGTACAGTGGCGTTCTAGGTCGCCGTAAATCTTTCGGTTTTTCTGTATTGAAAAATAGCTCTTGTTCTTTGGCAATACAGTCTAGGGCTGACGAAACCATAGAAAAATCTGTTACGGTCTCCTGGACCGCCACTGCATATACTATGTGCATAACCACAAAATTATGTTACTTTAGAAAACATTTACATTTTGATTCTATTTACTAAATATATGTGCTCAATCTACGACATGGCTGCAGAGCAGAACTTGATAAAACTGATGTTTAAGAAATTACTTTTGTTATGTATTTTAGAAACATAAAATTTGTGTTGTTAATTAATACCTATTTTGTTACTCACCTATTCGCAAAAAAATACAAGATAGATAAACACTGCTAATAGATTACAGCAGGGCAGGTGTGATACAAAATGAACTGACTCAACACAGCACCGTAATTTTGTGTCGTGTCAATTTTGTTGACCACAAATAGAACATTTATTGTACTAATACATCATCCACATTCCCGTCCACCGCTAGCAGAGGCGAGATAAAGCTGCAGGCGTTCAGGTGAAATCAAAGTGTTAAATATATATGCAGAATGAAAAATCTATATTATGTTGTATCCATCCATGTTAAACTAAAATACTACAATCGTATCACAACAAAACTTTGTCTAGGTTCAGAGCGATACTGTGAATGCTAGTCCTTCCTTCTTTAATAACGCTTTTAACGTCGTTAATAATTGTATTAGCGCTCTCGGAGATTACCCTTTCTTTACAGCCAAACTTATAATGTGTTGCAACTACCTCTTTTAGTTTAGCTAGAAAGTATTTGACATTAGATATATTTTATCTATAGTCTATTGCTCTATACCTATGCTCTTTGAAAGCATGCAACCTGCTGCATTATATTTCACCCGGATATGCGGCCGGACACGAGGACTCGGTAACTATTTGCATGTAAATGGATTTGATTAAAGCTAGTCACCTAATTTTGCGTGTTTTAAACACATAGAAAAAAATATATGTATTTCGCAAAAAAAAACTGAGAATTGAAAATATGTTATTATTATTTTCTGCGGCATGAAACTATTTCTAATTCGGAAGCCAATTCGAAAATCGGCAGATTTTCATAATTAACTAAAAAATACCTGATATGTTGTTTTATGGAGCCATTTTACTTACTTAAACCCTTGAGCTAAGTAATTTAAAGCCACACGTTGCAAAATTAGGTATACAACTTTTTGCACTACCGCGAGCAACTTTCTACATAAGCGAAGCAGAAACCCATTTTCACGTATAATTTACTTTTGCAAAAACTATTTTTTTTTTCTGAAACAATTTTTTTCTTCTCTGCAGCAGTGATTGCAGCGTGTGTACCTTATTATGCGCTATAAATAATGCATGAGGGGTGGATTACGGTACAAAAGGTATCAAACCATCTAAGTGTTACTCAGGGGATGAATATATTTACTTTTACGAGTAATCTTTATTAAATAAGTTGTGTCCTGAGCTTTTCTTTTAAATAAGCTAATTGTATTTGCATAAAAACAGTTATTTAGTATGCCATGACAGGTTATAGAGTTGGTAAAGAGGGGCACTTTTTTAAGACACTGTTAACGTTTACTTTTGAAATCAGAATCATTTGACAGAGTTGAAGACTTTTGGGGGTGTCTCCTCCGCTGTTTCTTGGGTGTGCTGCGGGAGGGGAGCTGCATGGTTGGTGTAGTAAGATAGTTGTCTCTAGACACACAGCGTTTTTGTTATTCGTCAGGCCCTATTATGCACTGTCGTTTGCAGGTCCGAAAAGAGGCCCGACAGGAAATTAGATAGGCATTAACCCCCGTATCAAAAAAGGCCTTAAAGAGAAGACATATGAAGAAGTTTAGTACAATCGAGCCTTGAGTTGAGAGATTAGCGGACTAAGGCTATAGTTGCCGTAAATGCTAATAAAATTTAATTTAATAGTACCTATTTACCTAAATACTGTGTAGGTAGGTATTTGTCTGTGTCCATGAAGCCGGTGATAGCAAAAAGTTAACCTACTTGGCTAACTTCTCAAATTCTCAGTTAGAATAGTTTAGTTCAAGTGGAAACTAGGTTTATTTAATGCTCCCTCTTAGCAAACCCAAAGGCAACATACAGTAAAGTTTAAAGTAAAAAAATAAAGGACGAGACCGTTTCTGAATTCTTTAGAAGGTCCCTAAAGTCATCAACATTAGAGCAAAGTTTTTCAATAAATGCTAACCAAATCTTTAAAAATGAATTGTGAATTAGACAACTTCTATTTTACAATCCCTATTACAATATCTATATGAAAGTAATGGTTATATAAGGTACCTTGTTGTAGGTACTTTTATATAACTTACACGAGATGTAAGAAAAATAAACAAACCTAATACATAGTCTATACCCATATTATAAAGAGGAAAGATTTGTTTGTTTGTTTGTTTGTAACGAATAGGCTCCGGAAATACTGAACCGATTTGAAAAATTCTTTCACTGGTAGGAAGCTACATTAACCCCGAGTGTCATAGGCTATATTAGATTTTCCAAAAAATTAGGGATCCTTACCTAAACTCAAATAATGTAACCCGAGGTGCAATATTTTTTCCGTTGTTTTCATATTTTGACAGGTGGTTTGTTGTTGTTGTTTGTTTTTTATTCGGCCATTCTGGGCAGTCAAAAGAACATAGTCTATAGAGCCAAGTCTTACTAATCTTATATTCTATGGCGTAACGAAGTAAGCCGGGAAAGCTCGTATAAAGTATAGTCGTTTCCCGCGTCTATCCTTATGTATGCTTATATCTTTAAAATCATACAAAGGTTTTTAATGCGTTTTTTTAATCAGATACAATGATTCAAGAGGAAGGATTATAAGTTTAATACATGCACAATATAGTAATAGGTTAGGCAGTGCAAAGTCCGCCGGGTCGACTAGTATTCAATAAAGAAACATGCCACACAACCACAAGAGTAGTTGGTTTGATACAACATCAAAGGCCAAAAGAATTTAATTAAGGGCTGGTCATGATAACGCAATAGGGCTTGCGCTGGGCACTCAATGATCACAAAGGGATTACTCATGTTGTACTGAAAAAGCTCACAAAAAGCGTGTTGCGTACGTACGCCGGCGTACTTGCTTTTTTTAACCTAATGAAGCAGGGATTTCAAATTTGCTATGATTTTCATTTGTTATATCATCCTGCGTAGCATGACGGACCATTTGTCGAATCTTTCTGTCACTTTTAATCGCTTTTAACATTTAAATGCGAGAAAATGTATGGCGATGATCGTCAAAAGTGACGGATAGATACGACAAAAATGTCCGTCATGCTAACTCTTTAATTTATAATCCGATTCATATATATTTTTTAAGAATCATATTTATCTACACATATTCCCGATACTAAACTCGGCTCAGCCAGAATTAAAGTGGAACGTTTAACAAAGCAATCAATAGGAAAATTGCCTTTTACGATCCAATTCGGTACACTCATATGGACATCAAATGTGTCTACTATATTAACTTTCTATATAACGCCACATTCATGATCGCTTCATAAAAACCAAACTGCCTAATGCCCACTTAAGGCTCTACACATAATATGTTCACTGCCCTTTTTAATGTTTGACCACTTCAATACATTGAGCTTGGGCTGGACATTTTCGCCAGGCACTGAATGACGCCCTACTACCATAAATCTACTTATTTCTGGTCTCTAGTGAGGGTTAGTTTAATATTTCTATATCTTTCTGTCTTTTTATTAGAACTAGCAGTTGCGCATTGGTGAAACTAAGGACCATAGTGTGACTATAAGTAAAAACCCGCTAGGTTCTAATCCTTGTAAAAGTGATAATAAATGTCTAGCCTTTGTTTCTAGTTCGTTTGATATAGGAAATATGTCCTTTTCGTGAAGATACTGTAAAGAATATCAGATTATTACTCAAAGGGAAGTTAAATGATTAATGTATTTATCATTACTTTTCCGAACAAAGGCTTATCGACCGCATGTAATAGAGAATGGTAGAAACGGCGGAATCATTTCAAACTGAACCGACGAGCGACTCGCATTGTTCCTAGGTCAAAGGTTAAAAACGCGGTCACGCGGGCAATCATCACTTGTGGCTTGTGGAGCTAGAAAGAAAAAAATTTTTTCGGCAATTTGCCCCGCTTTTTCAAGCATGAAAACCGGAAACTTTTAATGGTCAGGATATTAGGTCTGTTGTGCAGATAAGAAAAGTTTTTACATCACCGGGCCGGGTGATATAAAACTCACAATCCTCTTAATAAATTATATTATTATTTTTATCTTGTTTGTGTTCTTATGTTAAAGATGTTAAATTTCCCATTTACAAAATATATTTTTTAGATCCAACAAAAATAGATTGTACCATTTCATTGTATACTTACCTAATAAATAGAAACTACAATATTTGACTTTTTTACAATTAGTTTTGTTCAAAAACTTTTCTGTAGCCACAAGCGCACTAGAAATGGAACAATGGCCCCGAACGAACCAAACCAGCTCTAAATTGCAATTTGTAGTTGTTGTTGCAGCTGAGACTCTTGACTCTTGAAAAGTCTAGTCTTTAAGATAGAATAAGGTTTAAAGGAACAATGAATGCTGGGCTAACGAATGATTATATTATTTAAATCAATCGTGTTCATCTTTATGAACTAGCTATAAATGGAAACATTATCCATGATTCTTAAAATCAGAGGAGTAAAAGAGCAATGAAAAAATATTCATGGGCAATCTAAAATGTGAAATAAATATTATTATCAAAACTAATAAATATGTAGGTATATTAAATGAAACGAAAAGTACAACGTTCCATTCTAAATTAAAATGTTCTATGGTTCTAACTCTTAAGCTGTAGTAGTACAGTAATCCGTAAGAATCGTCCTCTCGCACTCAATTTCTTCAGTTTCTACTCCATGGTCCTCTTTGATCATATCAGAAGCTTTCTCCGCTATCATATTGGTGACCGCTGCAGTCTTAGCGCACGGTTGCACTGGCATGATACTGTCATCTACAACACGAAGATTAGCGATACCGTGGACTCGCAGCCTTGCATCAACTACACCATCTGAAAGTATATAGATAGTTTCTGATAAAGCTAATAATTCTACTGGGTAAAAGTTAGATCTAAATGCATTGGTCATTAGTTGCTTGGCAATAAAGAAATAATTAAGGCTTCTACAAAACGAGGACTGAATGAATATCAAACTTTTTTTACACAAAAATATTAATATCACCTTGTTCCCTTGGAGCCATTTTGCATGTGCCGATTGGATGGTACGTAGTTGATACAGTGCTCCTAATGTAGCAGCGAAGAAAATCATCAGTTCCTTTTTCATAATTGACGCATTCAGGTAGAGTTGGAATTATCACGCTAGAGTCTGCGTTAGCAAAGGCAGATGAACCAGTAAGGGTAAACATTTTCTTTAAGCCACCTAGTAGAACTTCTACGTCTGATTCATTCTTTAGATAGTTGTGGTATATCAATGGATCATCAGAAAAATCAGAACTTTTTAAAGCAATGCGACCTTTGGAATCAGGTCTTGCTAGTACCACTAAAGAAAACAACATGTCCCTATCTTTTGAGGCCCTTATATAAGAGAGGGCAAGTTCAGTGTTGTAGTTAAAGTTAACGTAAAGTAAGTAGAAAAGAAGTAGAGAAGCAGACCCACTGTACATACTTATGTGCTGAATGTCGGGTACATCTGAATTGGTTAAACTGAATGACCCACTCACAGCAGGCAGTGGGAATGTCTGTATGTTTAAACCAGCGCCTATTTCATCTAATGTCAGAGGCGTGCTTTTGTTTCCAGTTATTCCAAACGGCACAAATGCATGGTCTTGCAGATTTTCTCCAACTGGTAAATCCTCCAAAACTTCAATGCCAATATTTTCTAAATCTTTCTTTAGTCCAATACCAGAGAGTTGAAGAAGTTTTGGTGTATTGTATACGCCAGCAGAAACAATAACCTCTTGATCTGCGTACAATTTAATTTCATTACCTGATTCCATTTTGATAGAGACACCAACGGCTTTTTTATTTTCGATCAGAACCTTTGTTACTAATGATTTTTTAAGAATGAAGAGGTTTTCTCGATCCTTGATAGGCAGTAGGTAGTTCTGAGCAGTGCTAGCTCTAGTTGAGTTTGCATCAGTATTAATTCTGTAGTTTAAGCATGCCGTACCCATAGTGTCGGGGCTATTTAGTTCAGGGAGCTTATTGAAACCGATTTCTTCGAATGAATCTTTAAGTATGCCTTCAACCGTTGTGAATTCAGATTGATAATGATTTTTTACCCCTAACAGACCATTCGTGCAGTGATATTCAGCTGTTGGCCCGTTGAGGATGTCACAATCATTAAGGCCGGATTGTTTTTTGAAGTGTTTCATTACATTATCATACGACCAGCCTTCGTTGCCCATTGCTTCCCAGTTATTGTAGTCGTAAGGGCTTCCTCTAAAAAAGAACAAACAAAAAACTTCATTATAGTAAGTAGGTTCTTTGCATTTTATAAAAAAACTAGTCGACCCGGCGAACTTCGTGTCGCCTTACCTATTACTATATTGTGCATGTATTATACTTATAAACCTTCCTCTTGAATCACTCTATCCGTTAAAAAACACTGCATCAAAATCCGTTGCATAGTTTTAAAGAAAGAAGAAGAAGCATACATAGGGACAGAAGCGGGAAACGACTTTGTTTTATACTATGTTTTGATTACTGTTGCTACTCCTGCATGGATGTGAATAATTGAACAAATATTGTAAAAAAAAAACCTTTCATATAGCAAGTGGTCTATAGAGGAGCTGCCACCGAGCAGCTTCCCTCTTGTGAGGGAGACTCTTTCTCTCTGTAGCGAGTGTGATGTAACTTCGTCGTATTCCGCGTAGAAATCCCAGTCTTCTTCTGCGTGCGTGTGTAGACTGAACAGTGCTGGTATCTGGAAATATACATAATTAAAAGTCCTTCACCGAAATTAAAGAAAGTACGGTTGAATAACATATAATTAACTATATCTTGACGTCGTTTTAAGAGATAGAAAAAATGCGAACCGTGCTAGCCAGAGGTGGGTCTCCACCAGCTTCTACCACCAGGACCTTCCAGTTTGCTATTTCAGTCAGTCTATTCGCCACCACCAGGCCTGCTGTGCCTCCGCCAGCGATTATGAAGTCGAAATGGTCGCCATCTTGAAAAAAATATTTTAGAGGTTTAGGGGCGAAACAGAGCGAAATCATTTGTGGCGGAAGTGGCCACTTTGGTTACGTAACGGTTTTCTTTGATTTTCAACCTAAACTACACCAAATAGCCTTAAAAATTTTAAGCAAGATTATCTAGGGAGTCAAAGTCCCATATTTTTGATTTCGGCCATGGTTTAGAAGATATTCATTATTTACCGGTAGTGGCGCTAGTTTCGCACCGTGTGGCGGCTTTCAATAAAACTTATTTCTGTACTGAAAACAACTCAATGTGAAATTACTTACCTGTAACAATGGAAGACTTAGGCCAATTTTGGTTGACATAAGTTGAAGCCGCTACAAGCATCTGCAGGGCAGCAGCTATCGTAGCTATAGTCGAGTTCACTTCATACCGCAGAGCAGTGGGGTCCGTGATATCGAGGAGAGCCTCCATGGTTCTAAAATATATCGTAAAATCAAGTGAATAGATTAGGCAGCGTAAGAGCAAGACTTGGAGACGAAGCGCGACTTTGGGCGACCTTATCACTAAAACCGATTTTATTCATGAAAACCTAAGTTATAAAGAATTTTAGTATCTACCTTAGTTAAACTCAAATTTATTTGAAACGATGCGATGCTGAAAAATAATTTGAATGCCAAGGGAACTATTACAAGCTTTCAGTTCCAAATGTGCCATTTCAGAAGAGATATTAAAAAATGTCTGAAGCTAGTATCAAAAATTGCCGTTAAAGGAGATAAATAAAAGTCAGGAGCAGTCTCGCTGAATAGTTTTTTAAAACCTGCCCATCTATTACTTTTTAGGTACACTAAAATACTTATAAATCTTACCTTCAGCCTGCTTGCACTTTCCCCTTACTCAAATAACTCTGAACTTTAAAAAAAATACTTTTGCCGAAATAGCCTTGCTTCCAAAGTAAATTAAACTAAAAATCTGCAGCTTTGTGGATTATTTTATTTGAAAATTATCTATTTAAATCAAATTTTATCATGACGTATCTTTAATGTTATTTTTATAATATTTTAGATTAATTACGTACCTAAATTAATTAAAAATATATTTAAAATGTATGTACGTTTGTAATAAGGCATGTTTAATGTGCATTTCTTTGCAATTTCATTTGCAATGTTTCAATTTGTCAAACTTAATTAAAACTGTTGAACTAGAGCGTTACTTAGTGTACCTTTTATTTATTTAAATTTAACGTTTTTAGTGTTGTTTTTTTTTTGGGAAATTTCTATATTACTGACTCCCCAAAAGCCTACATTTTTAGTTGATTTCAAGCATTCAAGTACTTCCCAAGTAAAACGGGGGGCTAAGAATAGATCGCTAAAATACAACTCCACTGAACCATTATGTTATTGTATTGCATTGATAAGACAAAGACCTTTTAATTGATAGCAATCTACAATGGCTGTCGGAGATTATTCTTATAAACTGTGATAAAAACTAGTGACTGATTAGGTTTCTCTTTCTCGTATATTTTTATTAGATATAATAATGGTTCCCTTCTTCTTCAAATCATAATTATCACCTTCTAAGAAATAGGACTTGATAGGTTGTGGTCGGATTTAATTCTTCTCTTCTTTGTAAAAGGAGTTAATATGGTATTCATAAGGTAAAAATAAAAAAAATAATTGAAATATTACGACTTTGTTTCAGAAAACAACGCGCTGCTGGATCGAAAGCACTTTTCAGAAGAGAGAGTGCAAGTTCTTCGTGCCCAGCGCCAAGGATGAGCATGTGTGAGTGTTCCAATTTCATCTATACTAATATACCAATAGTTTAAAGAGGAAAGATTTTATTGTTTTTTTGTTTGCTTGCATTGAACAGGCTCCGAAAATACTGAACCAATATGAAAATTGTTCAACGGTTGGGAGCTACACTATACCCGAGTGTCATAGGCTATTCTCAAAAATTCTAAATAAAAACTAGAAAGGTGTATAAATGATTTTTTTATGGGTCCAAGCAAAATTTAATTCCAATCCGTGGAGCCGTGTAAACTTGAAAAGTACATAAACATCACACACAAACTTTCCATTTTCAAACATTAGCATTATTTCAGATGTTGGTGTGGGCTCAGCAAGACAGCGCACGGCGCGGCCGGGCTGCAGACGCCGCCGGTGGGCGAGCCGTGGCTGCCGGCGAAGCACACCGTGCCGGCGCCCACGGATGCCTACGGGACTGTCGAGTTCCAGGGAGGGCCGCATCCCACCAAAGCTCAGGTAAGATTGATCCCGAAAAAAAATGAGAGCCGAGAAAAGGAATAATATCTAAATGGGTGCCTCTCAGTAATTTCACCACGGTGCGTTCGCCAGTTTGTTTCCTTTTCGGCTTGGCGCGTTTCCGCGCTCCAGATTCAGCAGACAGAGCACGACGCTCACAACGTGTCAACTATGACTATTCAAATCTAATGTCTCGTCTGAATGCGAGTTGTGAGTGGAATATAACGCGCCTTGTGATGCCAATCCGTTAGATTCTGCTGTACGTAACTAGGTATTGAAAGTTTTATTAAACTCAATCGGAAGCATACCAATAAGATAAGACAATATAGAATCGTAATATTATTTAATGGTCACCACACTATGTCGTAGGTAAGCTTGAAAGCTCTTCGGTAAAAATTTAAAGCCGAGCTTCTGTTTAAGAAATGAGATCAACAGCACATTAGATGGACCCTTTCCTTTTCGTCAGTGTAGTTTTGATTCGTTTTTCAGATTTTCTTCTATGCACGTATTGTATGAGTTGTGTGTACCTACCTATATATTAAAAGAAATATTTCAAGTTGAAAAAGTATGTACCTCGTCACCAATTCAGAAAGTTTTCTGGCAGAGAGACCACTTCACGGGCAGTACTTGGCAGGCGGCCAGTAGGTATTGTAAGCCTACCAATGCTAGCCTTTTATCATAGCAATCTATGTTTTAAATGGGATTCTATTCCTGAAAGTGTCATCCAGTATCACGAGTATATGATTTTTAATATTTTTTTTAATAAACGGCATAAATAATTTAAAAGCAACAGTTAAAATCCGTGTGGTGCTTACAACTAATTTTATTAGAACACTGAATAGAGCAACACTTATTTGTTGAGATCAGCGAATTTGATAAATAAAATAAAATTTCACTTAAGATCAATTAATCTGTCTTGAAATATGTTCTACTGACTACTAACTATTGTATAACACTCCTTGGCGAGTTTCATCTGGGGGAGCAATTAATTATATTTTCGATATTGATTCATTAATTTTCCGAGAGCAAATTTCCAAGGAGGTACCTATCCAATTTCCAAATAATGAATTATTTTAAAATGTTAAATTATCTCAAATGTCCTCTTACTAAATTGTATTATCGTAATACAGTATATTCTGAGAAAAGTTAGATAAAAAATTGCTAAAGGATTTCATTAAATTTCTCCAAGATAAGAGGCTTGAGTTTACGTAATTAATTTGAGTTTGGAGATGATCGTTTAAAGAAGATATCCTTAAGCTGTCAACTCAAGACGTTGATGATGTCCTTTATTTCTAATGCGACATTTTTTCTTGATTCTTTAATTTATTAGTTGTATTACAAGCAAATTCCTAGTTATGATGTTTAGGTAACTAAAACGCAAACTTTAACAATAAAAAGTCTTTGTTCAAAATTAAAATATAAACAGAATAGTAATACAAGAAAGAACACGGGATTATAAATTGAATTATATTTTGTTGTTTTTCTGCAGTACGTCCGCCTCGCCCACGATACCAGACCCGATTTGATTGTCCAACTACTCACCAGAGAATGGGCTTTAGAAAGACCAAAACTGCTTATTACTATCCAGGGAGGAAAGGCCAACTTCGATCTTCAACCCAAACTAAAGAAGGTTCTAAGAAAAGGCCTTCTAAAAGCAGCAAAGACGACTGGCGCATGGATCTTTACTGGAGGGACCAATACTGGTTAGTTCCACTTATCTTTAAAAAGTTAACTAGCTGTCTCCGCGAACTTTGTTTCGCGCGCCCTTAAATTTGTATGGGAAAACAAAATTGATAATTTTACTAACTGCCTCTCAATTTTTCTATATTTTCTCACCTTTTAAACCTTACCTGGACTACTATGAACATTTCAAAACCAAAATTAGCTAAATCAGTCCGTCCGTTCTCAAATTCTAGTGAGACTAACGAACCACGATTCATTTTTATATATATATAGAAAACAAAATTAGTGACGGCGACCTTAAGGGAGCAGCTCAGCTCCTGTTCATCAGTGACGATGTCGCTCCTGCCACCGCGGAAACGCTCGCAGCTCTGGAGAGTAAGCACCCTCCACCCTCAGCAGGGTCATGCCTGCCGGACCCGCCCGACCCCGCCGCCAGCACGCCCCAGACAACAGCATCAGAGGTGCTAGCAGCTGTGATGTCGTTTAAAAATGGTTCTGCCGGTGGCCTCGACGGTTTAACCCCACAATATCTTAAAGACCTTGTGGGTGGGACCGTCGGTGATGCCGGCAATGAGCTTTTAAATGCCCTCACACTGCTAGCAAACCTCATGCTGGCAGGAAAGGTTGACGCCGAATCTACGGATTTGCTGTATGGCGCCAACCTTTGTGCTTTAAAAAAAAAAGACGGTGGGATACGACCGATCGCGGTGGGTATGACCATACGGCGAATGGTATCCAAAATCTGCTGCAAACACATACTTCCGAGTGTTTGTAGCAGGTTTCAACCGATCCAGTTAGGTTTTGGCAGCAAGGGCGGTTGCGAAGCTGCCGTACATGCTGCCAGAACCTATCTGGAACACGGCAGCCCCGACGTTCTGCTGAAGGTGGACGTCAAGAACGCTTTTAACTCTGTCGACAGAGGCGCTCTGTTGACCCAGATTAAAGACCAGACCCCAGAAATTTATAATTATCTATGGCAATGTTACAGTTCGCCCTCCAAATTAACCTACAAAAATTATCTTCTACATTCGGCGGTAGGGTGTCAACAGGGTGACCCGCTCGGGCCAGCTATTTTTAGTTTGGCAATACACCCTATAATTTCAAAAATTGAATCAAAATTTAATGTGTGGTACCTGGATGACGGAACCATTGGAGGCGATGTGACCACCGTTTTGGCTGACCTATCTAAATTAACTTCCAGTTTTAATAATATTGGTTTAGAATTAAATTTTTCGAAATGTGAACTGTTTTTATCCGACTCTCTAAATTCTCTTAGTAAAAATGAAATTATTTCCAAATTTAACAATCTAGCCCCTAATATTAAAATTTTACACAAAGAGTCACTTCGCCTTCTGGGAGCTCCTCTCCTCTCCGAGGCAATTCCCGACTTCCTCGACGAACAGGTTACTAAATTCAATAACAGCTACGAACACCTTCTGAAAATAAACCCCCATATGGCTTTCTTTATTTTAAAATTCTGTCTTTTTGTTCCCAAATTAACTTACGCTCTACGTTGTTCCCCCCTTTTTAAATTTAAACTCCTTTTAGAAAAAATCGATGATATGATTAAACTAACACTAACCGAGATTCTAAATTGTCCGTTTACTGAAAAAGCTTGGTCTCAGGGCTCTCTACCTGTTCGTCTCGGCGGTTTGGGAGTTAGGAAAATTTCAGATATAGCGCTCCCGGCGTTCCTATCCTCTGTCTCGAGTACGCACGTCATCTACGGTAAATTAATTAACCCGTCACTCGGTGACGTTGAGGCGTCGTACTCAGGCGAGGCAAAGACCGCCTGGAGCGCAGCTTGCCCGAGCGCAGATTTTCCACTAAACCAAAACTCCCAGAAGCAGTGGGACGAGCCCATCTGCAAGATAATACAAAACAAGCTTATACTTTCGGCCGGCGATCCTGCAGAACGGGCTCGCCTACACGCAGCATTTGATCCGGTGTCAGGTTACTGGCTGCAGGCGCTACCATCGGCTAACCTGGGAACCCTCTTACACAAGACCACACTTTCCCTGGGGGTGTGCCTGAGACTGGGAGTCAGGACGTGTGCTCCTCATCGCTGTCACTGTGGAGATATGGTCGATCACCTCGGCCACCACGGCCTCTCCTGTATGCGCAGCGCTGGTCGCATGGCTCGCCACGCCAGTCTAAATGACATTATCCGTCGGGCCCTTACCACTGTCAACGTGCCGGCCGTTCTTGAACCTAACGGTCTGGCGCGAGACGACGGAAAGAGGCCCGACGGTATGACTATCGTCCCCTGGACACGTGGCAGGCCGCTGGTGTGGGACGCCACGTGTGTTGACACCATGGCGGCTTGCCACGTGCAAAGAACATCAGGTGAGGCTGGCGCGGCGGCCGCAGCTGCCGAAGACCTCAAACGGCGCAAATACGCGGCAATTAGTCAGCAGTATGAGTTTGTGCCGTTTGGGGTCGAAACTTTAGGGCCTTGGGGGCCAGGGGCGCGTCGACTATTTAAGGAATTATCGACGCGTCTGATCGACCATTCCGGTGACCGGCGGGCTGGCTCGTACCTTGGCCAGAGAATAAGTCTGGCCATTCAGAGAGGTAACGCAGCCAGCCTGCTAGGCACCGTACCTTCCGGTGGCAGCGATTTGGAGGCCATTTTTTATTTGTAAATATGTCTTTGTTTAGTTTTTTTTTTTTTTAAAGTAATATTTAATAACATAATATCATGTACATATAAAATATTGAATAAAAATTATAGTTATAGAAAATAGTAGATTAGAACATAAACTGTAGTACAGTATCAATGTTACTATACCACTGGTAGGGTAGGTCTTCTTCATAAATTCAGTATGATAATTTATGTGTATGTAGGCAGTTCAGAAAAGCTACACAAAAACAATGTAACAGTGCGTTGTTGTTATCTTGTTTTAGGAGTGATGTTATTTTAACTTTTACGTAAATGTTTGTTTGTAATTTGTGAAAAGGGCTTATTCTTTTTTTTTTTCTAACTAAAGCGACCGGCGAACCTCTACTTAACTTAATTTGAATAATTTACACTTATCATTTATCAGATTCTAATGGTAAACAAATCAAATTTTTCAAATCGGTCCAGTAGTTTTGGAGCCTATTCGGTTCAAAAAACCAATTCTTACTCATTTATTATATTAGTGTAGACTGTGTAGAAAAACCGAAATAGAAATTCCAGTTTATCAGATGTCGTAATGATAAAACTCTAGTTAAAATGTTATTTCTAGGTGTGACCCGGCAAGTTGGTGATGCTTTGCAACTTGAGCGTTCCCACCGCGCCGGCCGCGTAGTCAGCATAGGGATTGCCCCGTGGGGCATCGTCGAGGGGGCCCACGAGCTCATCGGCCGTGGAAGGGACGTGCCTTACCATGCCATGGCGTCACCGAGGTGAGTGTAATAAAATATACAGGGTGTAAGTCTTTTGAAAATCAATTTGCAAGGCGATGCTTCTGTTCTGAACATAATCACCTATTGCATAAAAGAATCTGAAAAGATTTAAGATTCTAAGAATAATGATTAAAATAAAAAAAAATGTACCTACTTAAAGATAATTTACTTAATGACTAACTAAGTAAAATAAATCTATAATATTTTAAATGGATCCGGCGTATTGAGCGTGGTGTGAGGAGTCAATGTATTCATTTGGGCATGAAATAGAACGTCCCCAATAAGTTTTTCTGCTAAAATCCGCGAGGGGCCCGGCAGGCTCCGAAGTTTGGCGGCTACGTTCATGCCTGGGAACAAGTGCATGGCAATAAGTATTATAATGCATTATCGATCAATCTAAAAGATAAAAAACTTTTAACGTCCAAAACGAAAACCAGCTGAGATACTTTTCTGTTTTCTTATTAGGATTAGGACTAACAATTTTGCTTTAAATTACACTTTTGTTATAACAAATATCAACTTTATTGTTAATTTTCATAGCAAAACCTACCAATGCCATGTTATCATATCAATCGACCTTGTGGTAACGCAAATGCAAGGTAAAAAATCTTACCAATAGCGTCATATTCGTCTGCAATGTAAGGTCTGGAGGTGTTGCCGTCAAAGGGAGCCCCCGACACAGTCACTGTCACCGGTCCATCTCCGCCATCAGCTGAGCCATCATCAGCGTCGTATGATGAGCCGTAGTCAAAATATTTATGATCATCATCTTTTTCCTGTTCAGCATCCTCCGAGTTGTCCTAAAGATAAAATATACCAATGATAATGAAAGTTGTAACTAAAAGTTAAAATAATTTTAAATAAGTATTAAAGTTATTTATGTACTTAGGTATACTTAGGTACTTACATTAAATTTTTCCTCTCTAGGACTGGTTTCATATTTAAGATTCTGAAACTTTGACTGAATGGGTAAGAATGTCATCAATTTAAAATACCACAGCTTAGGGACGTATTGACGATTCTCTTTTTCAGCATCTTTTATTTTACGACACTCGTGTCTGTAACAAGCGCGCAAACTCTCGATCTTTTTAACCACATCCGTTGTTCGGATCTCCGGGTCATATTTCTGCGCCACCTCTGTTAACTTCTGCAGTGCTTCCAAACGCATATTATGATCACGATATTCTTCACGTACTTCCATATTCCATAAGCAAGGGTTCGCCTTGTACATTTTAAGGAGTTTCATAATGCACGGATACGGGAATCTTTTCTTTTTGTTAGTGGACGCCATTTTATTATTGTATTGGCCTAAAGCGGTCCGGTCCGCCTCCTGTGAACGATTCAACTGGCAAGCAGCTCGGCCCGCGACGATGCGGTTCGGCCTCAGAACAAGGTGCGGCGCACTCCGACGCGGTTCGTGAGACTTCGGAAATACTCGGCTCGGCAGGGATCCGCTATCCGCTTAATAGGGATGCCCGGTCGACGGCTTTGAATCTATATTTTCGATCATAAGTAACATGTTCGAGAATCGAACTATCATCGAGTAAAAAGGATTTTTTAATATTGTGTATAATGTAAGAGTCAAATAATTTAAGACAAATAAAAAAAAAAATACTTTAGTACAAATACTTATATTAAGTATATTTTTTATTTCTACACGGTAATTTTTTTATCGTGGCGAAAGCTTTCAGGGATAATTCTTTGCATGATATATATGACTAAAATATTTTTTAAAAATTAAAATATTATTTCAAATTAAAAAAAAACTTATTTAAGGCCGATGGAGCCCTTGTTAACCCACTCGCACATTGCCCTCAATCCCCTGACTCGTCTGAGCTAAGTCACCGTAGGTCATTGCTTTGATACTACACATCGTTTATTTAATAAAGAAGTTATTTAAGATTATTAGAGTCATTATAAATAATTTAGGCTGAACTTTTTAGTATAAGAACCTAAAAACATACGATCTTAGAGAAAATAGATTAAATTAATCGTAAATCATTTTACCTAGAATCGACACTTTCAAAGATCGACACAGACAGGCATCCCTACCGCGTATCGCAGTGCGGTGGGGTGGAGCGAGCGAGCGCCAACGACGCACATAAAACAAATCTCACGTGACACGTCGAATCGAAGCGGGCCGGGCTGAAGTTTAATGCCCCGCTAGCGCCAGATCTAGATAGGTAGATACGTAATCCTCAGAAATTATAAGTCTTCATAATTTATGACCAGCTCCGTGGTTCAGTAGGCAGAGCAGAGATGTTGACTGTGACTTTGAAGGTCCGGGTTCTCCCAGCGGAGGCTTAATATGATTGATACTCATATCAATGTTTGATAAATGGGCCTGGGTATGTTTATCTGGTTCGGGCACCCTTGAAACACGTTCTACCTATTTAGGAGCTCTGAGTGCTTGCGTTCTCAGATACAAAAAGCTAGTATTCAACTTACACACTATTATGATATAATTATTTATAACTCTATCTATCTTGCGTGATACGTTGTGTGACTCGGTCTGGTCTGGCGCGGTGCAGATCGCTTTGCTGTTTTCGGCTTCGGGCAACTAAACCATGTGTTTTTATTGTATGCATGTAATACCTACATGGCATAGGGCTGTTTCATTCAATTTTCGAAGGCCAGACGCGTTGGTAGTTTTAAGGTTACAGAATTCGAATCCATTTCATATAATTTATTTAACATACAATGGACCAAAAAATATTCATCGTATCATCTGATAAAATCAGCTTTCTGAGCCTATTGAATCACATACATCCTGTAGATATATACTGGATACTTTTACAAGACGGTACATAATGAATCAAAAGAGCGATTCAGGCTATTATACCTAACAACTTTCCCCAAGTAACATGGGTCGCAATCTCAAGAAAAATGGTGGTCCAAATTGGGAAATTGTTATGTAAGTATGTTTTCCTTTGATTAATTACCGCCTTGTCAGAAACATCCTGTATATTTTATTAGAGTTGCGTGGTTCTTAGGATTATCACGCACGCTCTCGCACCACACTATAGCTGGCTTTACTCATGGGCTCACATTCACAGTGTTTGGAGGTTACTCGGTCGAGTATGATACTCAAACAAGGCGTTCCCGAGTATTGATTATCCGGGCTCGAGCTGTCTAATTCTCCGTGGAGCATAAGTTTCATTGTCACGAAGTCGGAACTCGACTATTTATATCAATTTAGAGCGGAGAACGATTTA
Organism: Euspilapteryx auroguttella; assembly: GCA_951802225.1. Classification (NCBI taxonomy): domain Eukaryota; kingdom Metazoa; phylum Arthropoda; class Insecta; order Lepidoptera; family Gracillariidae; genus Euspilapteryx; species Euspilapteryx auroguttella. Next base: position 4,340,788 of record OX637656.1, read on the forward strand.
AAGTTTGACACCTTGGAGTGCAAGTTTGAGCTGCGACCAGACTGTGAATATCGACCATGGTGCTGTAATGGAACCATGGGAATTTAGCTTTAGTTTTGGCTTTCGATCTAAATAACACGCTGATGATCGAGGAAGAAGGATCTTTCTTACTCGGGTTGATTTCTTGCGGGTTGCGTTCCTGTTTTTAGTTCTTATAATTTAGTTCCTATGTTATTTAATGCTCAATATTAATTTTGTTCAACAGATCAAAACTCGCCGTGTTGAACAATCGTCATGCGTACTTCCTTCTGGTGGACAACGGGTCCATCGGCCGGTATGGAGCTGAAATCGTTCTTCGAAGAAAATTGGAAAAATACATTGCCGCACAGAAGCTACATCCATGTAAGTTTATTAATTCAGTGTCTCTTTAAAAAAATGTGTAATTAAAAAAAAAAAAAAACTACTGAACCGATTTGAATGAAATTTGGTATAGGGATAGTCTAAAGCCTGAGAAAGGAAGAACTCGGCTACTTTTTATCCTGAAATTCCCACGGGAAAATTAAGTTTTTGATGTTTCAAAGGAAAGTGCGCTGGCGAAGCTGCGGGGCGCCCACTAGTAGGAAATAAATTAGCTGTTGTTTAAACTATATTCTGTAATTGTCTTAATAGCGCAGGTAGGACAACTTGGTCAATCCAGGTTTTTTTTTTTATAATTAACTTATGACCTAAAATAGACTAAGACATTACTATTTCATACCATTCCATAGTAACAGAATCAGTCTAATCCAGGCACAAGCCACTCGGCAGTATCTCTGACACTATAAAAAGATTTACCTCAAAACTGCTATTGTGTTCGAATTTGATAAATTGCTACCTATAACCATAAAACTCTTACAGGTTTTTTAGGGTTACTTAAGGGTTACTTTTTGTGAAAGCTTTCTTTTCAATATACTTTTAATGTAGCTTTTGCAATCACTATCAGTGTCTTCAATCCACATAAAACTTTATCTCTCCTCGCTCCTCATAAGATATTACACCTTTTTAACGATAAAAAAAAGTTTTTACGAGAAACGAATTTAATAGACAAGATAATAATACCTAACCTGAAACTTGGTTTAATTAACGCTCCTAATTTAATAATAGGTTGTTGCTTGCTTATTATCATTATCTTATCTCATTTATTGCTGATTCCTACTATTTTTATTTCAATATACACGGTATTTTTTTATCGTGGCGGAAACTTTCAGGACTAAGTCTTTGCATGATATATGACTCAAATAAATTATATATATATTATTTTATTTTTTAAGAAAATATCAAAAAAATCAAAAAACTTATTTAAGGCCGAACTCCTTGTTCACCCCCCTGCTCATTACCCTCCACCCCCTGACTCGTCTTGCACCAGCTAAGCCACCGTAGGTAATTGCTCTAATGCTACACAACGTTTTTTTTTTTTACAAAAACTTTCGAAGTACCTTGAGGTTCATTATTTTTCAATTTTGTTTTCAGGAATCAGTCCTGTATAACTATGCCTACCGAGCGTTAAATTTTACTACACGATAAAAAAGTAACCGTGTATATATTAAAAATTAAACATTTTTAAAAGGTTCAGGGGGTTTGGGAGTTTGCCCGTCCCAGTTTATTCCGTAACTAGAATGCATTAAATCAATATATATAAAACTCTTTCGTTACTGACTGACTGACTGACAGACAGATAACGCAGAGCCGAAACTACGAGGCGTAGCGGGCTGAAATTTTGCATGTAGGTTCCTTAGGAAGTGTAGGTGAGCACTAAGAAAGGATTTCCCAAAATTCCTATGGGAACGGGAAAAATTGGATTTTTGTGTTTATGACAAATCTGCGCGAGTGAAACCGCGGGGTAGCCTCTAGTTTCAGTATAAGTACACAGAATTCAGTGAAAAAAATACGCTATAGTATAACGTATTTTTTTATTCATTCAATGCCACTATTTGTTTTAACATTTTATACCTTCTAACTAAAAAAAATTGTCATCCAAGTTTTTAAGTTTTAAATGTTGCTAGTATGGCTTTATGAAACTTCTAAAGAACTATACCTATACATATTGTTGTTTCATAAATGGTCAGCCCACACACTTATACCCTGGTGGGAATAACGCCTGATGCACTGTCTCTCCCTGCATTTCCAAATTGCCTACAATCATTTATCAGCAATCCGAGCAACATTTCCGGGACGCAACAATAACTGTTTGTCTTACCTTTCTGAACAGTCGTCATTTATTATCTCACCACCTTATTTATGGACTGACAAAATTTAAGGTTGTCATCCCTACGACCAAGGGATGATTGTGCCTTTTTCTGAAAATTTGCTCTTATCAAGGGTCCGAAGAGAAACTTTTTGGCTTTTTAGATTAGTTCTTCTGTCTGTATAGCTTCGCATTTTACACAAATGCGCATTGCTGTGTCGCATGACTCAGCAACCACAGCGCTAGCACACGCTGATCTTCATGCATGTTACATGAAATCTGAGATGTAGGTACATGAAAGCGCAAGCTTATGGGTAACAATACCGAAAAGGTACCTGTTTAGGTAGGTACCTATAATCTAGTATAATAATTTATGCGTTCAACCCTACAAAAGTAAATTTTTACTACAAATAATATCGCTATCCCACTGGCATAGCGCTCACCGGACGAGGCGCGCGAAGATACATAGCGAGGTAATACATTTTTTAACTGGTCTCAATACTAGTTCAGTTAATAATAATTATAATAATTTTATCCAGATTTAAACCTGGTTTAGACAATATGCCATAGACTTTCGCGAATTTAGCGCTGATCCTTATTGTTTTATCTCAACTTTTAATTGAAACCTCCTGAAGCTCTGGTTTGTTATTTTTTACTGTAAAAGTTGGTCATTTTTGACTAAATTGATTCCTCGTTAGTAAATTTATAGAAAAAGATAGTTATATTTAGTTAGTGAACGTTAGGTTAATTGGTAATGTAGTCCCCGATGCTGTACATTCTGCGTATTACAAATAGATAAACCTATTATTAATTAGATAGCTATTCATAAGCTATTAGCTGTTTAGCCTGCATCCACTAATGCTGATTTATCGTATTGGTACTTGGTTAATTCCATGGTGTTAATTGACTTATGGGGCTTATTTTGTAGAAGCTCAACAAGGAAATACGGTTACGGTTTGTTGTTTAATCAATCCAAAAAGTCAGGCCTGTGTTGGAATCTTCAAATCGAACAATAACATTTTGTTACGACGTAATAAATGAAAATACAGCCCAAAGGTAAAGATATTGAAATTGTTTCTTTATTCAGTTTGATTCAGCAATGAGATGTGTATCTGCTGTGCTGAAATGAGTGCTGTTTTTGTGTTGAAAATTGCATTCAAACATGAATCATTCATACAGACTTATTTAATAACCATAGGCAAATTCTTTATTAACGGACGCTAATTATATGAACTTAAATTAAACTAAACTGGTCACGTCTGCAACTAAACTGGTCACGTCTGCCGCTTGGACCTGGACTGGTAGGCGTCAATCGTAATCGAAATCCAAAGTAGGAAATGGAGATCTCGAATCTCATCTCAGGAAGGTCAGATGTGGCAGAGAATTGGCATTGGCAGGCTTAGTGTGGGTAGGCCTTTCCCCACCAGTGGATCAGCAAGGAGGCTACATAAAATTATGAGCTTAAGACCAGTGTTGTGCATAATATACTGCTCAGTTGCTCAGTTGGCAGTGACGTGGACTGAGCATGCGTGTGCACCTGGGTTCGATTGCTGGCGGGGCAAACATTGTTATGATGAATATCGATGTTTGTTTCCGGTGTAATGTTTGTCTCTGCATATGTTTCGGGCACCCTAGCTACAGGTTCTTCCTAGTTAGGGGCTCTTAGTGTGATGCGTTATTATTATTTATATTTTAGCCATTATAATGATCCTTCTGTTTCCAGACACCCACTCTTCAACTCCGGTGGTGTGCCTGGTGATCGAGGGCGGCACGAACACGGTGCGGGCCGTGCTGGAGTACGTGACCGACAACCCCCCGGTGCCCGTCGTCGTGTGCGACGGCAGCGGCCGCGCGGCCGACCTTATCGCTTTTGTTCACAAGTTAGTACAGTTATTTTATTAGTCTATATGAAGATTTGTGGGTTTTGTGTCACTTTCATGCAGACTGATAGGTACTATTGATAGGAAACATAATTCATAGTATTAGCTTATACATCCCAATCTGTGATCAGAATAGCATGTATGCTGTAACCTAAAATTATAGATATAGTCTAAAATCTAAATTTATATTACAAGGAGGCGACAAGCGCTTGTTTGCGCTGGTTCGAAAAATGTATAGAAAATACCTGCATAATAAACATAGTATGTTAAGCGTATTACGGTTGTTCCAGCGCGAATGTCAGCGCAGGTATTTTCTATACATATTTCGAACCTGCGTAAACAAGCGCTTGTTACCGCTTTGTACCTAAATACGCCCTTAGCCAGGTCAGCTTTTCTAAATAATTTTTAGTGATACCGATAAATAATGTGTTTCTAATTTATATTTAAAACGTTAGGTCTGAAGCCTTTCTAACTAATCCCTACATTCTATTAGTCTCTTCCCTTAACACGTCCGTAAAAGAGAAAGTGACAACATAAATTTCAGTTGAGATAACAAGGGGTGACTTTAAAAGGTTTATGCGTGAAATGACAGCTAGGATGCTAGGAGATTAATGGACCAATTTAATCCCGCATAAGCTAATTTGGATTAAGTATACCTACAATTAAGATAATTTATAATGATATTGTATCAATTAATTATCACTATATCTATGATTTACCAACTATACTTACCTATTTACAATTTAAAATTAAGATTTAAATTTAAAAACTATATGTTTATTTAAAAAAATCCGCCTGCTACGTCCCGCCCGCCTCGCAATAGGAAAACTCAAACAAAAAAAAAACAGAAAGGAGTAAACAATATGATTAAAAGTAAAGTTTAACTGCTGTTTGTTAATTTAAAAAAAAAACACGGACATTGTTCGCAACTAATCCAATTAGAGTAAGGTACGAGTGAACCTCAAACTCGACAAACATAAATATGAAAAAACAAAATTTATGAGATTTAATATAAAAACCCCCGCAGCCCGCAGATTAAGACTCTTTTAGTGGTTGGTTGTAGAAATCGTTGTACTGATTACAGCTCTTAGTCAATAATATTTTAAACTGATTTTACACTAACTATCTTCTAAACTTATTTTTACTAATGTGTTTATATTTAGTACTTACTGATACTGACACATTCAAGTTATCTGTAATGAAAAAACAACAATCTTATAGTTACCCTCGGGTAAGTACTCGACTGGTCGCGATGGGCCGGGTGCCATTGGAGGCTGAAAGCATTGGAGCTCTAATTCTAAAGTTCCATTTTCTAGCTTAAGGCAGACTTTACGCTAAACCCTGATCTACACTAGTTTGCGGCGGGAAACGGGATTAACCCACACTACGAGTTACGAGCCAGCCAGCTGGCAATGTAGGAATATTGTTCTTTCTATTCTATACATTTAATCTTCATCAACCGATAACTGCGGGGTATTTTGTTTCAAAGCGAAAACTGTGCCCAAAAATACACAGTGCAATATATGTATTTGTATATGTCAAATCTAAGGGTCCAGCGGACATCTGGCCAGGCGTGGCGATTATAACAATTTAAACTAATTTTTAAATCCTTTTGCACAACACGTTTAAAACAGGTTTTCAATCAGAAATTATTCAAATCCATCATACAAATGACAATCTGTTATAAAAATGTCATTGTCTCGGTAATCTCATCAGCACGCCTCGCCAGATGCGCCCAGAGCTAGGCAAACTGGCGGCAGCATCGTCTGTGCCTTGCATTTTATTATTCGTGGGAATTTTGGGAATGTCATTCTTAGTGCACAATACAACCTTTTGAGCAGTAGATTGTCAGTCAGCGGCAATGGGGCAAACATTTTAAGGACGCTTCTTCGAATTTCACAGTGAAATTACTGATTGGAATATCTGGGCTGGGCTAATATTTATAATGATATCGTATTTTTAAATGCAAGCGCTAAAACACTCAGCTAGCACAAGATAATATTGAGTAAAGGCTTTGCAGATATTCAAATTTATTTGCGTAAAACAGATTATATCTTCTGGTTTATCTCGTTGAAAAGTGAATTAAGCTTGGAAAAGTTTTCTAGAAATTCTGAGGATTTAAATCTAATGTTCCTATATTAATTGTAATAAAGTGTCTATCTTTGAAATCCATCTATCTATCCACCGAATGTATTTATTAAAAGAAACAATAGACACTGTTTTTAGTAGCGTTAAAGTCCCGTTTAAACTCTGCCCCCTCTTCCTTGAAAATCACAGTTTGCTTAACATGATAATAACAAAGTAAAAAGCAATGTAAACTTTTATCTCCGAAATAGAAGAGACTATCACGAATGGAAATCAGCAGATTTCTTATAATAATTCCTCGTTATTGCCTCGGGCTCCGCTGGAGGACCGTCCAATTAGTCGGGATCAGTTGAGTGTAATGCTTCGTACCGTACACTCACAACGACCGAGCGAAGGGCTTGCACTTGCGAACTCGCCCTAATTTTTGCGATCACAACATGACGGCTTGTTTTAGAAGAAAAGTTTTACTAAATTCTAAAGTCTATTAACACAAAATTGTTAGGTTAGTAACTGCAGTGTATCAATATACCCACTTCTAATGATTTGTAAATTATTATTTAAGTAAGCATACTTACCCTGAGTACTTATTTATGTAAACTCAGCACTTATTCTTAAAATAACCCCGCTGGTCTCCAAATGACTGAAGTTTTTCAACTTACTCACGAGTTCCTTGTTCCTTGGCCGGCCATTAATCGAATCGGTGGTTTCAAAACTTCCATCCCCATCCCAAGTGGTTTCAAAACTTTTTAGTTCTTCTTTTTACTAACGATCAATGGTCTAATTAAACACTGATTGTACTTTATAAAAAGCTCTGTAAGTAATAAAATTAATAGAAAAGCAATAAAAAATAAAACAATATGAAATAAACATTATTTATTTCAGTTCAGATATATACCATAATATTTTTAATATCATTATTTTTGATTTTCTTCGTGTTCTTAGTTCTAATCCTTTATAGATTGTAACAATACAAAATATTTTTTCAGTATTAATATGACTCACGGAAAAATTATATGTTTGCTATATTCTTATTATTAGAATTCCTAACTTCATTATTTTGAGCATACTTATATTATTATGTATAATACACTTTTTTTTTTAACTTATAGTTACAAAGTAGGTACGTTTTAAGCCCATAAACATAAAATTTTACTGCGTTTCTTGAAACTTTTTGGAAAACTATCGAATATGCCATTGATTTACTAATTTATAATAATTTGCTGTAAGTGTACTTAATAATTATTTACCACTTTTCATCACTTTTGTGAGGGGATTATGGTAATTTTTTTAAAGTACACACAGCTTATATCGCTACTTAATTAGTTACGTATGTTCATAAAATCCCTGCCCGAGTATCATCACGATTGTAAAGTTTGAAAGCCTCCCCTGCTGTCACCATGCAGCTTTATTAAATTTTCTAACGACGACGCTCGAATCAAGTACCTAGCACGGACAAAGTTCGAACGGCAAACACTTACAGAGATGTAAATAAAAAGAGAAAACTAATAATATTTTTTCCAAGCTCTTTCCTTTCTTTATCAAGGATTGTTTAAGTATGTATAAATAGATATTATCATTTATTTATATTGTTTTATTTAAACTATGCTGCCAACTCGACCAAGTTATACATCGCACTAAATTTTTTATGGCATTTTTGATCTAGGTATAAATATTTTACTTAAATGAAAACTGCAAGCCAAGACGATCCTTAGCTCCATCATCCGTGCTAGCTCACTCGAGCTCGGAGCGAGAGTTATCGCTCCCGCAAGCGTTCGATCACGCGTCGTTGTGTACCCCGTGCAGGCGCTGATTAATTTACCGATGCGATGTGCCGTTCCATTGTGAATTGAGATGCTAAATTGATAAACTGCACAGTGCACAATCAATATCGCCTAACGCTGATATTGTCATCGGTACCAAGTCAATGATAGCTAAGTACCTAAGTCCTTAATTCTGGTAGCGGTATTACCTCTTCCGATCCTGTTTTGAATCTATTGCTACGTGGTTTGAAGATAATTTTATTATATACAACAGACACTCCACAACAAAGCGTGATCATTACATGTAAACTTTATGAAGGCTTGTTTTGAGCTGCAGCATTCTCCTATAACTTTTGTGTTGAATACTCCATAAACTCCGCTGAAAATTGCACTTACTAAATAAACCCACAAAGAGAGGGCTGCTCGGTTTGGTAGGTGCAATATCTCTACGTAGCGTAGTAGGTAAATAGAAAATGTCGAGCGCATTTCATAAAGAATTCCATTTTCACTCCGCATTGTAACGAATACCTCTGTTTGAGGGGGAGGGATGTATTATCAACGATGTAGCTACGAGAAGGGAATAATGTTTAAGCAATCTCCAAGTGGGCATCCCAAATGCAGTCTCTGTAACCGAAAGCGAAATTATACAAGGTGCCGCATTGAAATTCTGACAGATTTTAGAAAACGTATTACCCATGTTGTTGCTAGCACAACCCATGTATTTTATCATCCAATGCATTGTATGTGTAAGCAGTTTCTACGCACAATGGCAAAGTCTGTAGACTTTCTGCAACAAAATAATGTAGTTTGGGTTGTTTTTTAGGACTGCATTTGATAATTTCATCGCATTATCCTTATAAACTTACCCTGTTAAGGTAGACTCGCCTAAGTTCGGACGAACATTGGAGAAATTTCGAAGCATAGGCATTTTGATTTTTTTTTCTTAAGTGAACTTACGATTTTTGTGATTTACTCTTCCATGAATTGATAAATAATAAATGTAGATTTACCCCAAATTTTGTAATCTGCGTAGTAACTATACTTTAGGCAAAACAGGCGTTCAAAAAGACGACTTTTTTTTACTAGTGCTAGAAAAAAATATAACTGGTTTTCCGAAGATCGGACTATATTATAAAATCGTTGTTACGGGTATAGTAATAAAGTTCACGTTAGGAAAAGATCCGAAATTTAGTTGGCAACAACATATCAATAGATGATCTCGTAATTTCCTATGGTTTAGTTAGTACAATGTTTTAATTTTTTTTCGCGTTTTTATAATCCGGTCTTTCCTCCTCGTCCAAAAACATGTAAAATATAGATTCTCAAACATAGGGAATGTGGCCCCTCGTGTTCCTTAAACATTTAAATAACATTATATTTTAAACCCCACGCCTACCTATTTAGACAATGCAGAAAGTATTACGAGTTATGCATTTAGAATTTAAAAAAAGTCAAAATTGACAGTAAAAACAATTAGTCCTGCCGGGCCTCCTAGTCTTCTATAGTAATAAAGTTTGAGAACCACTGAATATTTTTAGACCGAACACTGTTTAGTCCGATCTTAAAACAGAGAGCGAAGACCGGATCTTAGGATACAGATGTCGTAGGCGGAATCGTAGTATACAGATCGCGAGATAATATCCGATTTCCGGTCGAATTTTGAATGAAGAAGTACCTAAATCAAAAGTACTCGCCACAAAACGCCATTTAAGTTTTGGAGTAAAGATCGGATCACCGAAATATTCCGAAAAAAACCTTCTTTTTTTTTGAGACTCCGGTACGCCGTTTCTATCTGTCGCAGCTCCGACGGCGGTATGAGGAGTTGGGCAGAATGAAATGGCGAATCAAACTATGTCGCAAACAGTTCAAAATATCTTCTAGTTTGTAAGTAAATCCGAGTATACGGTCTTCGGTCACATCCGATCTTAGGCGAGTCTACCTTATTCATAAAAAATTAAAGAGTATTTTAGTTATGTGACGTATGTCAATTTAGACTGGATGTCACGTATTTACCATACAACAAACCAGAGAAGTAGATCTAGTTAGGCTACTTAAAATCTACTGTATCTTTATAATTAACACGGTTATTTTTTACCTTTTTTTGATCCAATAGTACCAATCTTACGTATTACATATTTCTTACTAAACGAGCAACGTTATCTCGAATTCCTAAACTCTATCACCCGCCCTCATCCGCTAGGTATGCATCAGAGACTGGGGAGCAGACGATGCTGGAGTCGATGCGGGAGTACCTCGTGGACACCATCCAAAAGACCTTCGAGGTGGGCGTCCAGCAGGCGGAGTGCCTATACGGGGAGCTGCTGCAGTGCACGCGGAAGAAGAATCTGGTAGGTCGTTTTCCTGTTTATTTTAAAGGGACTGATTCTTTTGTAATGTGAATCAATCAAGTGATAAGGGCGTATGGATGGTCGCTGGGGCCGAAAAGTTCTCAAGTGGCGACCGAGAACCGGAAGACGAAGAAAAGGCCCCACAAGGAGGTCAGATGACCTAATGAAAGCTGCGGCAGTATACTGGATGAGGGTCGCTCAAGATCGGTTGTTTTGGCGATCTGTGGAAGAGGCATATGTCCATCCGTGGACGTCTATCCGCTGAAATGATGATAATGATGATAAAAGTGTACATTTTAAAATGCTGTGTTGTTTCTATAGGCTGAGGTAACCTTTAAACCCACGGGAGTAGGCTAAAGCTTGTTTAATGTTATATTTATTTAGATGTATGTTATAAACTTATATCTATTGTTATTCTCTACATATTTAAACAATGAACAATTCTCTATTTGAATCTTAATTAAACAATACAAAATTTAATGTCATTATGTTCTTGAGTTTGGCTGTGGAAGGGTCACAGCCACCCGGGAATAGACTGTTGACTAACTATGTTGTACATTATGTACATAAATCTACATAAATAAGTGTGTTTTAAAATCAGCTACAAATTTACAAACAAAATGTTATGATATTTGATATGATACATAAAAGGTAACAATAAAAACAAAACATATCTTATCAAAATGTTTAGAAGAAGAAACAGATGAATATTATAATATAAATGGATAAATTTTTATCCGCGCGTTATCCGCAAATAGCAGAAAATCTTTCATTGAAAGGGCGTGATATCAGATTTTGAGAATTATTTTTAAAATTAATGAATCCTTAATTCAACTTATATGAAACAATAATAAATTATGTTACTAGGAATTACAAGGTGAAGTACTGCCACAGAGTCGAGTTAATCTATACCAATATTATAAAGAGAAAAGATTTGTTTGTTTGTATGTATCGAATAGGCTCCGGAAATACTGAACCGATTTGAAAAATTCTTTCACTGGTAGGAAGCTACATTAACCCCGAGTGTCATAGGCTATATTAGATTTTCCAAAAAATTAGGGATCCTTACTTAAACTCAAATAATATAACCCAAGGTGCAATATTTTTTCCGTTGTTTACATATTTTGACAGGTGGTTTGTTGTTGTTGTTTGTTTTTTATTCGGCCATTCTGGGCAGTCAAAAGAACATAGTCTATAGAGCCAAGTCTTTTGTAGTATCTTATATTCTATGGCGTAACGAAGTAAGCCGGGAAAGCTCGTATTCTATAATTATACTTGGTTCTACGGATAACAACCCTATCAAGCAGGTACTAATATAAAATAATTTTGTTTTTAGTATCCAAATTTTCATAACAATGCATAAGTATTTCTATCTCCACAAAAAAAAAAAACGATTGCTTGAGTATTATAAGGTAAATGTAGCCTTTGGTGTCCTCAAAAACATAATTGAAAAACTTTGTAATTGAAAGAGCGCGGAAGTCATTATAAAAGTCTCTTGCAAAACCTGGTCAATGTTGGTTTTAACAGAAGTTAACATTTAACCGTGGAACCTTTATAATTTATTTTTCAATTTCTTAAATATTCAAAAGAAACTGTAACAACTGTGTCATTCTAGGCGTCATTACACTTCTCTCTCAGACAGGTTCGGCACCCAGTCGATGGAGCCAATTGAGTTTATTACAGGCTTGCAGCAGGGCGCCGCAGTTTTACATAGAAAACCACTAGGCCGGGCTAAGCCTGCCTACATGAATTACGGCTGGGACGTTCTCCGGAAATTATTATTTCAAGTGTCGTATCAGATGAGGGTTCCTTGCGCTTTTGTGGCGTATGCTTCGAAAATCTCGTTCAGCTCGAAAATGCCGCAGGACGTTAATAACTGGGTGGCTTTGTGGTATGTATAATCTATTCGAGTACCTTGCGTATTGGCAAGGGAAAAGTATCACTTGATAGTGTGATTCAAGAGGAAGGTTTATATGTATAATACATGCACAACATTGTACAATATGGGGCGGAACGAAGTGCGCGGAGTCGACTAGTATAACTATCTATAATTCAAAATGCATTTTGTTAAACTGAACATTCACGAAACTTTTGACTAATTAGCTAAAACCTAATCCATCTGTTATATGAATATCAGAATTATTTATATACCTACATGTAAATGTTAGTGCTTAGACTGAGTAATGAATGCTCAGCGCCCTTTTGACTTAGTAATCCCTTCGTCAGGGCTGACGCAGGTGTGCGCTTCCATTGACTCCATTTCATTCCAAATTGACCTTCAGTTCTTAGATAAAGTTTCTTTCGTTTATCTTGTAAGAGGTCTGAATTTCATAATTTTGTCCCTTTTACTTTTTTTTACTCTATCTCAATTTTGAGACTTTTGTAAGTACACAAATCACATTTTTGTAAGTATCAAAATTGTAGACAAGGATATAAGTTAAGATATAGACATTTATTTGCGGCAAGCTAAGATAAAAAAAGCTGTCATATAATTTAGCACAGTTGGTATTGTTATTGGTTATTTTTTGATATTCAGTGCCACTCTCCGGCAGTCCGGCCGCACGTCAATTTGCTATTTGGTATCATAAAATTTCTAGAGCTCAATTCGAAGCTGTCGTGTGAATTGGAGACCATTTTCAGCGGCTTTTATTTTTCATCAGAGTTCTTTCAGTGGAGAACCGAGGCGGCCATTATAGAAGCTAACGAGCACATCTATTCTGTGCCAAGCCAATATAGAAAACTAAATTATGAATTGTATTGCCAGTCAGTTTATAGAGCTTTTCCATGCAACTTCGCTCCTGCTTTTTATAATACAGGTAATTACCACTACTTTGACGTTCCGGTGATAATTTTAGATTTTAGAAGCGGTTTCTGTTTTTCATAAAAACTTTTACACCCTGCTTCCAGGACCACTGAGCCTCTTAACGCAGTTTTTAATTTAATTAATTGTGTTGTAATATTTTAGATGTTTATTTTGAAAATTTCTGATTTCTTTATCTAAGCAAAAACCTATAGGTATAATAGAAGCAAAGTATAATATTCTCTATAAGAAAGCTTTTATTTATTTACACATACCATTCTACTGTTTTTTTTTAAATATTTTTTTTAAACCTTGAATACTGCGGCATTCTGAATACCTAGGATTCCACGGCTCCATTAAGCGGAATACCAAGTCATTACTGTAGGTACTAGATAGCCAGTTTGCTGTATCTAGCTTTTAGCTGGCGACTTCAGCTTGAAAATCTCTCTTGCTTACAATTCACAATTATACAGTTTTCCTACAAAAGACAGTAACTATAGTTTTTTTCTACTATAGTTACTGTCACACGCAACGACATTCTTGTGAATTTAATTTAAATTAGGATAAGGATAACCAATTTTGTTGGGTCTAGGGTTATGGGTTCAGCTTTATACAGAGATTGGCAATTCGATTTTATCTTGATTTACTAAGCACATGAGACCATCGAATCGCTGATCCTATCTGGCATTACGTTTGAAACAGAAAAACCCTTTTTCAAATCGGATTGTTTCTTTCAGCATGAGCTGTACTAAATCTGAGACTAAATAAGTAAATAAAAGGCTTTATTCTGATTTTTATAAAGTGCGATTCTATAGCCAGGCTTAGCGCGACGCCGGCACCAGCAAATGCATTTTACAAAACGGAAATTACAGTTAATTTCTGAAAAGTTATATTAAATCTTCTCTTTTGAAAGCTCTTTTCAACTGTCGTCTTTATAAGCAAAATCCGCCTTTTGACATTTTATTTACTAAGTACTTAACTTGAATAAAATAAATAAATCGCTAGAATAACTTACATTTCCTCTCATTTACTTTAACTGCCGGCCTACTAAAGGCCGATCGCAGAAGTCCTCGGCTCGACAGAGTGAGCAGTTAATTACACGCCACTTAAAATAAGATTAGAAGGTTTAAAGAAATGGCATTTAAACCCTATTTAAAGCTGAGCTACTTTATTAGTGACGCCATGACTTATGTGAAATTTAATTGCTGTTTTAAATTAAATACTAAATTAAAAATGTATTGCTACTCAGCGTCGGTCATTTTTGTCACAAATCGTAGGTCGAATCTCACCTCTGTGTACCTAGATGGCATTCGATCTATAAAGGCGCTACTTATAAAAGAACCATCATAAATATCGCTCTTCTTACAGCACCTGCGTAACGTACGGAAATGGGAAGAGATCTGTACCCTAGTTGAGCGAAGGATATAACCCATCTGATTGTCCCCAGATCACAGTGTTCAGGATCCAGGAGAGGGCTGAAGGCGGCGAGGCGCAGGAGCTCGACCAGGTGATCCTGACGGCTCTGTTCCGCGCACAGCACCTGTCACCCAGCGAGCAGCTGTCCCTGGCTCTCACCTGGAACCGGGTTGATATAGCACGCTCGGAGATCTTCGTGTACGGACAAGAATGGCCGCCTGGTGAGTAGCTACATATATGGTGGTGCTGGTGATGGTAAAGTTCTTGTCCTTTGCGATGGTTCTAAGAAAATAAAAATAAATATCGCAATATGAAACTTGAGTCCATTTACGGTAGAAATTTTCTTTAGCGAACTCTACCTAAGCGAGAGAGTGGAAAAAGGTAAGGCTTAACTCTGATTCTGTCAAATAAATATTGCAGAGGCTCGATTTTATTCCAAATGGAGTAAAAGCTTACGTTAAAAATATTGACATTTCTGTTAATCCATCCGACCACTCTGCTGAAAACAAAAAAAAAACCTGTGCGCTACGCGTCGAAGAGCAAAAGCCATTTAGCGTATAAAACTCGTGAATTTACTAAAAGAAAAACCTTTGTAAAGCTCATAAAGTAATTTGATCCAGTCCGTCGACTGTTTGTTTGTCTACATGTTTAACGCGCAAACAAAGTTGCCTTTGTCACTCAGGCGGCACAATTTAAAGGTGTTGTCGCACTCATAGCTAACAGCTGGCGGATTATATGCCGAATAACATTAAAGCCGATAAATTAAATAGTGCTCGGAATCAATAATATTTGTTGTCAATCTATGTCAATATATCACTTTGTTTTTAATGGAAGAGCTGAAACCACAGAACAAGGAAGATGCTCTCTTGTATTCTCTTGTTCTGTGGCTGAAACTATTCTGATGAATATTTGAAGAGAACCGAACTGTTTGCTTACAAAAATAAGGTATTTGATTACTACTAACTACTAAGTAATATTCTTATAAGATCTATATACTATATAATTTTATTGCTAGCAATGAAGTACGTGTCATCAGACCCATCAAATCCGTGTAAGTGTTGTCAGACTCGAACTGATTGCATCGCACGTCGAAATTTTATGTTCAGTTGGCTCGTAAACCGCCCTACCTGCGACGACGGTGGCGATCGACTATCCTGACACTTCTCGCTTTTATTGGTATACTACCTAAGAGAGCTACTTTACATTTAACGTAGCAAATTTTACCTAAAGAGAAAAGAAACTTAATTCATTTTCATCATGATTGTTTTAATATTCAATTTTGTGCGAAGAGCGTTCAGAATGTCTTTCTTACTTATCTTTTTCACTAATTACGTAAGTTAACAAAATCAAGCGAATATTAAAACAACAAAGAAAGCGTTTTTTATACCTCTCTTTTAAAATAAAAATCACACATCGTCGCCACCACCTTCATCAAATAACCAGTAAAGTTCAAGAAAGTTCCAGGTAAACGACGACATGTCTGCAAAGTTCATACCAATAAATCTGAAAACTTATACAAGTTAGGGATTTATTACAAACTCTTCGCTGAAGCAATTAGGCATTTAGCTAAATTCACACATCTTCTTTTATTAGTAGGTATTTATCGTTGGTATGTATGTATAGGAATAAGGTGGTATCGTTTTGTCAATAAGTACATTCTGCTTTAAATTTTACATTTCCATTATTTACACTGGTTTAGACTACCTATATTATAAGATTATTTATCATTTTTTTATTAAAATATAATTAATGACATAATAAACTTTATAGAAAAAGTGTTTTTGGCAATCTCTATGAGATTTAAATACTTTGGGATGTCACTTTTAGCGATAAGGATAAGCTTTGTCCTATATCTCTCCTATTCGAAATTTTACATTGTTTAGGCTTACCCGTAGAACGATTACCTACCCTCAAACGCATTTAAATTATGCACAGTTTATGTGCGCACGACGCGCTCAGGTTGAAGCGTTTTTTATCGGTTGCTTGAATTGGATTATATAGTGGATTGGATTTATTAATTACTAGTCGACCCGGCGAACTTCGTCCCGCCAAATTCATTACTATTTTGTGCATGTATTATACTTATAAACCTTCCTCTTGAATCACTCTATCTATTAAAAAAAACAGCATCAATATCCGTTGCATAGTTTCAAAGATATAAGCATACATAGGGACAGACGCGGGAAGCGACTTTATTTTATACTATGTATTGATTTATCTGCAGGTTTATTAATGACAGACGCGTAAGGCGACTCTGTTTTATACTATGTATAGATATATTGATTGATATTTCCTGTGGTTCAGACAATGATATTTGTAATCCAATATTTTTATATTATTTTAATTATTTTGGTAAATTTACTGAACATTTTAAGAATACAAAAGATGTACGGAAGTTATAAAGTCTGTCGGAAGAAGTTCTCAATATTATAAAAGAACCTTTTAAAAATATAAAGAACCTGCAGTATACAGCCACTCCCCAGCAATTTAATTTGACAAAGTAAAGCAAGTTCGCTTACGAACTCTACTGATGTTTGCTTTTAGCAGTCCGAGTGCTCACAAAAACTTTTATATAGAATGTAAGTAGATACAGAACGACGCGACTGTGTAGATAAATGTTTTGGAAGTTTTATTGAAATAAATTTTGCAATGAACGTGTTACTTGTTCAGCGTTACTTTCTATACCAAAAATGAGGATAAAACTTTGAGCTCTCCTCACATTAAATATAATGAGCTGAAAATACTTTTCAGTACCTAGACTTTGCTAAAATAATTTTATTACAAATAAAAGTCTGCATTTTTATTTGCCGTTATTTTACAAATTTCTTAATAAAATATAGCGCCAATTTGTGGTTACTAAAATCAATCTGTTATTGGTACCTAATAATGTTTTGAAACATTTTTATAGTTAATTATTTTGTAATGATAATTGAGGCCGATCGATCACACTATAAACTAGTAAACTTGTGAAAGAATTAACATATTGATAAACTCTGATCTGATACCAGGCGCGAGGCGTGTCGGTGTCATGTCAGCCCAATATCCTCGAAAATTGAAGTATGCTCTGAATATGTATGCAGAGCAATCGACGCCCTTTTTGGTAATTGGGACATGAGCTCAGAATACATAAATAGTGGGCAGGGCACCAACTCGAGCTAGGAAAGGATTGGTTTCGTTTGCACTCGCACTGTGCGAAAGATTCAGAAAAATATCAGAGAGTAGATCAGATGCTTGGAAGTTTCAGAGCGTTAATTTAGCATGGACTCAAATTTATCAGCTAACATGCGCTAGTCACTCTTGTTTTTAATTAACTATTGTAATTTTGTATTGTATTATATTTTTATTTTCTGCATATAATTAATTACAAATCAATTATATTTTAATAAAATTTTGGAACCCTTAAATAAATGAAAAAATCACATAAATCGTAAAAGTGATTCATTTAGTAAATAATATAGGTACTAGCCCGGGCTCTAGTTAGGGCCCTAACTAGGAAGAACCTGTATCTAGGGTGTCCGAAACATGTTTGTAGGTGTTATTGTTAATTATTACGATTTTATACTGAAGACTTAAAAGAGATCTATAATGTAAGACTATGGTTGAGCATAGTGAGTGAGTTGAAAGAACCTCCACTTAGCATAGCAATGTGGAGGAAAATTGCCCTTGATTTAATAGTCAGCGTAGAATGGAGGAATATTCACGAAATGTGACATGATTTGATTAAGGTTTTGGCGCTTCGAATAAATTCCGATCGGCGTTAAAATGCTGATAAAGGGTGTTTCTGAGAAGTCTGTTATAAATCAGAGGGATTTTGCTTACCATACCTAGTAATTTTCCCTCAGACCTTAAGTAATATAGAGGTCGAAAATACAAAAATATAATTAGCAGTTACTAAACAATAACTTTACTGAATAATGGCTTTTGAACTTCGGTTTTCATCAACAGGAGCACTCGACGAAGCAATGATGCAAGCCCTAGAACACGACCGGATAGACTTCGTAAAACTACTCCTAGAGAACGGAGTGTCCATGAGGAAGTTCCTAACGATACCTCGACTTGAGGAACTCTACAACACCAAGAGTGGGCCCAGTAACACCTTAAGATATATTCTGAGGGATGTGCGGCCGCACCTTCCGAGGGGATACGTGTACACTCTCCATGATATCGGGCTGGTGATCAACAAGCTAATGGGTGGTGCTTACAGGTTTGTAATGAAATAGTTTTACTTCTGTTGCATAATGAAATCTTAAAAAAACAAATAATACATTTTTAATAATAAAGCGATAAGGCCTTTCATTATCCTATTTCTTTCTGCATTCAAAAATTTACTGTATTTGTATTATTTTGTATTTTTGTGGGAATAACTTATTAAAAAAAAACATAAATTTTAAAGCCATAATTTTTCGCTATTGATGTATTTTATTCTAAAGGAAGTCCTGGTAAAAACTAATCTAAATAAGTGTGAAACTTTAATATACGTCGCCTCTATAGAAAAGTTTCCTGGAAAACTTATGCGACCCTACGAAGACCTTTGGTTCTGAACTTCTATAAACTTTGTCTGTAATTGACATAACTTGCATCATTATCCTCAGATGCTACTACACCCGCCGCAAGTTCCGTCCAATATATGCCAAGGTAATGAACAAGAGCTGCAACGTGCACCGCAACAGTGCTTCCTTCACGCGGCACAACAACGCGGGCGGGCTGTCCCTCATCGCGGGCTTCATGCCGGTCACGACTGAAATGGCATTATTTAATTTTCCTTTCAATGAGCTATTGGTAAGTCTTTCACCTTTTTAGGGTTCCACATTTTTGACTAAAGATTCTGAAGTAACTTCAGTTAAGTATGTTTCAACTGAACCATTTGACATTGAGCCAAAGTTCTTTCTCAGATGTGGGCAGTCCTTACGAAGCGTCACCAGATGGCCTTGCTCATGTGGACCCACGGCGAGGAAGCACTAGCCAAATCTCTTGTTGCTTGTAAATTGTATAAAGCTATGGCACACGAAGCGGCCGAAGATGACATGGAAACCGAGGTTTATGAGGAGCTCAGGCATTATGGCAAGGAATTTGAGACTAAAGGTAATGATTGAATTATACACATTCCGTATAAAAAGCGCGCGATTAGGATCTAACACGCTCTTTTTTAACCTTTCTTTAAAAATATATAAAAGAATTATCTTACAGCGCTAGAACTGCTAGACTACTGCTACCGTCAAGATGACGATCAAGCACAACAGCTGCTGACATGCGAACTCCAAAACTGGTCAGGTCAGACCTGTCTAAGCTTAGCAGTGGCAGCGAACCACCGAGCGTTGTTGGCGCATCCTTGTTCTCAGATTATCTTGGCTGATCTTTGGATGGGCGGTTTGAGAACAAGAAAGAACACCAATTTAAAGGTAGGTTTGGTTTTGTATACCTAGAACTAGAAGTTATTTTTCTTTGTCAATCCCGCTTGTTAACGCACAGATTCACCGTAGAAGGTAGACTCAGTGTTAGAGGCAACATTTTATAGCACCGTGTTAGTGTAGATGAAGACTTAAAACAAAACAAGTATACAAAATAGATGTCTGTGTGTCAATGAGTCGCTTTAATAGATCTTTTATGAGTTGCATGCTCATCTTCAGTATTATTTTAAGAGTTAGGGAGCCGTGATTTTGAACCTTCTTATAGAAATAAAATGAAAAGGTGTTTAACAGCAAATAAAATAATCACACCTATCTACACTTTCATTGTTATAAAAATGTAAGCCTACCTGCTTGCATGGATCTTTATGATCATTGATGAAAGTATTATTATTCCAACAACTTCATCACGGCACCATACCTCTTTAGAACCGTAAATGTAGCATGATAGCTTTATACTTCCCTTACGAATATCACTGAGCTGCATTTCGGTTTGCCACATCGGCTTTGTAACTCCTGAAGGTAATTCTGTGCCTGCTGTGTCCGCTGTACATCCTGCAACTGGAGTTCAAGTCCAAGGAGGAGTTGCAGCTGATGCCGCAGACTGAGGAGGAGCACCTGGAGAATGAGAGCATGGAGGACGACCGCAGCACGAAGGACCCTAATGACGCCGAGGTGATATTTGATTCAGTTGCTTGCCATCTGCTTGGTTTTACTTTTATCGTGGTATTGTTAAGGATTCCTTTAAATAAGATTGATATATAATAGCATTTCCCAAAGTAAGGAATAGTTTCAAATTTATTATAATCCTTAACAAAAACCAAATCCTTGTACAGTCTTATGCAATCTTGTAAATACTTTTAGTAAAAAAAAACTATATATAAAGTCAAAGTACACACAGTAAATCGCCAGACACTTGTTCATGCCTCGTTACAATAAAGTTTGTTGCGCTGTTAGGTGGGCTTGGGGATCGTGAAAAGACGCACGTTGTCTATCAAGAAGATCATTCCACCAAGCCAGTCGAGTAAACCTAAAGCTACTCAGGTACCAAATCTCCAGGAATGAGAGGTTTTAAAATAATTTTCGATGTCGTAGAGTACCTAGTTCCCTCAATCTCAATGTCTGTTGTCACGTGTCAAAAGTTTTATCAAAGCCTTGTTAGAACTTTTCTTGCTGATTTTTAAGGTTCTTTATTTGATATAGAGAATCTTGGATCACAGTCAGCAGTAAAAGTTATTTCTTAGTTTCTTCTTGCGTGTTTTGCATATTAGAAATATTCTTATAGCTGATATACGTGATGTTTGCGAACCTGGCTTTCTCTATGTTTAAATTACTCTGTCTGAAATATATAGGTCGTAAGTCTGGTAAATAAGGGTGATCTTTCATTGAAAGTCATATAATTTCAGACAAATGTTTTTTATTCAATTTATCAGGCTTAATACCAGCACTCGGTGGCTTTAAGCCATTATACGTTGTGTGTGACGTGTTTGTGGGCTGTTTTCGCTCCACCTTAGGTTTTATCACCTGCGGAGGAGCGACAAAGGGAATTATTCATGTCGATCCCGATAAAACCTTCATGAAATTCTTAGGTTATAGCCGTCTGGAATACAAGTACTCTCTCTCTCTCTCAAGGTAGGTAGTATGGTGAAAGTTTATCTATTATTTTTTTTGTTATTTTTTTAATATTTGTTACAGAATTTAATTTGTATATCCTTTCTTTTTACATATATCTAAAACTATTAACTTGAATCTGTACCAAAGACTTTAAAGTTAGCTTTATAAGTTTAAAAACAATATGATTTATAACCACAGTTTATTACGGCCGAGAGTGAGTAAAATTATAATATTGTGATTCAATGAAGTATAGTAGGTGATCCAGTTTTTTTTTTCTTATTAATTTATTTTAAGACAGTTGTCTTACAACAAGTTCCATTCTTACTTTTATTGCTTTGAAATATCCCTCATAAAGTGGCCCTTTGATAGCCCTTTGGAGAGAAGCCTCAGTACAAAGCGATAAATTTAGCTAGAGTAATGAATGACTGAACGAGAAAAACATTCATTGCATTGTCTTTTATAAATTACTAGAGGCTGCCCCGCGGTTTCACTCGCGCAGATTTCTCATCACACACAAAAATCCAGTTTTTTCCCGTATCCGTGGGAATTTCGGGAAATCCTTTCTTAGTGCTCACCTACACTCCCTAAGGAATCTACATGCAAAATTTCAGCCCGCTACCCCCAGTAGTTTCGGCTCTGCGTTGTCTGTCAGTCAGTCAGTCAGTAACGGAAGAGTTTTATTGTATACTAGAGGCTGCCCCGCGGTTTTTCCCGCGCAGATTTCTCATAAAAACAAAATTCCCGTTTTTTCCCGTTCCCGTGGGAATTTCGGGAAATCCCTTCTTAGTGCTCACCTACACTCCCTCAGGAACCTACATGCAAAATTTCAGCCCGCTACGCCCAGTAGTTTCGGCTCTGCGTTGTCTGTCAGTCAGTCAGTCAGTCAGTCAGTCAGTCAGTCAGTCAGTCAGTCAGTCAGTCAGTCAGTCAGTCAGTCAGTCAGTAACGGAAGAGTTTTATATATATAGATTGATTTCTAAATAAATATCGAAAACACTTTACTTACTATAGGGACTAAATTAGGGTAGTAATTACTTTTTAAGTATAATTTCTTTAAATACCAACTAATGCTGGCAACTGGCAAACGCCGACGTTGGGTGGGTTGTCTAATTTCTTTCTTCATTCTATCCTATTTTTTACGTTTTTTATGACACTGAACCTTGAGTTGTTCACATGATTACT
Organism: Euspilapteryx auroguttella; assembly: GCA_951802225.1. Lineage (NCBI taxonomy): Eukaryota > Metazoa > Arthropoda > Insecta > Lepidoptera > Gracillariidae > Euspilapteryx > Euspilapteryx auroguttella. The sequence goes on from OX637656.1 coordinate 4,363,481, forward strand.
GCCTTTTTCACAAAGCTGCAGCAATGCAATGCAGCAGCCATTCCAAACGAAATTGAATTTATTCAATTGCCACACTTCAAAAAAATTCTGACTGTAAACTTTACGAGAAAAATCTCGATACAGAACAGATTTGCAGTCTTCCGTAATCCTAAAACGTACCAGACCGGCTCAAAGTAAGCTGCTTACAGTCCTACATCAAGTCCAATGTCCAATACAATTTTATAAAAAATTTGAAAATGTGATTGTAAGTTAGTAACATTTTTTTTTAACATTTATGTACTTCCCAACCTTCCTATATCACCTCAATGTTCCCCTAATGTCTTTTAAAGTGACTTTGAAATTGGCACTAAACCAATCCCACTTTCTTATCTTCGAACTGTTGCATATTGCATATCTTTACAGAATTTATTGGTAAGTTTAGTTTCGCCCTTCGACGTTACGCAATCACTTCGGGCGACAAACCCCCGCTCAAATATTCAAACCTATCTGTAAACTTTTATGACATCGTAAAAAGCACTCGCCTTTAATCCATTCCATTTGTATGTGATTGTGTTCGGTTTTAATTGAGAACGCTTAAAAGGTGGAGCGTAAACGTATAGCTAGTTGTTTATTTGTCGTAAAAGTGCTGTAGGTAATTGGAAAAAACTGCGCTTTTCAGCAACATGTAATTCGCATTTCTAGTATCTCTTTGTAACGCATTCCAACTTTGTATTGTTGAAAAAGCTTAAAGTCTAACATTTGCAATTAAACTCTTGAGAATGTCGGCTTTTAATGTTGTCATGTTTACCGTCTTTCTCGATAAAATACTTGCTAAAACTTATACTCTTACTATACTACAACACTTAAATTTTACTCCTAAGTCAACTATCTTTGAATCTTAAAAATACTTTGAATCTCCACTTTGCACTATCAACCTTGCAAACTCCAAGCTTTTTTTCTTTTGTTTCAAATTTGTACTTCTTCTTAATCTTCTTAAGTTTGGCTATAACTAAATAATTTATTTAATTTGTCTCAGGCTTTAATAGGTTCTGGTGCAGAATGCGAGACGAGGGTTGACCAGAACGGGAAGGTTGGTAAGATCGGCTGGGAGGCTTCGTACCGCGAGCTGCCGGAGCACCTCACTAATGAGGACAAGAGGATGAGACCGCTCAGACTGAGGAAGAAGATCTACGAGTTCTTTACGGCACCGATCACAAAGTTTTGGGCTGATTCTGTAAGTAAACAACTTATTTCTACTTTCTAACCACATTATATTCTTGTTGTCTTTTATAAGTTGGTACTTAGCAGTTTTTTTCAATAGTGTTTTTAATAAATAGAACTACTTAATGAGTTTGATCTCAAGACCAATTTGTTCAAATAAGGATAGTGTCACCAACACTAGAACAATAACAGCTTAAAGATGTGTTCTCCCGTAATGTTTCTTGTTGTTGGCCCGCTCCCGTCCCGACCCACTTCTATCTAAGTGATAATCAATAAGTCATAATACTCATAAAGCAATAAGAGGGAATCCTTGCTGTAATTAGGTACGCTTGGGACAATCGATATAAAATTTTTGCCCTGAGAAACCAAGGAAGGCCTGCTAAATATTTTTTCTTATTTAATTTTGAACATAATCTCTCAGGAAACCTTATTTTGTTTGAAACTAGACCTAACCTAGACTAATCCAATTCTGGATTAACACAACCTCTTGGCAGAATAAAGGGCTCCTCATTTGATTAAATGAGTAATGTGATCTTCGCGAATTTTAAATAAAGAGTTTTAGGTTCCTAATGACTGCGAGCGAAAACCCATTATAATTGCGTAAAATTATTATTCGCTGTAAATTGTGCGTTGTTTTGTGCGGTGCCCAAAATAAGAGGTGAAGTACATTGCAACTACCTTTTTTGCTCCAATGTGGCCTCCTACCTTTTAGGGATCTGAAGAAACGACTATGACTTTTGTGATATTCAACAAATAAAAAAAATCTAAGAATCTAGTAACGTCTAATGTGACACCAGCACAAAGGTTGTGCCCCAACGGGGCTCGGCCCGACCCCGGCAACTATAAATAACGAATGTTTCCTTTCACAGATAGCCTACATATTGTTCCTGCTAATGTTTACGCACACAGTATTAGTGAGAATGCACACGACTCCGTCGTGGCCTGAGATATATTCAATTTGCTATATACTTACGTTTTTATTTGAGAAGATAAGAGAGATAATCACCTCCGAGCCAGTTGCTATTAGGTCAGTGATTATAACATAAGAATTGTATAATATTGTGTGCTAATACAATTGGGATATCCTCAGTCAAAAGTCTTTACTTTCTTTATAATCTTCATTACTTAATTTCATTATTTGTCTTCATGATTTTCGTTATACTTCCATTAATGAGATCGTCTTTCGTCTTGGGTGTCTGATATATAGAGATTTATCCTAATCTGTGCGTAGGTGGCGTAAGAATTATTGTATTCCAATACATTTTTTTATTTTAGATGTTAAATCCATGTTTTTTTTCTACCTCAACAGACATAAGTTCAGCGTCTGGGCATGGAACATGTGGAACACTTACGATGCTGGCTTCATAATCTTTTTCCTAGTGGGTCTGACGCTGCGGCTACGACCAGGGTCCATGGACGTTGGTAGAGTCATCTATTGCGTCGACATTATTTACTGGTACCTCAGGATACTCAATATCCTTGGAGTCAATAAGTATTTAGGTATGCGTTCGTATATAAGTTCGTATATTAGACTTAACGGGGTTCTAAATTGGTGTGACAAAAAGTAACTTAACTAACCAAATTTTGGGAATATGGTACAAATGTAGCTACTAGAGGTCCACCGGAACTAACAAAATCTTGGAAGTTGTACCTATATGACAAGAAATACTATGAAACTCTGTGTTAGATTACGGGGGTTCAATAATTTGTTTTCCACAGGTCCCTTAGTCACAATGATGGGGAAAATGGTAAAGAACATGATCTACTTCGTGGTGCTCTTACTGGTAGTACTAATGTCGTTCGGCGTGGCGAGGCAAGCTATACTATATCCTGACAAGGAGGCCAGCTGGTATCTTATAAGAGAAGTAAGTCTTTCTTACATTTATCTCATGATATTATTAAAACATTATACTGTAAAAAATCGTATGTTAAGTATTGTTTCTGATTTACTTTTTCTAGCCTTACTCTGTAATAACTTTCAACGAGCCCGTAAGTATTTATGTTCAATGCCCTTTACTAATCGACATCTCTGGCAATGCTTTTATTGGAGACTAAACTGAAACTTATCTCAACACACAATAAAACAATCATTTCAGAGACTTAACCTTCTCATGAATGTCGTCTGAACTAATCAACATTTACAGGTATTCTTTCAACCATACTTCATGTTATACGGAGAAGTGTTCGCGGAGCAGATGGCCCCGCCGTGCGGGCTGCCCGGGCTCGAGGAGTGCCGCGTGGGCCACTGGGTGCCGCCCCTGGTCATGAGCGTGTACCTCCTCATCGCTAACATACTCCTTGTCAATCTCCTCATAGCGGTCTTCAATAACATTTTCATTGAGGTCAACGGCGTGTCCCATCAGGTTCGGTGCCACCCTGCCGTAGTTTCGCTGTTGTATTTCTGTTGCAAGATTTCGATTCCTTTTTCATATGTTGTCAAGCCACCTGTTTAGTAGCCTGTTGCGAGATTTTTAGGCGTTGGATACAGATTTTTGGTTTATAAGTTTTTATTTTATGGGCATGCGCGGATCTGGTTTGGAGCGGGGCAACGGGTGCATGCTTCTCTCCTAAGGCCTCGATCAAAGAACTTTGTTGCCATTAAATTTCATGTCACTTCTGTTGCTATCAAAACCTACACTTCATACATACCTGATATTATTATTAAAAACTTATTCAATACCTAAGTCAATAATCATTTTATTTTACTACCGCCAGAGAATTCGCATGAATTTTCTTTACTTCTATTCGTCTGGTAACTCGTTTCATTACAAAACAGATGGATTTCCAAGAAAAATACAGTAGAGGTTTGCTAAGGAAATTTTGATTAAAGAAAATCGAGGCAAATAAAACTCCTTAGTGGTATCACTATAGAAGATAAATTATTTGTTGTATTTATTTTCTTTTGGTTCTTAAAGGCTCTGTTTGGTGTGACGGAGCATTGATTATCATGGATATGAGAAAATAAGCGAGTTGTTTAATTTCATTTATTGTATATTTCAAGATTTCAAAGTTATATTTATCTTTTATTTTGACGAGTCTTTGCGATAAATAATGTTACCATGTACAAACTTTAAAAAATACTTCAGGTCACGCTTTCGATAGCCAGACTGAGCAGTATTGGTAAATAAAGATATCCATTCTTCCTTAAACCATTTCATTCATCACCTTTTTATTTTTTGTAAGCTACACCTACTTTACCTTTAAGTTAAATTAGTTAATATAATTTCTTCTTTCATTTGGTTGAAATCCAGTTTTATTTCTAGATTTTCTTCCAACCGTACTTCATGCTGTATGGCGAGGTGTTCGCGCCCGAGATCGACCCGCCATGCGGCATGGACGTGAAAGACACTAAATGCGTCGTCGGCCGCTGGATCACGCCCATTGTGATGACCATTTACCTTCTTGTCGCCAACATATTGCTCATCAACCTGCTTATTGCAGTTTTTAACAATATATTTAATGAAGTCAATGAAGTCTCGCATCAGGTTTTTTTTTTTTTTTCTTTTTTTTTTTTTGAGTGCAGATTTATAAGGAATGTATTAGGAAACTGCTTGAAATAGTTGTTAACCTACTAACTATTGTTGTTAACCCTATGTGTAAGAAAAACTAAAACTACTAAACTGATTTTGATAAAACATGCTGTAATTTTAAAGCTAAGATGGGTATGCGTTTTGCGTTTATCCCGCACAAACAAACAAACGGAATCAAAAATAATTAAAATGAACATGGGATCCCACAACAATTATTTTGGTTGTATTTATCTTCGATGTATATACATACAAGATTATTATAGCTTCATAATAGAAAAATAGCTGTCCCGGCGAACTTCGTATCGCGTCTTACAATTTGTATGGGAATAAAAACTTTTTATAAAAAAATTAAACCTCCGAAAAAACTGAAAAGCATTAAATAATAGGGAAACATTTTCTATTAGGCCTTAATTTACTCACTTCTTAAAGTAATTTTGGATTACCAAGAAATTTTAAGTCGGTAATTTTTTTGACCCCAGCTAATCACCTTTCACAGGGTGGTCGCACCCCACAAGGTGGCCACACAACCTGGTGAAGGTTGAGGAACTAACAGGATGAGGTTCGATCACGACTGGTCGGTGAGGCGATTTGTGAGGGAGGCCTATGTCCAGCAGTGGACGTCTTTCGGCTGATTTTATTTCATTTCTAAAGATATTGTAGGTAGGTATCAAAAGTTATAATGTAACACGGAAATGCAACCTGTGAGTGGATAAATCGACCCGCCGACCAACCAAAAAGTCACCCCTATTTTCCCACCCTCTGGGTGGGAATTTTATTTCCAAATTTTTATGGGACCAACTTCAAGGTATACCCTGTCGATTAAAAAAAGAATCATTAAAATCGGTCCACTCAGTAAAAAGTTATGCGTGATCATACATAAAAAAATATATATATATACGCGACGAATTGAGAACCTCCTCCTTTTTGTTTATTCGTCGGTTAAAAAGAAATTCTTACTTTTACTAATCTCTAATATTTTTTTCATATTTTCTCACCTTTTAAACCTTCCCTGGACTAATACGAACATTTAAAAATCATAATCAGCTAAATCGCCCTGCCGTTTTCGAGTTTCAGCGAGACTAACGAACCACGATAATTTTTTATATATATAGAAGGAGGAGATGTATTGTGAATTTATTAAATTGGAAAATCACTTCGTTAATCAAATGATGACCGAAATTTACTTATAAAAAATATTAAATTTAAAAATAATGAAAGGTATCGTTTTGTAATAGTTATTTCTTATTCCTACAAAAACACCTATATCCTGCAGTGGACGTGTTTCGGCTGAAATAATGATGATGATGATGACAATAATCACCTTATAAGTCTGCACTATTTGCATGGTAATTGTGCGTGTCTAATTATATTTTATTTGTAAATCGTTCAACTTCTATTTTTTTTTAAACAACTTTAGTTTGCTATTTAAATAATTTTTTTATATTAGGAATTGAAGCAGTTAAAAATATTTTTATGAAACTGTAGCGGATGCTCATCCCAACGAAATTTTAAATGAATATAACCACTACCTAAGTAGTACGTACGATAAAACTAGTAAACAATCTTTCAGGTTTGGATGTTCCAAAGGTTCACAGTGGTGATGGAGTACGAGAGGAAGCCAGTGCTTCCGCCACCAATAATTATTTTCTGCCATATCTATGCGACTTGTAAATGGGTGACGAGAAACGTGTCGCACCAAAGATTCCAGTATGATAATGGACTGAAGCTGTTCTTGGAGAAGGATGATTTGGAGCGGCTTTATGATTTTGAAGAGGAGTGTGTAGAAGGTTATTTTAGGGAACAGGTACGAATCACGATATGATCAAACACACATTGATTAACAAGATTTTTGTAACTGTTCCGAATTTTTAGAGAAAAAAAAACTCATTCAAATTGATTGTAATTATTATTTTAATTCTAGGAGATAAAATTAAATATGTCAATGGAAGAGAGAGTAAAGAATACGACGGACAGAGTAGAACATATCACGACCAAAATGGAAGACTTAAACCAAAAAGCTAATTTACAAATACAGTCTGTTCAGGTAATGTACCGGCCTGAGGTACCGGCTTACTCGTACGATTTTATTATAATTGGGATTTCTATTTTACAACATAAAAATCTGTTTTGTTCCAACAGAGTGTAGAATTTAGATTAAGAAAACTAGAGGATGTAGCGGAGCAGACCATGAATCATTTAGCGGTGATCCACCGGTTCATGGCCACTCACCCCTCTCTGATCAATCGAGGATCTACCGACACCCTCGGCCCACCTCCACCTGCTTTCAATGCAGCTGGTTCCAGGTTAAGGACTGCTAGTGATCGATCAGAAGTAAGATTTGTAATTTCAGTAGTTTCCTTTTATACATGAATATTCATATCAATATGCTGTTGTGATCCGTCAGAATTTCTCAGTGTTGGCATGGGGCATGGACCAATTTTACCCTTTAACATGATCCAGGAAATGTCTGTCTGTTTTATTCATATAAATGTCTTAGTGTATAAACCTCATGTCCTTTTCATAAGCTGCTGGTTTCAAGTTTTACAGAGACGAGAAAAGAGTACTTATTAGTATTATTTTGTTATATTTCGTCGTACGAATGAAATTCATTGTAGGTAGATAATTAATATAAGAAAACGAAAGTCGATAAATACTAAAAAAAATTGTGCCCAATCTACAAATAACCATCCGGCACTATGAACTTTGAACCAGCAGCTCTGCTCTTCAGCTTAAAAACCATTGTCGATGTCAGGTCCTGTCGGACAGCGACACGGGCGCGGTTCGCTTCGCCGTCCGCCCCGTCAAGGAGGAGGACGAAGGGTCGCAGCCCTCTGACGTAAGGACCCTGGGCGAGAGGCCGAAGATGGTGCGTGTCTGTTACATTGGTCACCAGGGGTTATAAGACTGCTAATGCTTGGTTACATTTGTTGGGTTATTGATGACATTATGTCATTTTATCCAGTGTATTATATATCATCAATCTTCCAAATGCTACCCATATACCTACCCAATTTTGGCAGTCTTTCTTATATTCAAAATACCCAAGTTGCACTTTTTTTCTATAAAGACACAACCATTTCTTCCTCAGCCTTTTTTTCTGTCTATTGCTGATTATCTGTATCTGCCTTCACTGATTTGTAGAAAATATGCACATAATTGTAAGTAATAATTGTAAAGTGATAAATATTTTAATTAAGCTTAAGCTAATTTAATTAAGGCAATAATTTCGCAGCGTCGGCTTTAAACTACATAATACCTTCTTCACGAGCTTAACCTATGTCAATTAATCTACTTAAATAGTAGTTTATAAAACATGCGTGTAAAGTTTGTATGCATAACGATTAGGGTTAAATACTGACCCAACATCATATATTTCTTACCTAGGATGAGCAGCCCCAATCAGGACCGGAAGCTCCGGAAGAACCAGATGGGGAGTCAGCGTCCTCGTCGTCACACGGCAGCGGCGGCGGCCCGGACACGACAGTCGTCCGGGTGCAGCCGCCGGTCACCATCACGCCTGCGAGGCAGAGGTCTTCCGACAGTAATAGAACTGAGCCAAGTGAAGAGAAGAAAGGTAAACTTCTTGTTTCTTATTTTGGAAAGCATTTAGTTTATCGATTAAAAGGCTTAAAACTGGCAAAAGATTAAGATCGCAACCACTTAGGTATCTGTGCAACACTTTAGACCGATTTCTTTTTTGCCTCATGATGATACATAATCTCTCTTGTTCGATGAGTTTCATGAGTTCTTCAGCTAAGCTTCAGAACTTTGTTCTGTCTTATCGATTCCTTAGCTTTCTAATTTTAGTAGCATATTATGGTGTCGGTTCACCGAGGGAGCTCTGCCTTTTCCTCCCTTGCCCTTAATCCGGTTCACGAGGTTTCACTTTTCAAAGTTCCTTTTCCCTGGCTTTCTAAGTGCTAGATGTCCAAATTGTCAAGACCGAATACCAAATACCAAGTCCAAGTTGTCAATTACGTACACAAAGTTTCTAACGAAATCATTGTCTTCAGTGCTGTCATCAACGGATGACGCTTTCCTGCCCGAGATGCCCCGCGAGATGCACAGCCTGCGCCCACGCACCAACACCGCCGGCACCAGGAAAACAGCTAACACTAGGAGGTAAGAAGTTCTGTTTAGCTTGGATTGAGGCACATGATAGATCTAGCAGGCTGTGATGGCATCACTCAGATTTTTAGACGCATTAAAAGTTTTGGACCTCATACAAAAAAATAATAATTTTAAAGTTGAAGGTCATTGAAGCAATTCATATTTAGTTCAACCATGGACCGCTCTAAAATACCTCAACAGGTAACCTTTCATCGTACTTTCATTTTAGAAATCAATCAGCTTCCTTAAATTTATCACCACTAGGACTTTTAAAAATCCATCTTTTTTCATTCACCCCTAAAATTGGCAATTAGTGTGTATTCTTAAATTCGAAATTACCATCATCACCGGTTTTAATTTGATTTTTTTTCTTTTACTTTCTTGCATCTGTTAGGAGAAGGTTGTGGAAACAGTAAGTGAATCGAAATCGTTTTATCAAGTTGCTTAGCTTGTATGCGAATTGATGTAGCCATAGCACTGAATTTATCACTAATGTTTAGACTTATTTATACTTAGTATATTTAGTTGTATGTATAGGTACTGCGCGATAAATTGCTGTGTATTTTTAATTGTTTTTATTGTAAACTGATGTGTGTGGTAAGTGGTTAAAGAAAAAGAAAAGTTTTATGTGAGTAATAATAACCTACCTTGTTTTATGAGCAATATGAACTTTTATATCTATTGTTAAGGTTTGGCTTGCACTCTTAAGTACGTCGTTTTCTACGAATGCTTTGCAAGTTCTGTATTATGGGTATCTTTAATAATTAAATATGTTTTTTTATCTACAGTCTGTGTTCTACACTTAATTTGTAATCAGACATTATTTTATTTATCTTTCTTTAACAAATCATAGCAAAAGAATTACTAATTGTTTTTTTTTGCACACTATAGCTTTTTTACAGATTCCTAAACAGTATACCCAGCATACATACACTTTTTATTCAACTGGTATATGCACGAAAAAATTAAATTATGAAATGAAATATTCTGGAATCGCACCTAAATAATTAATCAGACAGACTCTGTTTTCTGCTGAATACACTTTTTTACTATCATGAATTTTTACACAATTTACGATTTTTTACTTTTGGTAAGTAAGTATCAAACATTTTTCTTACAACAATGATAATCCCCAGGCGCTCCGAAGGCGGCAACGAGTGCGGCATGGGAGGCCCGCACTCCTCGCACCACCTCGCGCCGAGGCGGCAGCACAGTCAGACGCACTCGGAGCCCGACAACTCTGCCGTCGACGCTGGTTCGGTTCATAACTCGGCCACCGGTTAATAACCATATTATTTAATACCTTTAACCTTGGAAACCATTGCCACATTTTTAATTGCAGCTTATAAGATATCTACTGCTGGACACGGGTCACGGACAAGGACAAACCTTGTGAGGGGAAGTGGGCCATAATCGCCATTCTTGGCAGGCGGGTTGACGATCTCATTATAGTTGTTTTAATCTTTCAACGAAGTATGCTGCTGCCCATCCTTCGCAAATTGCCTTAGTCGCCTTTAACGACACGTCCGGGAGGAACTAGGGTGGCAGAATTATTGCCACCACCACACGGCAAAGCATCATTTACTACTATTTACTATTTCATACTTAAGAGAATTGGGGATCAGCGGTATTTTTGATCTGATGCTAATCTCCTAACTATTTAATTTTCCTCCTAAATCTAAAATACTAATAACAGAAATGTTCACGGTATCAGACGTTGGAGCCTCCATACCATATATGCTCAGTAACTCAATTAAAGGATTTCTTTTTGTTTTTCACGACCCAGGTTGGGAGGCAACGGGCGGTGCCACAGGCATAGTCGCCGGCCGCACTAGAGTCGGCGGAGCGCCACGGTCTCTGTTGCTGGCCATGCACGAGTACACCAGCATTACAGATGAGCTGGAGACGGCGTATGGACTTTTCTCGCCACCACATACGCCCAGGTGAACTAAAAAAAGTTTTATAAACTATCTCATGTACCTACCAGTTAGTATCGATAGTTTTTTGTTGATAAATAGGGCATGAACTTGCACAATCCACACAAATAATAAGTTCAACTAGCTCTCTCCACAGAACTCCGATAACTTCTCGTCTCTTATCGCCGGGGCGCGCTTCTTCGCCCAACGCCCGCCGCCGCCACGCCAGCGAGATGTCCAACCCTGAGTTTGCTTTATACATGGAGAAGGAGCATCTGCGTGGTGCTGAGGAAGACGATTATATTATAATGGAGAATCTTATCCAAAGACGGTGAGTGGTGGAGGTGGTCCCTAATGTAATCAGGCTTCTCATTGTTGTAATATTCGTGTTTATTGTTATCGTCAAATTTCCTGTAGATATTTTACCTCTCAATTCAAATTTGAACTGGAACTGCTCTTTGGAAAACTTCTAGAAGGTATATAAGGAAGAGAACTAAGCTAGGGATAATAAATCTTGTAATTAGATATGAATATCGAATCCAAAATAAAATCATTGATCTGTGTCGTGAATGTCAACCACATTGGCTAGCAACCATCGATCAATTCAAAAACCCCCGCATAACCAAATTAGCCCTATCTACACCTTAGCCTAGAACTCGAGTCTACCCTGGACAGATTCGAGGAGGAGGAAAGTGGCGAGGGAGGGGAAGTGGGCGGGATCAGCATCAGCGTCTGCGTGAACACCAGCAGCGAGGACCAGCCGGGCCCGCAGCCGCAAACCTCCACCCACCTGACGGTCACTGACAGAAGACAGCCCCCCCAGAGGTATTCCAAGTAAATACAGTAGTGATCTTATTGGTGCAAGGACAAGTATATTATTGATTTATTAATCTTCTGTGACTTATCTTATTTTCGATGTTGTATGAACCATTTCGTCACCTGCACTGTTTGATTAGCTGATGATGTTTTTAGTTATTTTCTAACATTAAAGTATTTTTCAAGTATCATTATCAACGTTTACTCGCAAACGCATCTTTGAAAGCTTTAAAGATCTACTTCATAATCCTTCTAGCATTTCACAATTAAAAACAATTATAAATCAGTCACTCAGTCAGACACATTTTTTCTGCAGTTCAGCACGGTATAAGAGCACGGCTTTTGAACTGAGGCTTTGACTTTTCTTTGAACAATAGAATCTGATTCATAAAACTTTGTATCTTCAACATTAGGCACTCGCTCCGAAGGTCATCAGCAATAGACACCCGGGAGATGCCATCACCTATGCAGCCATTACTGGGCGAGGATCAGTGTGGAGACGTGCTCTTGCCCGTTCCCAGACAACCTTCAGGTTAAAACCTTTATTTAGTCCGTCTAATACACTATTTATTTCAGAACAAAATATTAAAACTTTGTCTCCACTTTAGATTGTAACGCTTCCTGTCTTTCGTCTTGTGAATAACTTTGTCTTTGTCTCGTTTGAGTTAATTTTGTCTTTTGTGAACTGGCAATAGTGCTTCTTAACCTGTCGTAAATAATGAAAGGAAAAACGCAAGTTTTTCAATTGTTTTTATTTAATTTTTGGCATAACCTTGTTTCTATATAATAATGTAATAATCCAAAACTCGGTTTATAATTCAACTAACGATCGTTAACAATAAAACTTCATTTATGATAAACAGAATTTTTACATAATGGTTTCTGGTCTAAAATGGGCAACGTGCTGGTTGGTGATGGTGCGTAAATTAGTATAACACCAACTAAGTATCACAAATCTCAAGCAATACTTAGGCAGGCAACTATTATTTTCGAACTGTTCCGATTATGGCTTAGGAACTTTTGCAATGAGAAAAAAAGAACGTTGAAAGGTAAGGTCGTCCGTAGGTGAGACGAACGCATCGAGCGAGCTGTCTCTGTCGCACATGGTGAGCGAGGCGCTCCCTCCGCGGCCCTCCATCGTGCTGGATTCCTCGCAGCTGCCGCGGCAGAGGTCGGCGGAAGTACCGGCGACGACGCATCCACCGCCCGCCCGCCCTGAGACCATGTGTTGAGGGTTGGTGGCTTCATTCCGGATTTTTTATCGATGTTTTGTTTAGCGTGTTAGCGTTACGTCTAAAAGATACTATATACGATTGTACTTATCATCATTTTAAGCCAGACCTACCTAATGGAATAAACAAAATAGAGTCTAGAAACTTTCAGATTATTTTATAGCTAAAAGTTAATAGCTGTTTAGGAATGTGCGTTTCATATGATTTATTTGTAATGCTGTGCAGTGCTTGATATTTTTGTTGCAAGCTTATATTTATGCTCGTTATGTTTTTGTCTTTTTGATTGTTTTGGTTTTGCATTTTAAATTTTCCTTTCCGTTTCTTTGTTTATCTTCCAATTAATCCTAAATTAGTTTTTGTCCATATATCGTTATTATATTGTAATACTTTTTCAAACAGCTCACCTTCGGAGCAGTCGGACAACAATATCAATAAGCCTCCATGAAGAAGATATTGAAGAAGAATAAACAGATCTTTACATTACCCGCAGTAAACTATAAGGCTGACATCCACAGTCAGTGTTTGGAGGCTACTCGGTCGAGTGTGATACTCGGACAAATAGTTCCGATTACTGATTATCCTAGCTCGAGCTGACTTATACTCCGTGGAGCATAATTTCACTAAGACGGAACTCGACTATGTATATCAATTTGGAGCGGAGAACGATTAAAATTTACATTTTGACATTTTGGAGTGCGAGTGACACGACTGTGAATGTCAGCCTAAGCATCATACCATCACTGAAACTATATGTAGTTAGATATGTTTAACGCGAGTAAAACACCAAAAACTAACTAAGTAAGTAAGTATACTGTTATTGTTGACATTACAGAATTTTTGGAATTCAAGTTTTGGTCCCTGTTTTCGTTGATAAGGCCTCTTTTTGAAACCTCTTCCAAAAACATCTAAACTTCCATCTATAGGCACTCAAGTTCTAAATAAGTATTTATTAACAACGTTGATAAGCAATTTTGTTTTTTAATACTAATTCTAGCCAGCGAACTTCGAACCGCCTTTCATTAGAAGTTCAGACAATATCATTATCCAAAAAGTGCTATTCTAATGTATTATCATACTTATTATAAAAAAAAAATTCAATTCTATTTGATCAATAAGTACTTAGTAGGTTATATGTTTCCCGTTAAATTAAAGCCAACATTTTAACACACTCACAAACTTTTCATACGCACATTTATAATATTGTGCCCAAAAAAATTATCATTTGTATAATATTATTTTTATGTCAGTATGTATTAACACATAAGTATTCGACTATCTTATTCATGCTATATCAAGTACTTTCTTTGGGGTTTATTTATAAAAATGCAGTTCTTAAATAAATTCTTCTAATATGTAATGAAATGATAAACGGGCAATTTTTTTACGGCACAAAAAGTTTGTTACGTATTTAACTTACATAGGTACTTAAAATTTATTCTGATTAAGTTACCGTCAAAATATAATCAAATTATACATAGGTCGCGCCGAGTGTTATTCGCTTCAGTGCAACCAAATTAGAGATACTTAAGTAGTTGTGTTTAATAATTGTTGATAAAATAATAAGCGAAAGATAAACGACAATACAATGTGTTTTAAGTATTCTTGGTGTAAATATTTATTATAATATTTTAACACGTACGATAAATTATTATGAACTACCATATCGTATAAGGCTTCGCACGATCGGTTAATAAAATAAAAGATGTGTGTTCAGTCCATATCGATAGTCTTTAGTGAGTACTTTGTAGATAGATATAAGTATATAAGTTAGTTTAAAAGCAAAAAAATTGAGGCAGTGATAAAAAAATGTTATCGTTTATGGATTTAACCTGCCAACAATAGAGTGAGATTCAATTACTTTTTAAATTAATAATACTTAGTCAGTTTTGAAGTGATCTATTAAATTATTTATATATTTATTTTTAAAAGCTGTAAACGTGCTTTTTGAGAACTTTATCTAGTGTCAATAAAGTATTTTGATCAGAATCACACCAAATTATGAGTAAGGTGCTTCATTCTAACTTTTCCTTTATAGAAATTGAAAAATGAGACATTCCACTCAAAGCTACGAAATCTAAAAAGCTACGAGCTTTTACCTACTATAAAAAAAATATGTGTGAAAAACACATAAAAGCAAAATAATTTTAAAATTTCAACCCAAAATAAAAGTCAGTATTTTAAAGGTAGGCCTAATAAAAAATTTAGTTAAGAAAACATTTAAGCATCGCAAGCAAGTTACGAACTTACAACCAAACTTCATCTGCAAAAAGCAAATAAGTATTTTATTTGACACTGTTATACTTGCTTTTTAAAATTTAGTTAATAACTTAGGTACCCACTTAATATTTGGTACATAATACGTATAGTATAATATGACGAAATCATAATAAATGATGTAAATTAAATGATGTACTTACTTACTTATTCTCAGATTCTTCTACTGTAAATATCACTTGCTATTTTTCTACTTGAAAAATATTTAAAATCATATCAAAATTTTCTTATAATCAAAGAGTTTATTGAAATCAAAATTTAACATTTTATTATCTTTTTTATAAAAATGTACACTTACTTTTTAACCTTTTTTTTAATACACGTCTTCTAAAGAACATCACAATGTGTTCAATAATACCAAATAAACAAAACTTGTAATAATGTTGTACAGTGGCGTTCTAGGATGGCGTAACAGATTTGTCTATGGTCTCGTGTGCCCTAGACTGTTTTACCAAAGAACAAGAACTATTTTGCGGAAATAAATTTTTAAAAATCGGAAGTGTTACGCCGACCAAGACCTCTACCGTACTTACCTACTTATTAATTTTGTACTGTGTTCAAAACCATATCTTAGCATGGGGTTTAGTTAGTCCTAAAAAAATAAATACATTTGTTAAACGAAAACGTTGAATAAAAATAAAATTTATTGTTATTAATATTTTTCACTCTGTACCTAAGTTTTAAATGTTGACGATACAGTTAAAAAATATAATATAAAATTTTTAGCCACTCAAATTTTATTATTAATAAAAACTTTTTATCAAAAAATTAAACCGCCGAAAAAACTGAAAAGCATTAAATAATTGGGAAACATTTTCTATTAGGACTTAATTTACTCACTTCTTAAAGTAATTTTGGCTAACCAAGAAATTTTAAGTCGGTGCCACACCACACAAGCAAATTCCTTAACTACCTATAGCGCGATGCGCGGCGGCACACGTTTTTCGGTTATTTCTTTGAATTTCAGGTAATTTAGTGATCGTTATTCGTTGATTCTGTGGCACCGACTCAAAATTTCTTGGTTAACCAAAATTACTTTAAGAAGTGAGTAAATTAAGTCCTAATAGAAAATGTTTCCCAATTATTTAATGCTTTTCAGTTTTTTCGGCGGTTTAATTTTTTGATAAAAAGTTTTTATTTTTTGCTTTTCAGTTTTTTTTGGGCTAATTTTTTTGACCCCAGCCAATCACCCTCCACAGGGTGGTCGCACCCCAAAAGGTGGCCACACAACCTGGTTAAGGTTTAGGGACTAACAGAATGAGGTTCGATCACGACCGGTCGGTGAGGCGATTTTCGAGGGAGGCCTATGTCCAGCAGTGGACGTCTATCGGCTGAGATTATGATTATTAACATTCATATAAAAAAGACTCATAATTATACCTAGCAGTTATCATGTAAATCACAACACGGCAATACAATCTGTAAGTGAACAATCAAGTCACCCCTATTTTTCCACCCTTAGGGTTGGAATTTTATTTTCAAATTTTTATGGGACCAACTTCAAGGTATACCCTGTCGATTAAAAAAGGAATTATCGAAATCAGTCCAAACAGTAAAAAGTTATGCGTGATCATACATAAAAAATAAATATACGCGACGAATTGAAAACCTCTTCCTTTTTGTTTTTTCGTCGGTTAAAAACCAATGTAAATGATAACCAATTAATTACAAAATTTAGTAAAACGACTATTCCTAAACGTCGCCGACCACTTACTTAAATATTTTAAAAAGATTAGAGAAAAAATATTGCATGCTACTAAATTCAAAAGCAATTTTATTAAAATATTCTTCAGTAAAAGGTTTTTCTATTGATCTGATATTCTGAAACGACCCTAATTTGTATTCAGTTCAGTTTTATATTTTCAACGGAAACAAAGAATCGTAAATAAATATTAATATTTAAAATCCTTTCTGTCCTATTAATTCTAAAAGCAATCTAAACCCTTTTGTTAAAAGTGAGGGAGTTGGCACTAAATCTTTCTTTCAAATAAATGCACATATACTTGCGTACCTAGGTATATATTGTGTTTGTAAACTGTTTCATTATGCATATTATGGAATAAGCGAAACCTAATCTAACGAGTATTTTCTCGTACCTAGGTACTGTTATTTATTCTATCGTTTATCTGCAGCATAACTCAATTGTATCTGTACTTAGCTACTTTTTAAATTCATAAGTTATTATATTTTTAAGTTTCAATGAACTTCTTGAGTGATATTTATAATGTCTGTGTTATGTGAACATAATATTAGTATTATATGTATATTAAACAATATACATATATTTGTAAGAATATCTACCTGTTTCATTCATATATCAAATCGTCATTATTTATTCAAATTTAAATTATTATAAAAAGTTATAACGTACTAACGTACCTAAGCTATGTTCTAAATATAGATAGGTAGTACACCAATACAAAACTAAAATGTATTCAGTATGTGCTTACTTTACTTAGGTAGGTACCTACATACTTGATTTAACTATCATTCCTGAAAGTAAGTAATATGAAAATACCTGAGGAAAATACTAATAGATGAGGCATTTTATAAAATAAAAAGGTTTCTTATAGTGAATTTAAAATCAGTAAGTATATTTAAATTAAAACTACTAAAACATACAAAATATCAAAATTATAGTAAGAATTAAAAATGTAGAGCGACATTAATGTGATCTCGCGCAGCAGGGATGGCTTCCCCCGCACTGCGGGCAGGACCCGGCCGACTCGCACGAGACGGACGAGGGCGAGGTTTGCATTGAAGACAGCGAAGTGTACGACTCCCAGACCCTTCTAGGAGGAAATCTAGCTGAACTCTTCATCCTCAGACCCCGAGGCGACTTTAATCTTTTTTGCATAAAATGTATAGCTCGAGTCTTTGCAGTTCTAGGCAGAAGCGTCCTACGAGGTAGAGGAATTATATTCCGTCTTCTTACAATTTTTTTGGCTGGGGGTCCTTTGTGTAAATTTTCACCATCACCAATGGCTTGCGACCCTATGTCCTGTTGTGAGCTCTTCTGTATAATTATAGGAATATTGTTGCGTTCTGGTCCAGTTCTATCAAACTCTATATCTTCGGAATTTATGTTCTGTTCATTGAGATCGTTTATGATGAGCGCTATCCTTTTACTGCTAGTTTTACCCTTGAGATTTAGTAGTTTTGAGCTGCTTCTTCTTCTTCCTAACTCGTTGGGTTTCTCGCCCTGCCCGACATTTGTGTTGAGAGCACTGGCGCTTGAACTATCTTTGGCCCCTATAGCAACCTCAGTGACATCACATTGCATATCGTTGTCCATTTTTAGTTATATTAAATAGAAATAGGGAATAATATTATTTCGTAAATTAATAAATAATAAAATAAAATTATTCTTCTCAAGGCAGTCAATAAAATAACAATAAATATGTCAGAACTGTCATGTCAAGTATATAGAATATAGAGTAGAGCTTACTGTAGTAGAGTAGATAGAGGATAGAGTATTAAAATTGATAAGTTTATTAAACTAAAACTAACTAGCTTAACTATCTTTCCTCTTTATACCAATATTATAAAGAGGAAAGATTTGTTAGTTTTTTTGTTTGTAACGAATAGGCTCCGGAAATACTGAACCGATTTGAAAAATTCTTTCACTGGTAGGAAGCTACATTTACCCCGAGTGTCATAGGCTCTATTAGATTTTCAAAAAAATTAGGGATCCTTACCTAAACTCAAATAATATAACCCAAGGTGCATTATTTTTCCGGTGTTTACATATTTTGACAGGTGGTTTGTTGTTGTTGTTTGTTTTTTATTCGGCATTCGGAAGTATAATAGTTTTAATTACCTTTATTTAAAAAATAATAATATCAAATAAATTTTATGTTTTTATCTATAACCTTCGTTAGCGGCTACAACTTTTGAGTATTCATCAAAAACACGATGAAATGAATGTACGGCTGCCATACTGATACTGGCACACACAGCGCGTTAGGGCGGCACCGTTTTGGCGACGCTTTTTCCCACGATCACGCTCGTTACCGCTGCCGCCGTAGAATTTGCTGCTGCTTTTAATGTGATATGTTTCATATAACTTCGTTGGCTAGCTGAGCGCGTAGAACGTATACTCTTAATGTGACAATCTGCATATAACTTCAACTTCATATAGTAAAACTGGCTCGGACACGCCGAGTGGCCGCTACATCTCTAGGTGTGGCTCCGCGTTTAGAAAAGGTACCTACTGATTACATGTCATTGCTTGCTGCACTGCAAGCTTGTTCGTTCAAAACATGCTTAACACTGCTAAAAACCTCAGAAAGAACATGGAGCTTGAAATATAAGTTATGGAATAACATTATATTACATCAAAATAAATAGTTAAGTACAAAGAAATAATGGTTTTTCATTCCAAACAATACAAATTTATTTCTTCTTTTTAACGATGACTGGTCGTCTGCTGCTTAATTCGTAGTAAATAAAACACAATAACTCGTTTGTAAAATCGTTACATATTTAATTTATTTTATGTAAAGACGATAAAATACATTAATAATGAATTAACTTAAACTTAAAAACTTTACTTGCACAATTCAAACAAAACGTAAACACAATTAAAACTGTTCGTCATGGTCGGCATTATTTACAAGTTTTTGCTAAATAAAATAAAGCTAAACTACTTAGGTATTCGGTGGCTATACGCAACGACTCTTCATGTGTAGATGTAGCTATCATCTAGGTCGATTTTCTGTCTCAAACTGTTTGGTAGCTCTTCAGCAATATTCACGGGTACTTTATCTGAAAGAAGAAAAGAAGAAACTTATTTCATGCACACGTTACAGCAATAGTACACATATAGTACCAAATGCAGGTATAGTAGGAAGGTATACAATACAAGAAGTACACCTGCAGAGGTTTCAGGCTGCGACGAAATGATATTGTTTATTTCAAGAAATTATTAATCATTTTTATTAAATCTTTAACTTACCATTGCACCGATACACGAGATTCGACCAGATAATCATCTCCTGAGAGAAGCAGAATACACCTAATCTGCCTCCTTTAATGCTATAGTCGTAGATGTTTCCAGAGTCAGCGACGAGGCGATTGCTCTCGTAGATGCGAAGGCGGATGAGGCCGATCTTGGGACGGTGCAGCAGCCGCCAGCGGTACGCGGTCCTTTCACGCCAGCCAACGTTGCGAGGGTCTTTCCATAGAAGGGTTACCTTTAACGATAATGTTTAGGGTTTAACTTATAGCAAGACCACAGAAAGTCTGGGCACATTATACTGGGTTGGTGTAGATATATTTGTGTAAAAATGTTTACTGTTGCGATACGTAATAGGAAACCTCCAATAGGAAACTGGCTTAACGTTATTTATATCTATCCTGTTTTTCTGTGGACAGTTGTTTTTACATTCGCATGCCTAGGAGCATGGAGGCGCACGGGAGCATTGAACTATTATTACTGCACGGTAGTACCTTTGAACCACCTCGCCTTATGCAGTAATGGACATTCTAGTTTACTAGACGTTCCAAAAGTCATAGAATTTTGAACTTTTAATTTATTGTTTATTCATCGTTTCAGCCGATAATCATCCACTGCTGGACAAAGGCCTCCCCCACAGAACGCCATAACCATCAGTGTACTCTCGCAGCCTTCACCAGGTCGTCTGACCACTATGTGGGGGGCGGGGGACTCTGTGTCTTCCGGTTCGCAGTGGCCTCTCGATAATTTTTCGGCTCCAGCGACCATCTGAGGGCCTATTACGGCCGCTTTTGCAACATTGCTTTGCTTTCTCTTTGCGTTTTTTTTTGTATTGACTTTGACACTCCAGAGAACGAAAATCAATCTTGCAAAAGCGGCCGTAATAGGGCCTCTGTTCTTTTGAGCTATGTGCCCTGCCCATTGCCCCTTAAGTTTCGCAATTCTTAGGACTCTGTCACTAATGTGTATGATCATAATAGAATCGAGGAAATTCTGACTTGGTCACTAGTAGACTCGGTGTTCCACAGGGAGTTCCGCAGCATCTTCCCCGGCCCCGTCCTCGAGTTGACCAGCTTCAGCTGGATGCCGGGCTCGGCCACCGAGCGGAACGGTGTCATCTGCCAGTAGGTCTGAGTGTTCTTCTTCCACATTACCGTGTAGAAACGCTTGTTGCTTTGGTATCTGGAGATAAGAATAGAATAGAATAGTTTATTTCCTTCATGTGGTAAGTACAAATGCAATATCTCATGGATAGTATTTCTTTCCTTTACAAGTGACGGAAAGTGACAGAAAGGTGGTTTAGCAAAAGCTTAGTTCGTTTAGCGATGATATTGGAATATACGATGTTTATCTAGGAGTCTAATCTCTAAACCTCTATGATTCCAGGAATCTCTAAATCTAACCTTTATTTTTTTTTAAGGCGGTAACTCACGGTATGGCGCGAAATTCAAATTTTTTCACGTTTTTTAATTATTTTGGCAAAAGTATTCATTTTTAATAAAGTTTAAATGAATTCGCGAATGTAAAAAACCATTTCCCACATTGTAATACAACGTTTTTCGAAGACAGACATAAGTGTCTTGTGTCTAAGGACCTAACTTGATTTTTGGCCTTTATGTCCTTAGGCACAAAATCAGTAGGTCTGTCTTCTAAAAACGTTGTATTACAATGTGGGAAATGGTTTTTTACATACGCGAATTCATTTAAACTTTTAAAAATATGTATACTTTCGCCAGAATAAATAAAAAACACGAAAAAATTTGAATTTCGCGCCATAGCGAGAGTTACCACCTTTGACATGAAATTTTAAAAGCCACTAATTGCTAGCTTTTACATCAAACAAAATTTAAAATGACCAAGGACCAAGCCTAATTTTAAATGCTATTTCTATTGCAACGATTTTATGTTCTTTGTGTTTCTATATGTTACCCAAATATAAATCCAACGTAGTCGTCATCAATTTGAGAATCCACAAACAGGGTTCCTTCAAAGTCAACTCCACCAAAGCTCTCGTAACCGACAGCTAATCCAGGGTCAGAGTTGAGGGTCTGCAGGATCTCTGCGCCTTCGTTTGCGATCACCCAGTTAGGGTCCTGCTGTGATTCGCCTTCAGGGTCGAGGCGTACTGTCATGTAGTTCCTGAAATTTGTTATAAGCATGCTTGAGGAAATTTTCTCTCGAAGGTAGCCCAAAGAAAAGTAAGTTAATGAGTTTTAATCTTATTCTATTTAGTGGAATCTTTTTGAAATATACTTTAGCTAATGGTTAGTTCATCATCAGGTACAACATTTTCCGTAGCATATTTGACTCAAACTAACAAACAATCAAATGTTTCTTCTTTATAATATCAGTGTAAAATTTCAGTTAATGGTAATGGTACCTGAAGTCAGTACGGTAGATTTTCGAGTTGTTCGGGCAGTTGTCGAGCTCGTTTATAACTTTGTCACCATCGTCATCTCCATAGCACGCATCGCCTTTTCCATCGTCTGTTGAATTTATTAAAGGTAAGGTTTTTTTTATAAATAGCTAAATAATCGAAAGTTTAGCTATCACGAACATTTTAGAAGAATGAAACACACTTCAATTACTCGAGTAATAGTAGAAGGTATTTAAAGGTTCTTCGTTTAAACTGATTTTAAAATTAGTAAAAGTTTTTAAAAAACTGTCTCCACTAACGATTAAGGTCTAGCTGATCAGGGTTAGCAACTAAAGGACAGTTGTCGTCCTCGTCCATTACTCCATCGGCGTCGTCATCGTCGTCGCACGCGTCGCCGACGCCGTCGCCGTCCGTGTCCAACTGGTCGCTGTTTGGCAGTCGCGGACAGTTGTCCAAACCGTCTTGAATGCCGTCTCTGGAAGGTTTTATAGAAGGTGAGACATATACGTACATATAGAAGGTGTCTTATTTCTTTCCTAACTTTTGTTTCGTTAATCGAACGTAATGACTTTCGAAAAAAAATTAGGGGCCCCTTTATTTCACTTTTGATTCTGAGAAATATCTGCGTTTTATTTTTTAAGATATCCTTTTACTTACTGATCTCTATCAACATCGCTGTCACAAGCATCGCCAACGTTGTCTCTATCGGCGTCGTCTTGGGACGGATTACGAACTCTGGGGCAGTTGTCGCAAGCGTCACCGAAATTGTCACCATCCATGTCTTCCTGTTGCGGGTTGAAAACTCGAGGGCAGTTGTCACGTTCGTTAGGTATTCCTAGTTAGAGAAAAGGTAAGCCTCATGTAAACCATGTTAGTACCAATTATGTAAAAGCAATGGAATTCAAAGACCACAACTCCATCTCTCTTCCCATGGGTGTCGTTAAAGGCGACTAAGGGAAAACCCAAAGGACGGGCAGCAGCGTCCTCAAAACTTCAAGAGCTACAATGTTTGTCCTTGTAGCAATATGCAGCTTGTAGCATATTGATAAGGCTTATGTCCAATAGTGAACGTCAATCGGCTGAATTGATGATTGAAAATTAAATCATAACATATTTATTTAATTAGTCTGGATTAGTTAGTATGCATTTGCTTGCCATCATTATCCATGTCCGGGTCGCACGCATCGCCCAGCCCATCTTCATCAGCGTCTTCTTGACCAGGGTTAAACTTCCTCGGACAGTTGTCACAGGCATCCCCGTGTTTGTCACTTTTACCCTCGTCTTGGTCGAGCTGGTCTGGATTGTATTTTAGAGGGCAGTTGTCCTGGTGACCAGAAAACTTGACTTTAACGATAACAATTTATGTTAGGAGAACATTAAGAATATAATTTTATTATACGTCTTATGTCTGGGATCCAGAACGACAACATACAAGTGCTCATTCAATGATGTTTTAATTTCTCGTTTTTGTATAATAAAGAGATCATTCCATTATTTATATTTCTTAGCTAGACTCTTTCTCTTTAAAATTTATCGGAATAGAGGGTTTGTAGATTACTTACAGGGTGATTAGGAATATTGTCTCCGTCAGCATCAGGATCGCAGGAATCACCCAGCCCATCACTATCTGCATCTTCTTGGCCGGAGTTGGAAACACTTGGACAATTATCAGCTCTGCATCTATCGTCAGAGCATGGGAGGGTGTGGTCGGGCCAGCCGTCTAAATCACGGTCGGGGCCGCACACTGTACCGTTTCCAGCCCAGCCATTCTGGAAATTTTAAATAAATTCAGAACGTGATCATAGAAATAAAGACCAGCGACTGAACAGGACGAAATAGTTGATCGTGATCATACGTACAGCACAAACGCATCGATTGGAGTAGCCACAAACGGCATTGTACCGGCGGCACTCGTTGGGGTCGCAGCCGCGCAGCAGCGAGTCGGCGCTGGGCGCGGGGCAGCGCCGCGTCGTGTTCACGTAGTAGTTGCCCGAGCCGCACGGCACGCAGCTGTACGAGCCCTGGACATACATAAATTATCTTGCAGATCAACTATATAGTTCAATAGTATGGGTTGAGTTATTTAAGTATTAAGTATGGGTACAAAAATTAATTCCTATTTGCCTTTGGTCATGCACTGGATCACGTGTAAACAACTGGACCGATTAAGTTAATTTGACCATTCCTCATTAACTTTCCTTAATCCTTATGTACCTTAAGGCGTTTGACAGGACAACGTATAACGGGTCAAAGCTAGTTGCTGTGAAAAGTCAATAGTTTCATATTATCTTCTAAACTCACCGGTGTGTTTACGCAAAGTCGGTTCCGCGAGCAGACCGCATCACCAGCCGCACATTCGTCAATATCCACACATCTGTAAAAATGGAATCGTTAGTTAGTTCCTCATCAACCCTTTATATTACTAACCACAATTGGTTTTACCACTCACCTCTCCCGATGTCCCTCATCGCCAGCCCCTCGCCAGCCCGAGCTTCCCTCGTACCCTGGTGGGCAAGGTCCGCAAGTAAAACCACCCTCTTCGTTCCTACAGGAAACCATCTCATCGCAAGGTCTAATCAAGTCGCACTCGTCCATATCGGTGCAGGTGTAGCCTGAAAAATAATATCAAGATTTAAAAAGCCCTTGCTGGCAATGTTACCCGATGCTCCCACATGGCAGTCGACATCACTGCCAATTGAACTTCGGAGGCAGTCAGAGGAATACGTGTAAAATGTTTCATTCGCTATTGAGCCTTTCACTACCATAAATTACTAAAATCTGTACTAGTATCACATTATGGTTACGTAGTGGTACTCCTTATTATACTGTGTTTTGGTAGCGAGTAAATGAGCCACGTAATGGTCAAGGAAGTTGTGTTCAATTGTCCTGTTTCCAATGCAAACGAGGTAGAAAAACTGGTGCCTACAAACTTAAGATCCATCACACCCGCGTGTACGTTTCAAGTGTACGAAACGAAACGCATTATGAAATTAATCTATACGATTGCACACGTACATTACATCACATGGTGAACAGATGGGGTGATTTCGGTTCTTACCATTCCATTCATAACCCCGAGGGCACCCTTCACACTCATAGAAGGGGCTGCTAGAAGAGGGACTGCATCGTCGATCACCGCAGGGGTTGCGAGTCTCGCAGACGTGCTGGCATCTCTGCCCGTCTCCAGAGTAGCCGTTTGGACAGGAGCCGCAGCGCGGGCCTGAAGCCGTTTCTTCGCAGGTGACACCTGGGAAAACGTGCCAAGATGCTTGGGTACGCGAAATTATGGTCTCAGTGAGAAACCCTCGAGAGCAGAATCGCAGACCTAAGTACATGTAGGTACTTTTACTCCGACTGGTAAGTACTCAGGTAGTGATTTTATGGTTCTGTGTTTTACTCTTTATAATTCAAATACTAGAGGTAACTTGTTTTTGAATTGTCTGGTATACTTGGACAGTGTGGCCGTTTTTATGTATGTCAATGTTTTTCCGGTTGTAGGAGACAAAAAATATTTTGAGTTTAAACATTAACTCTATTACTCTAAGGTTGTTTATTTAGGGCTAATAAATTTGCGAGTTCATAGTTCCGGCCGATCTACTATTAAGTTTTAAGAAATACAATATTTCGAAATGTATAAGACAAGCCACAAACCTTGGAAGCAAGTAATTTGGCTACAGCTAACCCTGTAACACTGTTCGCCGTTACCCTCATACCCGGCCGGGCATGATCCGCACCGGTAGCTGCCATCTGGCAAGTCCTGGCATTGCACTCCTAGGAAAAAAACAAGGTTTCTTGTAAACTAACGTAGAACTAAGGGTACTTATAAAGCGAAATAATGAAGAAGGACGAGGTAGCTCGAAACTCAGAGAAATACTTGTTAGGTTCTTGTACTAACTCAGAAGTTAAATCGTTATAATAATAATGAAGAAATGAAAAAAAAACAACAAATCAAAGCGCGAACCACAAAATGATAGCTGCTTTAGCAAGTGAGAGAGTGTTAGTGAGACAAAAGTTGACGCAGTTTTCTTTTACAAGATCATTCTAATTTGAAGTTTTCTACAGTTCTTAGCCGAACTTACGTCCACCAAAGCAAGGGTTGGCGCTGCAGGCAGAGCGGCACGTTTGTCCATCACTGGTCTGCCCTCCGGGGCATCTTTCACATCGGTATCCCTGCTCAGAGTCCACGCAATGCTCCACTGAAATATTATCACAAGGTTTTCAAACATCGAAGAACGCAACACTTAACCGTAAAAGTTGAATCACTTTTGGCAATCTTTTTGATAATTTTACATCGTTATTATCATTAAAAAGTTATCAAACATTGTTACAAACCTTGTGAGCACGGTCTCCTACTGCAAGGTATAGGCCTGCAACGTCGACCGTCTCCGTCCATGCCTTCGGGGCAGTCTCCGCACTCGAAGCCCGAGTGCGTGTTGTGGCACTCCACTCCTGCACATGGCCATTAGCACTCACTCTCTTCCAACAATAACTCTATAGCAATGCGCTTCAACCATTGAACGCTACTTTTTGCAACCATTTTTTTTACTTAATTGGGTGTTCATTTGTTTTATTTTACTCAAATTGTTTTCATATTACTTTAGGTGCTTAATTTTTTTAGACAATTCTAAATCTATATTTTATTTTTGAATTTATAAATTTTACATTTGAATAAGGTTCAACATAAAGAAGGTAGGTGGTCCGAATTGCTAACAGAGTTTTCGTCGCCCCAAAAATGGTAATAAAAAAATCACAAACAACATAAAATTACACAAGAGAAGGTAAATCAAGCAACTCTCACATTTTATCAAAAGAATAAAGTATCAAAATTTACAACCACGTGGGTGCACGCACGGAACTCTGAGCAATTCAAATCCGTAGGTGGCAGAGAAAAATGAAACCCGTATCAATGTGATATACGTTTAATCAAATAAAGCCCACATCAAATCAAAAAATGCCTACCGTTGCTTGATCAACCTTATATTGAGATATTATAGAATATAAGGAACTAAGATACCTTTGTATGGAGATTTGAAAAGAATATGATATAATATTCATTCGTATCTTTTTGAATAAAAAAACTTTAATTAAATGCGATTGATATGCACCGATATCTACAAAATTCCAACTTTTTTTACATAGGTACTTCATATTTTAAAATCTGTAAAAATTATATCATTGTTAATCAAGGCAATAAGTAAACATGAAGTGAAGAGTCATAAAATCCAATGAAAAGGTAAGCAGTAAGTCAGAAAGTCTTAAAACAAAAGTATAGGCTTCTGCAAAGGAATCAGGAAACTCAGATTCTAAAACAAGAGTTATAATTAATAACCAGGGTAGCAAGAAGTGCCGGAGCATCGTTCGGGCGCCGGCGCCGGCGGCCTGTGGCAGCACTGCCGCAGTTGTCCTCTGAGGTTGTCGATGACTCCTTTCTGATCTCCTACCTCGCGACGAAGGTTCTCTATGGTCTGACGAAGGAGGGTCAGCTGGCGGACTACTTCATCTGTTGAACAAGAATTATCTGTAAAACCTATTTAATGAGTTTTATTTTATCCCAAAAGCAGAGAAGAACAATTCACGTACTTATGTAGAACTAGTGGGTGCCCCGCGGCTTTTCCAGCGCATTTTTCCTTGTAACATCAAATCACCAATTTTCTCGTGGGAATTTCGGGATAAAAAGTAGCGTATGTCCTTTATCAGGCTCTAGACTATCCATTTACCAAATTTCATTTGAATCAGTTCAGTAGTTTTGTCGTGAAAGCGAGACAGACTCACAGAATTACTTTCACATATTTATAGTATGGAAGTATGGATTTGCATGAAATTTTATATAATTTGCCGGATAAATTTCGGCAGGCTTCGTGTCCTTGAGTCGTGATCCCAATAAACGAAGTTAATTTATTAATTGAACTGAACCAATTGAATTATTGAGGACTATGTACCTAATATTTAGGGGTTTACTACGCTTTATTTTCAAAAAGAGGAATTTCAAAATTATATACTTACCTACGTAAAAACGCCTTCATTCTGTTTTCAATTTAAAGACACGAATAAACTATGTAGGTATGTATGGTAGAGTTCAGCGAGACAAATCATGTCTTACCGTCACACGTCTCAATTCCACTAGAAGGAATATCTCCTCTTTGCGTGGCCGCTTCAGCAGGCATCCCAGCTTCTATAAAGTTTGTTCTATAGTCATCGCCTTGCATTTGTTCTTGTTTAACCTTTCCCATATCGTTTTGATCGACTTCCATTAAAGAAGGTGTCTTGATTGTATCTTCGTGTATGTTGCAACTCAGAGAGTTCTGAGCTGCGCTTTCGCTGCTGTAAACTTCTATTGGCGCGTTTTCTATATGATACTGTAATAAAGGTAAAAGGTTTGTTTAAAAAAAACCCTAGCGTAATACAATTAATAAATCGTACACGAATTGGTCATACCAGTTTCAATTTGTGGCTCGATAGTAATGACACCAGATGCCTTCCAGGCATGCCGTGCCACTTCAAGGACTTGCAGCCAACTATCAGCTTAACACTGCCTTGGGCCACAACTAGTGTCAGGGTGCCTTTGCTGTGCTTCCCAAGGTCCCATTTGACGGACTTCAGACTACCGCCGTGGAGGCTCTCTAATTCCACTGTGAAGGGAAATAAATTATTATGGCCAAAGGTTTAAAAAAATAGTATAAACGTAACATGACTATAATGCATCACTACAACGATTGGTAGCTCACTACGAGAAGCTAAATGACAAAACAAAACCCTCTTTATTAGTAACTGATAACCACAAGATCTTGAAGCTATACTTCATTAGCTAAGCCAAAAATCTCTACTGCTGGACATAGGCCTCTCCCTCCTAGATCGCTAATTTACTGGCATTGGACGATACTCATCATCCAGTGCTGTCCTAAAGAGACCATTAATAAGAAACAGGGAGCTTTGTGCCTTCCGGTGCGCGGTCGCCACACGAGAACTTTTCGACCTTATCGACCATCTGTTATTTGAGTAATGTGCTTTGCAATGGTAATGAGCCACCTCATTTTACAACAGGATTAGATACCTTTGTTAGTCTTCCTGAAGTAGTACACAGTAATGGAGTTATCCTCAGCGCTTTCAGCTTGCAGCAGCACTTCTCTCCTCGAGCCGGTGCTGGCTGTACCTCGTATCACAATAGCCACGGAGCCGCCATCCCTTGCCATTTTGGCTGCTTGTATTACTTCTTCAGTAGCTTCTGAAAAGTAAAAAAAATAAAGAATTTAAGTAGGTACCGTCCACAACTACCTACTGTAAATTAGGCAATTGCTACAAGCAAATTTTCGCTCAGAACTCTGAACTCGCTTAAAAAATATCCAAATCCTATCAAGACCTAATCAGCGGTACTCGAGTAATCATCGGAATCGACGGACAAACAAATGCTTTATAGGAAACGAAGTTAGATTTTATAACAAGATCCCAGAAGAGATTTTAATCCTAAATGATAATGAGTTTAAAACTCGTATCAAAAAAGGTTTGATTAAGAAAGTTTATTACAATGTTGATGATTATGAAAAAATCGACAAAGACGCATGGAAGTAGTCTTATTAATTTATGTTCTTTGTATTGTAAATTGAATTGTAATGTCACAAAAGAAAAAAAAAACAGCGATAAATTGTAAAGTAGAGTTTGTTACCCTTTTCTTCTCTACGCTGTAAAATTGCGAAAGGGAGTAGAATCATTTGACCGAGGAGGGCTCGTTTGGGGGCGTCTCCAGGCGACCATTGTCGTAAGGCAAGGCAAACATTTGTTTGCCTGAGCCAATTGTTGGGCACCCTGAACTACCTCGCCTCTAATCAGTATAGGATACTTTACGAAATAAGGTATCAATATTAATAGATTAGTCTAATTGACTTTCAATAAGCGATATCTTGTATCCTGTATTGAATAAATCATTTTTTACTTTTTTACTTTACGTCGGACAAACATTCACACATTACAGACTCGGAAACGCGCGCCGCACGCTCTATAATTTTTGTCGAATTTAGTAAAATTCCTGTAATATTGCATTTAAATCAGAAGTCCTGTATTATTTGAATGTGTACATTGTGTTATTTATTATTAGTGCTTGCTTTTTTTACGCTGTATTTTAGCTATCTATTACCTACCTACTCGCAATATTTTTTTTATTTTTTATTCAAGTATCAATAGTCATCTTTTTATAATGGTGTATTTCAAGCATTAGGAGTTGAAAGCACTTCATTTCACAGACAGTAAACCTATCGATACTGGCGTTCACTATACAGATTTGGTTCATCCAAAAATACTTATGTTGACATATTAAATGTTTTGTGTTTTTTAACGTTATTTATATGAGGTGAAGAGTTCAATGATCTATAAATCCACTGCCATTGTTACCTACCTATCTTTAGTTTGTAATTTTGTATTTAAACATTTTGTTCCCTCGATTTATAGGTATTTTCAAAACCCTGACGTATGATTATGATGTAGAAAAAAGTTAAGTAGGTACCTACCCTTATTTTATATGCTAAGTTTTCAGTCCCTGAAAATGCAACAATTATTAATTGCATTAAAATTTCAAAACAAAAACTATTAGTTGCGGTCTCTTCCCAATGGTTATTGAGGAATGCCATAAACTAAAATACATTTTATTAAAATCGCAAAATTTATGGTTTAGCTTGATAACATCGGTTATTTATTCCCAGTTTGCATCCATACCGCGCTGTTTCTAAACTTTATCCAATAAGTTTTGTCATTACGCCAGTCGAGCAACTGGAGCAAGGCGAGGGAGACCGTAATGTGTTTCATTTGTTTCAAGAGCTCTTGCATGGAGCAGCTCGTTATTCCTGCATCGAGAAGGGATGCTCTTAGTTAGGGGTATAATACAGTCATTTATCCACAGAAAATACTCTATGAGTAGAGAACTCAAGATTTTGGTAGAGTTTTTAGATTAACTAATTGTTTTTTTTGTTTTGATAATTTGATAATTTTGATTGATTTTCGGCTTATCTATATCAATTACTAGTCCGCCGGGTCGACTAGTCGTAGACTACTTCGTACCGCCTAACCTATTAGTATTTTGTGCATGTATTATACTTATAAACCTTCCTCTTGAATCACTCTATCTATTAAAAAAATCCGCATCAAAATCCGTTGCGAACTTTTAAAGATTTAAGCATACATAGGGACAGACGCGGGAAGCGACTTTATTTTATACTATGTATTGATATTGATTTATTGAAGTAGCCCTAGTTTCGCACAGTTTTACTCCTTAAGTGCAAAGGTATTTAATCGCGCCACGAAACTTAGAAAACAACACTGCACTAGACGTTTATGATACAATGCCGTTACTCCTATCCTAATACACCCCAATCCAAATAATTTATAGACGAAGTAGTACATGCGCCCAATTGAATGGCTGATTTAACTGAATTAGGATTTCAACCAAGTTTACAAATTATAGAATCATTGTTTTGTAGTTATAAGACATTGGTATATAGAACGGTCCGGTTCACTGGGCCGGGGTCCGTTTATCACACCAATTCGTACAATATTACTTACTAGCCATTCTGTTATCGCTGTAAACTTGTGACACTGTGCGACCGTGTTTCTTTGTTCTTGACAATTTTGGGGACAATAAACTTTTTAGATATTTAAGTACCTAGTATTGAAACAGTTTCTCATTCAGAACTTTGATAAACCTTATCTATTGCCCATATGAAACAACAGAAAGGCACGAAGACCGATCAATCGTCGATATTTGTATAATAAAATAATTCATCATATCCAAGACGGGGTCCGTTATTATTTTGAACCCGGTTCCGCGAATTTAGAAAAACAAATTTGCCTTTATATCGAAACAAATATTGTTTTTCGGTAAAATATTATATGATTTCTGTAATTTTATAACGATTTAATTTTTTTTCTTCAATACTTATTGCCATTTGCTACAGTGTTAAAATTTCAGCTTGCTTTATGAGAATAAATAGAAGAAAAAAATCAAACAAATTAGCTAGCTACGTTAGATCTAGGTAATGTTTAAAATTATTTCCTAATGTTCTTTTAAAACAAAAACAAACAGCTTCATGTAGCATCAACCATAATAAAGCTTTTTCAAACTGCTGTATTAGAGTCAATTACGTGAATCAATTAAAATAATGATTGCAATTGACAAAGTATCAGAGTGCAACCATAACGGTGCTGGCAAAAACAGTCCGAACGGTGCTTCCACTTATGGCCTTCCTGGAGCACATTCCTGACCCAATCTGGGGATATGTAAGGCCTGACATTGAGCGATGGTTATATACGTTATCGCAAATGTTATGTTAGTGTCCCAGGGCCTTTCGCGTTTCTGTCAATACCTCAAAGCTTCTGTTTAGCCCAGAGATGGGTTGTGGTTGAATTAACAGTCAAAATACTTACTCAAACTCAAAATTAATAAAATACTAGTTTACCCGGCAATGTCGTTTTTATTTAAGCGAACCCTAACTTTTTTTTAATATTCTATGGATCACCAGAAATAATTCAGCATTTTATTGGTAAAATCGGTCCTGTAGTTTCGGAGCCTATTCAAAGCAAAGAAACAATTTAATGTTTCCTCTTTATAATATTAGTTTAGATATCGTATTTATCGGTACCATTATACCTTCGATAAAGGGAGGTAAACGTTTTAGATACCTAAGTAATTCAACGGAAACATTTCCAGTGATGTGACTGTTGTGTAAATCATAAGCTTTCATGTAATTTCACACAAACAAGTGGTTGAATAATTCAGTAATATAAAAACTCATCATCAGTGTCTGTCATCTGTGTTAAATGTTAATAGTATCTAAAGTTGATTACAAAAACAGCGTTCTGTTCCTATTATCAGAAACATTAAAAGCATTGTTTCACTCGTTGATCTGAGTAAGTGTGAATCATTTCTATTTTGGGTATCTACTTAAGATGAGGTTTTACACTCCTTTAGTTTATTTCCGACCCGTACTTGTTACAAAAACCCGGGAAAGCAAACTTAAGTGATAAGGAAAGTTCGATTAAGTTCAAAGCTATAGCTCTGAAATTATTCTAATGATAATTTGTAAAATAATTTGTCATTTGACCATAATCATTAATTAAACCATTTATTTCCACGAGTTATTAATGACATAGTGTAACCATAAAATTAAATTATCATTCTCACGAATTACTGTCTCATTTACAATAGAGTGGCGTGAAATTTAATTTAACCCTATCATTTTGTCTGCTCATAACCAAGTGTGGCAAATAGATTACTGGCTTTACTCTCGGGGTACAAGGCCGAGGAGACGTGGCGTGTCTCGGTGTTCAGCTAACTTGTACTGAAATTTGTATCTACTAGTAAATTAATATTCATTACATAACAGGTAGTGCGTACACAGTTTAACCAGTAAAACAGGGTTTAAATCACTAGAATGCTTAAATCTGAATACTTTGTAATAAATTCGTGACTTAGTTAAACGATATAATTTAGATTTTTTTTAAATGTTATGGCCAATCTTGATATGAGTCTTGGTAAAATCTCACAAAATTACAAGTTACGAGACTATATCTTATAAACGCCCGAGGCGTGAGTAGAAGGGAGAGGCACTTCTAGCAGGAGACAATGTGGTTTGTAATCATTATCCTCATCATTATCATTTACCTATAAGAGTTATTTTACAGATCTAAACAGCGTCGTGTCTTCCCTACATAAAATCTTTTCTTGTCACATAGTCGGCGGTCGAGTGTCACTGGGTCATCGGCCAGATGGTGGGCCCACCATATTTGGCTTGTGCCCTTGCGCAATGATGTTCGGTGCAATTCACTATAAATCAAGTATATAATAAAGCTTTTTGTAAGATTTTCATTATAATTAGGCACTTACTAACATATCAGAAAACGGCTAGGCTAGATTCATTTGAATTATGTATATTTTACAGATTCATATTAGTTTCCAGAAGAACCAGCATTAAACATTTGAGGCACGATACAAAATTGCTCACGAAAAGTTGTAAACTGGAAACTTAACTATTGATTTACTAATCTGCTACTAAACTCGCTTGCGGTTACACCAGAGCCTTTAGGAACTTGACTCGAACAGATAACCCGCCACTTTGGTATATTGATTGATCTTTTAGCTAAGCAAGTCCTTAGAAGAATATACATTTCTAAAGGCTCAAAGTTGTGTTGTGTCATTATGTTGTTTATGAGGATTAATTACATACATTACATAATATCACGCCTTTTATTCCCCGGAGGGTTAGGCAGAGGCACCAGCTTGAGAGCCTTAAGAGGATTAATTCAATTCCGAATTAAGAGATATTAGATAAATCAGAGGGAAAAATATAGATAAATTAGATATAATAGACAGACTCATATCGACCGCTTATATAATTTTGAATGCGAAATAGTGAGTTAGGTATAAACTTAGTTTTGTTAACTACTTGCTGACACGGCGAGCTTCGTAACGCCCTGCATTATTATTTATGAGAATATAGCCTTTAGAAAATATGTCACCCCGGGATACTGTTTTTCCCAACAGTGAAAGAATTTTTCAAATCGGTTCAGTTAGTTCCGGAACCTATCCAATGCAAACAAAGAAACAATCAAAAAGTCCTCTTTATTATTGGTAAGTACTTACTTATAGATAAACTAGTCGAGCCGGTGAACTTCGTATGTACCGCCTTACCTACCTATTACTATGTTGTGTTACATATTATAAACCTTCCTCTTGAATCACTATTATCTTTAAAAAAACCGCTTCAAAATCCGTTGCATAGTTTTAAAGAAACAACATTACTTACATAGAGACAGTCGCGGAAAGCGACTTTGTTTTGATAAAATTAAAACACTAACATTATCGTGGAAAATTACTAATTAGAAACCTGGCAAAGTGCTCCTTTGACTCGATATCAAATTTTATTTTATGCTAAGAATATTTTGAAAATAAAACCCGGGGTTGTATAAGTAATTTACTAAATCTGTTTTTGTCATACATTTGATGGTCGAAATGACGTAGACAGCGAATGCTGGTAAACTCGTCACTTTTGTCGTAGGCGTAACCCCATTCGAGATAACTGGTGATGTCATGAGTGCACCCAAGTCTTATAAGGTACCTATAATAGGCACCGGGTATAGGATTTACGAGGTACTTATAAAATAAATTTCACCATTGCAAATAGGGTTGGCCAGCTATTTCAATTATGGCCAACACAAGGCGTCCACGGGAACAAAAGCACTTTTACAATTTATTGTTGGAGTTTTGAAAAGTAGAATTTATCATCTTCTATGTGCAAATTGAGATGGAGCTGGATAACCAGTGTATTTGTAAAAGTGAACGCAATGTGGTTTTCCATTTGAGTGCACTAGGTTTTTTTTACATTAATTTGTACTGGAGTATGAGGATTGCTAAGAGTAACGAAACTAGCGCCACATCGATATATATAATTGTTTTCTAAACCATGGCCGAAATCAAAAAGATATTTATTTATTTGTGTAGTTTTTAGGTTTAAAATTAAAGAAAAAAAACCGTTATGAAACTAAAGTGGCCACTTTAGGTAACAAATGGTTTTTTCTTTGATTTTGAACCTGAAAGCTACAAAACAGGCCTACAAAATGCTAAGCAAGATTATCTAGGGAGTCAAACGCGCATATTTTTGATTCGGCCATGGTTTAGTTAGAGGATATTAATTATTTATTGGATGTGGCGCTAGTTTCGCACCGTGTAAGCCTTAATTTATAAGCTTCGTATCGTACTACACGGAGAAGTGCTCCACTTTTTTAACCGACTTCAAAAAATAAGGTTATCAGTTTGACCTATCGATAATTATATTCGACGATCTCTAGTTCGGCTGAACCGATTTTGATGCGGTTTTCACAAAAGTATTTGATGCATTCAGAAGAAGGTTTTAATACCTATTTTTAACCGACTACAGAAAAGAGGAAGTTCTCAGTAAGTATATTTATTTGACAGTTTTTATAGGGTTTATTTTTAAGAAATAAGGTAATCTTACCTTGATCCATGGTTAGACCCTGACCAGCAGCCACCGTGCCCAGGATCAGCACCCACCGGAATGCTGGAGACAGCATCTGGACACGTACAATTCATAAATTTAAATTTAAATAATGGTTTCAGTATAGGTACCTAGATAGCAAAAAAAGACAAGTGTTCATAATCTTATTATTTTTAAACGATTTCAGAAAAGGAGGTTACATTTTGACTTGTATGTATGTTTGTTTGTCCGCGATTACCTCGAGTTTGGCTAAACTGATTTTGATATGGTTTTCACAAAAGTATTTGTTACATTCAGGAGGTTTTAGTATACCTATTTTACCCGACTTGAGAAAAAAGGAAGTTCTCAATTTATTAAAAGGTATTTTTTTTAAATATAGCCTGGTCAGAGGTTAAAATTTTATTTAAAAAAAAAAAACAAACTATCTTGATTGTAGTACGACCTACCTTTATTGTAGAAATTTAATCTTGGAAATTACTCTACAATATTTATTTTAAAAATAATAGTGTAATTTTAAGCTCATAATAAAAATAAAAAAAAAATTAAAAAGGTTTTTTAAAACTTTAGCGCGAGATCGTCGGGCGCGCTGCGTGCGCATGCGTGATACGCGGGCACTGCTAACGAACTAGCTAGCCGGTAGCCAGCCACTTTTAAAATGATTTTATAATATAGGTACAGGCTCCTGACAACTTCGCAAAGAATTACATATACCATTATACCTAGAATACCTATACCATTATACCTTTGGTATAAACTCTGTCACTTTCGTTAAGTGCATGTCAATGATGTCACCAACTTCTTTTTCGATATACTTAGTAAATGCTTAGGTACTTATTGATTATTTTTCTTTTCAATAAACTATGAATTTCCTCTTTTTTAAAGTCGCTAAAAATACCAAAACTCAGGTGACTTGGAAGAAATCACTTAAAGCGATAAGGTCGCCTTTTGTCAACTTACTATTGCAAATGTTTCTTGTTTTTAGGTTTTTATTCTTTTTTGTATATTATAGAGATCATTCATTCATTCAAAACCTCCCGAATAATGAAAAATAAGAAAAATAGACTACCTATTTAATACTTTAATGCTCTTTTTGCATACAAAGTATGACACAAAATTACATTATGAAATTTAGGGTGCAGACAAATTGAATTTGCATGCAATGGAAATGAAATTGCATGCCTTATCGCTATAAAATATTTCTTCGAGGCAACCCACAAAATACATTTCTGAAAACCACATGAAAATTGCTAATGGCTTCTGCCTGGGCAGGTCCTTAAAATAATAAATTTTACCGTATTGAACTCCTGCTTGCTGGTTGCTGGAGGAGATTTACCGAAGTTTTTATTGAAACCGGAAACGAAAGTCTAATGAAGTTGAATTATTTTTGTTTTGAGAATTTAATAAAACCGGAAACGGAAGTACCTTCCTGTACCCGTCTGCGATCATATTGACAACCGGAAGTAGATAAAAATTATCAAACTCATGATCTATTTAGTAGATTTTATTAATAACCGATAGCAACACTGATTTTAGACCGAAATCTACTAAAAATAAAATTGTCTATGGTCATTGTTTGAGATTTGAGTGATTGTCTGATTTTGTAAATGTCAAGTGATTTTTGAAATAATTTTATAACAGAATGGCAGAAAATAGAGAAGAAATTCTAGCCAATTTCCAGGTGAATAACATCTATTTACTTCAAAAGCAGAAGGTCCTGTCGATAGAGCGATTTGTATCAGAAATGTTTAGGTTATGCAGTTGACGACAACAACAGTGACAATGAAATCTTTAAAATCCCTTTGTACATACTTACGTTACAATTTCCTTTGTGTTTTCCACTTTTATTAATAGCACAACATAGCTCCTTACCACATCCTCCAGGCTGATCTGATATGCAAGAGTATACGACTTCATCCAGGTTTCTTGTGAATTTTGCCTTTGTTTATTACCTTAGTCATTATGGTGTAATGACCAAGTTATAAGTTCTATTACAAGGTTGTAAGCATTAGAGAGTGCACAGCAGCAAAAGCAAATGCACAGGACTTTTAAATTTTTACTCCTAACTACTTTGATACTTAAATCTAAAAAAAAAAACATGTTGTAACATACCAGCAACATGCCCTGCACTTTAAAAATGTTTGTAAAATCTCGTATTCTAATGGTCCCTTAAGAATTTATGTTGTCCCTTCCTTAGTGCACTTACTAAGAAAATAAAAGTTCCTCCATAATAATGTTTTGTTTAATTCCAGTCGTTTTAATATTTACCTTGTCTGTTAGATAGATAGTAACTCAAGAGTTTATCAAGTATAAAAATAAAGAAATTTAATGAACACCATTTTTATTTTAGGGGATCACAGCAATAGAGGATGTTGCTGAAGCATTGTTCCACCTTGAAGAATCTAATTGGGATTTACTTGTGAGTGCATAAAATATAAGCTAAACTATTAAACATTTCAATTATGCAATTATTTTGACAAGCATTACCATATTTTGAAGTATGTATTAAAAAAAAATGTTTTATTTCAGACTGCCATAAACCGAGTGATGCCGCAGGACGGCAACTCAGTCCATAATGACATTAATCACGATGTGGAAATGATAGATGATGATATATCTGTGATAACACCAAAAATTCGCCCACCAGGTTATTAATTTCATATTATTATTTGAGGTTTCTTTTATATAAACTGTTGATAAAAATGTTTGAAATTACACAAGTAATGTTCTTTTTCACTGCACAATAAATGATTAAACAGATTAATTTTATTTATAATAAAAGTGCAATAAAAATTAAATCAACAAATTTCAAAATAATTTGCCAATAATTGCTTTCAAATTCTGCATTTACATTAAACATGAGTTATCTAGATATGCACTTAGACTTTATATGTATCTGGTTTGTTCAGATGCAACTTTAGCGTCAAGCATTACCATAAATTAAAAAAAATATTGAAGATGATTATTTTTAAGATTTGTTCTTTTTTTTTTCCTTTTCTAGATCGAGATGACAGCAGTCAGGCTTCAACCTCCTCACCTAGTAATAGTTCCTCTAATTCGGTAGAGCTAAAAGTACATTTTAACAATAAAATACATTATGTGAACATGCCATCTTCTGCAACTGTAGGTGAGATAATCCTTACTCTTCTTTTATTTAAATATATTATTTTCTATTCTTTTTGCAAATGATGCCACTGGTCACAATTTTATAATAATTATATCCAAACAGGTGACCTAAAGAAGCGGTTAGAGACACTATTCGAGGTGCCAGTGTGCAGACAACAGATATCTGGTTTAGGTGGGTCACGAGCAACATCAGCTGCCACGCTGGCCAGCCTGGAGCTGCCGCAGAGCACGGTGCTGCGTCTCAAGCCAGCTGAGGAAATGATGGCTGATGACGAGTGAGTATGATAGGTTGTGATTGGTATCTAATGACCTCTAGAAATATATCTACAGGTGAATTCCGATACTTTTCACATCAGAAATCCTATCATTGAGAAAGAGGCAGTCAGATATTTTCGTATTTTGTAGAGCATTATCTTTATTGCACAAAACCTATATTATGTTTGATAGTCGTGTTTTAAATGCGGTTGGGCTGTAAAACCATACAATTAAAATAATTAAGGATATGTGATGCCAGCTATGGGAAAAAAAAAGGAAAACGTTTATGTTGCCTGACACGCGATTTTTTTTTTTTTAATTTTAGAGTGGCAGAGAGACTCACAACTACTTATGCGCTCCGACTCAAGGCTGATGACAAAGAGTACTCGCTCCAATTCCCCGGAACCAAGACAGTCCGCGAGGTGAAGAACGACGTGTACTCACTCACTGACATCCCGGCCAGGCATCAGGTATAGATGGTCTCATAATTCTTCCCAAATTAAACACATGGAAATAGAGTTTATATTTAAGGTTCCTGGTACTTGTCCCGGGACCTAATTAATTACTTTTCGGTCCCCATCCGTTTTTCTGTCAGTGCTTATCTCCAAAACATCTAAATAAAATTTTTGCTCAATAATTTTCTTGCTGCCCAAAGAATACTAACAAATATTAAAAACTTAAAATAAAAACGTTAATATAGAGATGGTGTATTTATCTCTAAATTTACGTAATTTTTTTAAGTATAACCGGAACCTTCTTAGCGCAAGCCCTCGCATTTGGCCGTTTTTCGAAATGAAATTTTGGTATTAGGTATGGACTGGCTGGCCGTCAGTGGTCGGGCTGGACGACACAGTTCTAGCAATGGTAGGATTGACGCTGCCCGAACACGAGCTGACTGTACGCCGCGCGACCACCACCAGGCCCACGAGAGAATATAAAAGGGTAAACAATCTCTATTTTTTTTTATATTTATGAACAAAGGATATTGGTTAAGTTGATTAAACACATGTTTTTATTTTATTTTTCTTATTTTCGTATTAAATGTTCCTGCTTATAATCATTCAATCGAAATGGGTATGGACAGAAATTACCAATTGAATTTAGGGTTGCACAATAGCTTAAATAGAAAAAAAATTGTTACAGAACTAGTTACAGGCGTCATTGAACTACACAACTTTAAATTTATTTCAATTACCTGTTGACAGATAATACTGGAGAGTTCCGACAGCGAGAACAGTTCGGTCGAGGAGGTGGAGGACTCGGCAGACGCCTTCGTCGCCGAGGACGACATGTTCGTCGACCTCGTCCAGTCAGAAAGACTCCAACCGCTCAGTAAGTTCATATTTTACTCAGAAGTATTAAAGATTTACCTACTTAGTTTGTTACATAGGCTGCGTTAATTGTAAATTTTAGTCACTCAACAGCTACTTACTAAACTGCCAACCCTTCACCCCATTTTTGTCTGTAAAGTTGTAACTAGACAAAAATAATAGGCTTTCTGTCTTATGCCGTTATTGCTTATTATCCAAAGAAGAATATTAGCATCTCGTGGGTCATAGACATATGACAAATATTTTACATTTACATACCAACAAAATAAAAAAGCTGTTATTTAAAGGAGCAAAAAGCTACATATAAAAAGTGTGTAATGTACTTACATGTGAAAGGGCCGGACTCAACAACTGATTGATTTTTAAAATGGAACCCGATACTCAAACTCATTGTGCTAAAAGACACATTATTTTGTATTTGTACAGTGTCAGAAAATGTAGAAGACGAAGCACTAGGCTGTATAGAGTTTGCCCAGCGGTTCAGAACTCGCTACGGGCCCAACACTCCGAGCTTCTTTGAGGGGACACTCCAAGATGCCATCAAGGAAGCTTGCCTCAGACCTGCCAAGGACGTGAGTTATTTATGTTTTTAGATTTTTGTCTTTAGTTGTTTTTTTTTAATTTATATTATAAATTTATCTTTATCTGTGGAAAACAAATGTGATTTGTTCTGGGCAAACTAATTTTAATAGAATAAATGACTTAATTAAATCTTTACGGTAAAAAGTTTAACTTTTACAGCCTCTATAATGCCAGTGTCGTTTCTGATATAACTTCTTACACCCTGTAAAATGTTAGTTTTGTATTCAGTTTTATTTATTACACCTTGTATGTTTAATGTGGGTATTGATAGCTGCAAACAAACTATCGGATGCCGCTGATGGACGCTGCTGACAGTGTGCCCACTTACATTATTATTCATCCCAAACATCAAATCTCAGATCAGATTCAATCTCAATGTCTGCCTAAAATTGCCAAAAAACGTGTCTATCTCTTAGTTAATTTTATTTAACCAAGTTCAAAAAAGGAAGTTATCAGTTTCAACTATGCATGTTTGTCCGCGATTATCTCGAGTTTGGCTGAACCGATTTAAATGCGGTTTTCACAAAAGTATTTGTTACATTCAGGAGAACGTTTCAGTACCTATTTTACCGACTTTGGAAAAGAGGAAGTTCTCAGTTTATGCTTGTGTCAGTTTATTAAAGGTGGGGGTTCCTTTAAAAAAATAAATTATTTTTTGCTTTCGGAGCATCCCATTGCATGTGAGCAGTTTATTTCGTCTCCCTAACGTACGCCCCTGACGGTTGGTAGCGCAAGCTGCTCGGCGTGTACCTGCACCACGAGCAGTCCGTGCTGTCCAACGTGTTCTGCGCGCAGCTGCTGGGCTGCGACACCGTGCTGCAGACGCTGGCGGCCAACTTCGTCGTCTACGGCTGGGACCTCACGCAGACGCACAATAAGAACCTGTGAGTGCCCGTTTTAGCTCGTCGGCTGTAGGATTTGGTTTTAAATCGATAAATATGACTGCAGACTGACAAGATAAGTCGGACATAAATGAAGAGGGTGCTTTAGATTCAGCATAACCTTCAAGTTTCCCAAAGTGTAACATGGGTCGAAGCTCGAAATATAAATCAGCTGTTCCATACATTTGTTCGATTGGCTGATGGGGTTAATGAACGGAACATATGATTTTTGTTTTGAGATTTCGACCTTTGTTGTTTAGGGAAAGTTCTTAGATAAGCTGTGCCGAATCCCATCTTTAATTTATTACCGCCTTGTCAGTGATATCCTATATATAAAAATAAATTGCTGTCCTTTGTCTTGCTAAAACCAGACCCGGCTCACTCCGCACTTTACTGCAAGTACGGCGGCCGCCATATTGGCAAATCAGTGGGTTGGGTTGCCGCGCGCTGATCGTTGAGCTCGTGTTACATAATTTTTGCGCCTTTACGTTTTCGCGAACATAAAATAAACCTAAAAGATATTGCATAGCGTTTGAATCTAGGTACAATAATGACGTGTTTGTGATTGTCCCCAGGCTACTAACATCGCTAGCGACGGCGCTGGGCCCCATGGCGGCCATGACGGTGCGCAGCATCCCGGTGGAGCGGCTGCCCGCGCTCGTCGTCATCATGCGCGTGCGCTCCAACACTGAGATCTACAGCGTCATCAATGGTACCGTCACCTATGTTACATCTACTTTGCTTTACAAGCCCACTCTAGGCAAACAATACTATAAATTGAAAATCCAAAGAGAGAACGAATAGTAATTTTACTTACAGTGTTTTTCAAATAGAAAGATAATAAACAATTGTAACCATAACTGAGAGAAGATTTAATTTTTGAGCACTAATTTAATGATATATTTTCATATTAATTGATCGACGTTGTCATAAAAGGCGTCCAAGCGGGCAAAGATATATTTCGTTAATCCAAGCAATTATGGAGAAACGGCTCGACATTGTTTGTCCTTATGGCGATCTGTGAAAGAGGCCTATATCCGAAGGGACAGGTCTTCAAATTTGACGACAATGACAGCACTCAAAAGCTTTCGAACGCTGTCATTCTCTGCCAATTTTCATTATTAAGGGGCGAAACGGTGCTCTGTTGTGTAGCTTTTAGGTTTAAAATCAAAGAAATAAAGCGTTATGAAACTAGTGGCCACTTTAGGCCACAAACGGTTTTTTTCTTTGATTTTGAACCTGAAAGCTACATAACAGAGCCTTAAAAAATCTAAGCAAGTTTATCTAGGTAGTCAAAGGCGCATATATTTTATTTCGGCCATGGTTTTGAAGATATTAATTATTTATCGGGAGTGGCGCTAGTTTCGCACCGTTTCGCCCCTAACCTTGATTAGCCAGTGACCCTCATCAACGATGATGAATGTGGTTGGGCATGGGCAGGCAACGTGGGCGTGTCGGAGCTGGTGGGGCAGCTGGTGGAGGCGCTGGAGCGGTTCGCGGCGGCGCGCGGGCAGGACGCGCAGGCCGAGCTGGAGCGCGAGGCGCGGCAGCGGGTCAAGGAGGAGCAGGACGACGCCTACCAGATGAGCCTGCAGGCTGACAAGTCAGTTTATTAATGCTACCAGCTGGAACGGCGTACGCCACAGAATTTAAATACTACTAAACACTATAGACTATGTTCTTTTGGCTGCCCAGAATTGGCTAATCGAAAAGGATAAACAACAACAACAAACCACCAACTGTCAAAATATGTAAACAACGGAAAAAAATGCACCTTGGGCTATATTATTCGAGTTTAAGTAAGGATCCCTAATTATTTTGAAAATCTAATATAGCCTATGTCACTCGGGGATAGTGTAGCTTCCTACCAGTGAAATAATTTTTCAAATCGGTTCAGTATTTCCGGAGCCTATTCGTTACAAACAAACAAACAAATCTTTC
Organism: Euspilapteryx auroguttella; assembly: GCA_951802225.1. NCBI lineage: Eukaryota > Metazoa > Arthropoda > Insecta > Lepidoptera > Gracillariidae > Euspilapteryx > Euspilapteryx auroguttella. The sequence goes on from OX637656.1 coordinate 4,408,000, forward strand.
CTCTTTATAATATTGGTATAGATGGTATAGATTACTAGCTAACACTAAGCCTGTGTCCCTAGCAAGCAAACTGTTAGTGGCAGACTATATTCCATATACTGATATACTGGGTGTTTCTGACAAGCCGGTAATAAATCAAATGAGGGATTCTGCTAACCATAACTAACAACTTTCCCAAAGCAGCATTGGTTGGAATCTCAAAAAAAAAAAAATGTTTCATACATTGGTTCGATCAGCTGACGGGGCCAATGTACGGACAACTGATTTTTGTGTTGACATTTCGACCCATGTTGCTTTGGGAAAGTTGTTTGGTATGGTGAGCGGAATCCCTCCTATGATTTATTACCGCCTTGTCAGAAACGCCTTGTATATTTGAAGTGGAGTATCCAGTTTGCTAGTTTTGCACTCACTCTACACGGCTAGTTTACATATTTATTACATAGTCATTGTGCTATTCTGATGTGTATGAACTATCCCGTCCTTGGCACACAAGGTTGTAGATTAGAAGTTTCACCAATCAAAGTACAGTCACTATATTTTTAAGCATAATTTTAGTTTTTGGAAATATAAAGGTCTTTACGAAATGGAGTTGTTTGTCCACAGAGCCAAAGAAGAAATAAAGAAACAGCAAGAGCTTGAAAGAAATCAAGAACTGGAGAGAGTGGAATCTGAAAGAAAGATGGAGGAAGCAAAAAAAGAGGTAAGAGTTCAATGCGGAACTTCGGGGTCCGTCACGTTTCTCAATAGATCGCTGCAGAGGAAGTCGTCAGTCTTTATTTGTCAAGTGATTGATTGATTGAATGTGATGGGATGCAGGCTCAAACCAAATAATTATGTTTTGAGCTTGCGAGGATTTTGGAGGTCTGTGAGGAAGCCTGTCACCAGCCGGAGACTTCTTCCGGTTAGGATGAAGATAATTAACTGTATGAGGGTTCCCGAACTAGCGTCTTAAAATAGTAGTATTAGTTTGGTATTGATAATGTACTGAACTGCCAGTCTCAGTGCAAACAATCTTGAAATATCATATTTTTAACCCCCGAACGAAAAATTCAGAGAGGGGTGTTATAAGTTTAACGTGTGTATCTGTCTGTCTGTCTGTGTATCTGTCTGTGGCATCGTAGAGCCCAAACGGCTGAACCGATTTTCGTTTAGTTTTTTTTGTATCATAGATAACTTCAGGCCGAGTGTTCTTATCCATGTCTGATCAAGATCTGATCAGCCGTTTGAAGATGATCAGCTCTTGAATAATGGATGAGAGGATCTAACTAGCTTCCTTATGTCCGATCGATTTGAAATTTGGTACCATGTTACATCTATGTTAAAGAAAGTATTTGGTAAGGTAACCATGACCTGATCTGCCGTTTGAAGATGATCAGCTCTTGAATAATGGATGAGAGGATCTAACCACCTTCCATTTGTCCTATCAATTAAAAATTTGGTACAGTGTGACTTCAATGATATTGAAAGTATATGTTAAGGTAACCATGATATTTTTAACATGATTAGCTCTTGAGGGGTCTGACTGGTTCGGGGGTTTTTTAATTTTTAAATTTGAGTTATTAATACTAATATGTCAGTCTGTTGCTTTGACGATAAGTCATTACAACAACACTGATGGAATAAAGTAACTGATGCAAGTGTGTAGGAGCCCTCTAGCAGCAACTTGTAATAGTAATGTAAAATGTAACTCCAGGCGCAGAAGGCGGACGCGGCGGAGCGCGTGCCCGAGGAGCCGCCGGCGGACGCGGGCGAGGTGGCGCGCGTGCGCGTGCGCCTGCCGCCGCCGCACGACCGCTGCCTCGAGCGGCGGTTCCGCGCCACCGACACGCTCAGGGTTTGTAACCTTTCCTTAGTCGAAAACTCGGCAGGGAAAGCTTGCAGAGAGGACTCGCCGGTTGTGGGCAGGACAACCGCTTTCAAGACGATTTTTTTTTCTTCAATAAATTGTACATACTTATAAGATCTGCGAATGAAATTGTATAAATTGCGTCTGCCGCCGCCACACGAGCACTGCCTCGAGCGACGACTTTTATCAACAACGCACTATTATTTTAGGTTGTTTTTTTTTATAAAATGACGTTTTCCCTTTGATTTTTTAATTACTGTTTCCTCTGTGCAGGGATTATTCGACTACCTAGCATCAAAAGGCTTCCCACAAGAAACGTACAAAGTGATTTCAAGCTGGCCTAGGAGAGATGTAAGTACCTCATTAATTCAGAAAAACATTTTGATAAACGATACTTAACTGACTATAAAAGAAAGAGAAAAAATGAATGTGTGGTCGCTTTTTCCCATACAGTAAGGCGGTGATCACACTGCCACGCACCACGCTGCATGTTGCGTTTCGACGCACCTACGCGCGCGCACGTGGATGCATTTTCTGTGTGTTGGACTGCGCGTGTTTCTATACAAACGCATTCACGCGCCACGCTGCGTGTTGCGTGGCAGTGTGAAGATCGCCTTATATGCGAACCGTTGTTTCTATCTTTACTATAAATCTCCCTCTCAACGTAGATCTAACTATAGTTCGCCTCGCCCAAACACACTTTTCGTAACGCTCTCGCATTTAACAGCTTACTCCCCAAGTCAAAAGTGCCTGGGGAAGTACTTATGCTCTATGGGGCCTGAACTACCTCGCCTCTCACAGTATAGGATACTTTACCAAATAAGGTATCAATAGCGATTAGATTAGATGTAGTCTAATTGACTTTCAATAAGTGATATCTTGTATCCTATGTTGATTGAATTATTTGATTTGATTTTAAATTGATTCTAACGGCTAATGAATGATTGCAGCTAACAACGGAGCCGGCGAGCAGCACACTGAAGGCCATGAAGATCTACCCGCAGGAGACGCTCATGCTGGAGGAGCGGTGAGCGCCCGCGCGGCGCGGCGCGGCGGCGGCGGTCAATCATACGATACTTATTTTATAAACACCACACACACATTCTACTGAGGAACAAACAAACCATTTTTGATTTGTTAGGTTAATAAAAAATTAACCTGACCCGGCCTCAAGCAAGTTGTATTAGTTAATTTGCCCTCATTACAATGCCGAATTTAAATTGCTCCGCGACTTTTGTGTTCCATGCCCGTATTGCTCCATGCAAGTCGTTAGTTGTATTTTTTTTACAAAAATAGTTTAAAGAAAAAGTAGTTTCGCGATAGCTTTTCCTATCAGAAAGTATTTTTCGTGTATCAATTGGGTTTCTTCAATTTTATTTTAGACGCGACAATCCACTCTACTGGTGCGTTGATTAAAAACCCATTGTTTATGTTACTGTTTTACTACTAATCTTGATATTACTAAGAATGAAATCAAAAAGCTTGTTTGTTTTTAAACGGGGAAGGAATGGGTCGAAGCACCTGTAAAGCGTCAGTTTTATTTAATTAAGGACTTCCTGATTCGATTTTAATTTTAAATTTTATGTAAATTATATTTATTTTTAAAAGTGTTTTGCGTTATTAATAAAAACCGTAAGATTCACCACAAGTCGGGATATTCCAAAACTTTACTTTAAAAACTTGCTGTGCACAAATACTTTTGGCATTACTTAATTTTTGTCCCAAAACTGACTTTAAATTTTATTAGCTTCCCAAAAGAATTTGTGCCTTCTGCTTAGTTGTTAACTCATTGCCAGGAACATAATCATTGCCTATCTATCATGCATAGCCCATCGTATCTTACGTTTACAATTTGTATAAATGGTATAGCTTAAGGCGGTCACTCACGGTATGGCGCGAAATTCAAAAATTTTCACGTATTTTAATTATTTTGGCGAAAGTATTCATTTTAAATAAAGTTTAAATGAATTTAAATGTATACTTTCGCCAGAATAAATAAAAAACACGAAAAAAATTGAATTTCGCGCCATAGCGAGAGTTACCACCTTAATAATGTAAATTACGAAAAAAAAAACATAATTACAATAATATATTTAACTGTAATAATAGTACTTAGCCGATCGAGCAGTGTTATTGAAGTTTATAATTTTCCACTTAGACTGCGAATCTTGTGTTACGCGAGCGGATGTGTATTCAATAAATACAACCTGATGAATGCGATTCGATGAATTTTATTCAATAAAATAAGGGGAAAATTAACAAAAGTAAAGGTATTAGATAAAAGCTTGTGCAGTGTCAAAAAGCTAAATTGAGTTTAAATTAGCGCAATAAAAAACTGAACAACTTCCCATTTGTATAGAAAAGATTATACATTTCAATGTTTAAAGGCAATAATTTGTTTCTTTCCTTTTATCTTGTGCCGATGAATACACAGTTCTAAACACAAAATAACAACCGACATAACGACACCACCAGACAAAGCTATGAATGGCGTGGACACTTCCACCAGGGACACGGTGAAGACGCTGGTGTCCGGCGTGCGCACGCAGGCGGGCCGGCCCTGGTCCCACACTGACTTGATGCGGTACAATATGCCCACTTCTACCATTCGTCGGAGCCTGGGGAAAGATAAAGATGGCTTCACTTAGCCATTACCTATATAATTATAGCCAACTAATGCAAAACTGCTGCTGTACTCAGCTGCAAAATGTTTTAAGAGCCAGTTTACAGCGATGCTAGCGCCAAAAAAAATATCATCGCTGTAAACTGGCTCTTAAGTTCGCCAGCGTATGGCACTTATTTCCAACAAAAAAAATCGGTTCAGCCGACAGATACTGATCTTATGAGTAAATCCAGAAGTAAGTAATAATTTAATTTATTTATCTCTAGGGTCTGATGTTGATGTATTTTCTAATAGCATGCTACAGCTTTCAACTACAATTTAGCATTCCTAGTACATAGAAAAAATTTACCCTCTAGTCGAGTCCTACTGTCCCTTGTATACTTACGCTTTTAGTGATAAGGCCGCCATTTGCATTGATATTTGTAACTTGTTTTATGTACTATATGTTTTATTTTGATTGCAATAAAGAATTTTCTTATCTTATCTTATCTTACCCTCGGGTAAAAGTCTCCCGGTAAGGCGAACCTTTCTTAACAGCGCTGACCGCGTTCATAGGGGGAAACAGTTGTATCTCCTGTATCTCGCACGTCTCCTTTTCATTGAAATATTTCCTCATGTAGTAATACCCCGAAGACGAGTCCACGTGGAATGCAAATCCGCCATGTTTCACCAGCGACATTCCATGTTTCAAATCAAATATGTTGCTACCGTCTTTTGTTACTATTTTATCGTTAAACAGTTGAATAGCTATAGGATTTTTTGTGCGCTGAAAAAGGTCGGTGAAATTAATAGAAATAAACAAACTAGGTACTTAAGTAAATTATAAAGAAACAGTGTAATATGCTTGCTTGCTTACAAGGAAATTATTAAAATAAATTTCTTTCAGACAACCACATTTTGAGTTTTTCCTGTTATGCTTCTTAATTTAATTTTGTTTATTCTTTTGAGATGGCTATTATACTATCTTATACTACGAGTAAAAGACAAGCAACCTTACAATTGATTGATTACCTTAAAATAATCAGTATTGAAGGGATAATTTTCTATGCCCGCCTTCAATTTACTGCTTAGTAAATCCTCGAGGGTTTTAATGTTCTTTGGCGACTCCCTGAGCAGTGAGGAGACCACGCTCGCGTTGTAATACTGATACAGAGTCAGGGCGAATATGAAGGTGCTGAAGATTACCAGGTTTATTGATGTGGAACCGCGGCTTACAAACATGCCTGATAAAAACAGAAGTTTTGATAAACATTTTTGAAGTACGTCTTTCCGCACTCTTCTCTTCACGGAAGTAAGGAACGACGAGACGAGAGCGTTATGTAAAGTGTGATCGGTTAGTGAAGATAGAAATACAGCGTTAAGTTTTGTATACTTACATATGTATTAATGTAGGGGCAAGAGAGAGAGGTGCGAGCACACATTTTCTTTATATCTTTCTCTCTTCTCAGTTACATTTCGTATATCTAATGCTTGTCGACCCGGCGAACTTCGTACCGCCTAACCTGTTACTATTTTGTGCATGTATTATACTTATAAACCTTCCTCTTGAATAACTCTATCTATTTAAAAAAAACCGCATCAAAATCCGTTGTGTAGTTTTAAAGATACATAGTAGGGAGAGACAGACGCGGAAAGCGACTTTATTTTATACTATGTATTGATATTGACTATGTATTGATAATATAAAGAGCTGAAGAAGTTTTACTGAAGTCGTGTGGTCCTAAGAACATTGGTTTTTTGGTGATCTTAAATTACCTTGCTGGCAAAAAGCACTCCAAATCGAAAGCAAAGCCATCCCAACAGAAGAATCTGGTTCGTCCCTTGGTAAGTTTAGTATTTTGAACTTCAGCAGCATTCCAAGGATGAAAGCTGACAGTACAAGCACAGCAAGAGAACTGAACCATACGGTTGAAGAAAGAGGATGCGTGAAGATGGTGTAGAATGCTCCAATGTGCTTTGGATGACGCAGTATGAAGGTTTGTCTAAAAAAATTAGGGTGATTAGCCTGAGAACTAGTAGGTAAATTGATTGTATGCCTATTACTGTCGTATTTCGTTGAAATATAATAAGTATATACACATAATTATCTATATACTGGGTGTTTCTGACAAGACGGTAATAAATCAAAGGACGGATTCTGCTCACCATAACTAACAACTTTCCCAAAGCAACATGGGTCAAAATCTCAAAAAAAATAACAGCTGCTCCATACATTGGTTCGATCAGCTGACGGGGTCAATGTACGGGACGGCTGATTTTTGTTTTGAGATTTCGACCCATGTTTCTTTGGGAAAGTTGTTAGGTGTGGTGAGCAGAATCCCTCCTTTGATTTATTACCGCCTTGTCAGACTGTATATAAAAATGGGGCCCTTTTTTGCTTCCTCATACCGGGAGATTTCATTCGTACTTTTTTTTATAACATTTCCTAAACTTTCTTATTTATATAAATCCTTATACACGGTGTTTCTGACTAGACGGTAATAAATCAAAGGAGGGATTCAGCTCACCATACCTAACAACTTTCCTAAAGTAACATGGATCGAAATCTCAAAACGAAAATCAGCTGTCCCGTACATTGACCCCGTCAGCAGATCGAACCAATGTATGGAACAGCTCTTATTTTTTTTGAGATTTCGACCCATGTTGCTTTGGGAAAGTTGTTACTTATGGTGAGCTGAATACCTCCTTTGATTTATTACCGCCTTGTCAGAAACACCCAATAGATCAGTGTATAGGTAGACTACTAGCGAAGATATAGAAGAGGTGAAACATGGTATTATACCATAACACTTGGCCTACTCGTTTGATGTCATGTGCCTTAACATTTTTAGAGAATAGACTTCAGGTATGTGACTTTTTCCTTTTGCCTACCTAGCTTGCCAGGTCTGGATGGTATAGTCGACAACTCGGGCCCGCTCGGCCCAGAAGAAAATGGGCGAGCAGCCGATGTCGACTTCCTTTCTCTGCAGGGCGCCGACCATGCCGTCGAACGTCCCATTGCGAATGTAGCCCCACGATTTTGTGCGCCGGATATCATAGCTAAAGAAAAATCATCAGTTAATACTCTGTATTTACTTACTTATAAAATACATGCACACTGTACTATTTGTGATTTAATTACAACTCTGGCAGAATGATTTGCGTTGCACAATACTCGCACGCAACATATGCTGAGTCAGAGCTTTTAAAAGCCAGTATACGACATTTAGGCTTTCTGTAATTTTCAACATGTATTTTTGTGTACAATGACTTACCTAAAATTGTACATATCACGCAAATATTTTAATAGAATAAAAAACTTAAGCTTGTTCAAGGTATCAGTACCGTACACCTCCTTGGTCAACTCCATGTAATGTGTAAAGCTCTCGTTGATCATCTTATCTGTGACCACACTCATGCATTTGAGCACTACGCCCGAAAAGTCCGTCCGAGGGATTTCATCAATAACAAGTTGCGATTTTAACCAATATCCTTTTCTCCTTATTTGAACAGTTCCGTTCGTATAATAACCGGTGTTATAAATATCGTAAATGTCCACTTTTGCTCCGTTCTGATAAAGCAAGGTTACGTCCGAATCTACCTCTATAGGATAATACGAAAGAAATTCAATTGTTTCTGTAATATTCAGGGTCAATATGAACCAGACGAAAGGATTTTTAAACATTCGTGTCGTTGCCTCATCCGTTCCGGAGAAGAGGTCGCGCCAGTCATCGCAGGCAGTATCAACTATAATGCCGATTTTATTAAAATGATGTTTTATATCATCCGTAAAATTTGCCTTCACATTCTTGAACTGACTCTTTACACGATATCTAGAAAATTCGTTGTGCAAATTTATTTTCTCATTGATTGTTTCGCAATTTATTACAAACACGTCTTTTACATTTTTCGTTTGTAAAATATCTGTTATCATTAAACTTTTTGCTCTTTTAATGAAAGTAATGTAAATAATAAAGAATAACTTGATATTCATGTTAGATCATCAGATTTGATATAAACGGTTCTGTACAACGTTATCAAAGCATGTCCATGTCTGCCTGTCTTTAGACAATGAAAATTTTTAACTTAAATTTAAAACGACGAAGACAGGAAAATTTCCCACTGCATACATGCTTCCCATTTAACTTTGCTGTCTTCAACTGTTTTATAAATGTGATTGGTTATTAGTGTCACATTAGGGTAAAAAATAACGGCAAGTAACTACTACGATTATTAATGGTTGCTTCTTTGTCTACGGAACCCTACTTTTTTTACAAATTTCATGTTTATCAAAAGTACTTTACGCTGTAGGTACTGTGTTTTTATGATAATATAGATACAGAGACATATTTGTATGGATGCAATGTAACACGGTAAAGATTTGGGAATTTCATTTCGATCATGTTTTATCAGTTTTTTATTTTATACATACATTTTTAATTTTTATAGCTCTGCATTGTTTCTATGGCAACTGTATCATTGACTCAACAACTCAAAAGGCGGGTCTTTGACAACCGAATTTGTTATTGTTAGTGATAAGGAAAATGGACTCAACTGTGGCCAATTCTACAATTGTGCCTTTTGCACATATATATTAATGTACTAAGAACCTTTTTACCAACTCAACTTAAATTTACTAATCGTAGTGTCTCAAGAAAATGTACAACCGTGGAAATGTATGTACTCATTACTATAATTCTATCAGTTAAACTTTGAGAAACTTTATGAACTTTCCTACAATAAAAATTATACAAATGAGTTGAAAAATCAAATTTCAGGTTCGCAAACTTGCGTTTCGCGCTAGAGGGCGCTCGGCCCAGTCCCTGGACATGGGAGGTCCACGTCCTGACGGGGGGGGCGGGGGCGACGGACGCTTGTTCCTGCAGATCAGACCAGCTATTGCAGACCCTCGGACTGGAGCTTTGGCTCAACGTTCTCATTCCACGCTTACTGGGTCAGTTAAAAAGAAATGATGTCATAAATTTGTTAATCGCATTTTGATTTAGTTTAGGGGCTTGTATCTGCCAAATAAGCGCAGTAAAAACACAGTATCAGAAATCCAGACGTACAATTTTTAGCACGTGGCTTATAATAAGAAATTTCATGTTAATGATTATGACCGGGTCGGTTACGGGTTCCAGAACTGATAACAGGGAAGATGGGAAAGAGGATATCATAAATCTGCAGGCAGTGGGCGAAGGTAAAGTGCAGCTTTCTCGCACTGCCCAAGAAAAGGACCGGCTACCAGACAGGATTAGCCTTGACAGGTAAGCAGTCAAATCATTATTTCTTTTGTGTACCTATTCTTTCATCAGCAGATATTTTTTCAAAAAATTCTACCATCGTATCCTTGTCAAATCTATTTTAATTAAACTTTTTAGGCGCGGTCTATCATCAATACCTCACATCGTGAACGAGCCTGGCCTAAGGCTCCTGTCTCTTCAGCACAACCTGATCAATAGCTTGACTGGTCTCGCGCCTCTCGACCTTGGAAAGCTGGTCTTCCTCGATGTGTACGACAATCAGATTGACAAGATCTCTTCACTGGAAAGACTGTTCAGCTTACGCGTTCTGCTTTTGGGGAAGAATAGGTGCTTTGTAGAAATGTTTCAGTTTCAACCTAGCCAACTTAACCTAGTCACTTTTAGTTAAGGCAAGGCACATAATACCTGATAGCACTACAGGTTTAGGCTAGCATGTCCTGTGGTTTGTATGGCTTGCCTTTCTATCTTATTTGTTTAGTTATTATCATTCTAAGTAGTTATTATACTTGTTTATCTTTCTTGCTATGCTGAGCTGACGGGATCAATGATGTACGATCCGATTTAATGTTAACTTACGATGTTACAATGTTTTCAGAATAAGAAGAATAGAAGGGCTTACAAATCTCCTAAAACTTGAAGTCCTAGATTTACACGGTAACCGTATAGGAAAAGTTAGCGGTTTGTCAAACTTGTCTGACCTTAAAGTGCTAAACTTAGCTGGTAATCAAATTAAATGTATAGGACAAACTGATTTACAAGGCCTAGTGTCCCTAAGAGAACTGAACCTGAAACGTAATAGACTGCGAAAGCTTCTTGGTTTTCAAACTGCGTCAAAATTGCAGAAGCTATATCTTGGGAATAATGATTTACAAAGGTACGGTTATACATATTTTAATCATTCACCTCTAAATCCCATAGTAACTGCATGATAATTCATTTTCAGTGTGGAAGACATGGCATCACTAGCCGAAGCTACATCTCTAATAGAAGTGTCGCTAGACAGCAACCCAGTCTCTCTAGGTGGCGATTGCACTCCATTTCTAGTTTCTTACCTTCCTAATCTCGTAACACTTACCAACATGCATGTCACGGATCAGGTAAGTTCTATAAAGTCTATACGCTTCTCTTCGCAACTTAATTTTCTGACATCGAGTCTGCGGGTTTTTCTTATAAACCATCCTCTTTAATCACTCTATCTATGAAAAAAACGCATCAAAATCCGTTATGTAGTTTTAAAGATTTAAGCATACTTACATAGGGACAGACGCGGGAAGCGACTTTATTTTATACTATGTATTGATAAAATGCGTACTTAGGTGTGTAATTTTTTGTGATTAGGTTCGTCGAGCAGCGATGGCCTGGCGATCAAACAAAGAGGCGGCACATGCAGCGTATTGCGCCTTAGGTGGTTCAGCCCAGCAAGAAGCTCGTCGCGACCAGATTATAAACAACGCTAGAACTAATTGGGAACTTCTAAGGTGATATAATTTGCTTTTGTCGTTTTAAAAATTTAAAACCTTATCACTTTTAATGTTATTAATCTTAAGTAAGTACTCATGTATTTTCTACTTTCAGGTCAGAAAATAAGTGCTTCGCATCTGTTTCAAATTCAAATAAAAGCGAGGATCTGGAGAAGGAATTTGTAATAGAAGCCAGTGCTACAGAGTTAGTTCAGAGCGGAGGCACTCAAACCATGGATATCGCAGCTTTGCCCGACGGAGTTGTATCGCTGCAGCAGGCGGATAATACTGATTCAGACTGCAGAAATAACAACAGTGACAATAAGACGTGCTTTTCTGAACCAACGCCAAAGGCGGCTCATTTAAGAAGGCTGCAGAGAAGTTCAACAGCAAAGAAACCATCCGAGAGGAGGGTTAACTTCTCAGAAAGAAGCGCTTCCCAAGACACGGACGGCTCCTATTCGACATCAACCAGCAGTGAGCTTCGACTCCCTCCTATCTTGTTGCCAATCATATCATCCCTTGAAAATGTGAAACTCTCAGATGGAACTGAGCCTCTCAAGCGGTGGGAAAGCATCTCAAGCGTCGATCCGGTAGTGGACTCTTCATTCAGCTCGCTACCTTCATCCACTAGTGAAAGTGAAGACGAGTCGAACAAGAGACAGCTGCGACGCGTACCAACAGCCCAACGCAAACGAACTAATTTCGGTACTGTGCGCTCAAAGTCCGTTTGCGATCCAGAGAGCCGACGTCCCAAATACAACACGAGAAATGTTGATAGCGAAAATGCTAGCAACATCTCCACTAGCACAAACGTCGGATCAGTTGCCACTTCGTCGACATCTGGGAGTGACCATGCTAGTAAAATTCTACGTCGAGAGGGATCAATCAACAGGAGCATTAGCAACAGGAATATTCGAAGTGCAACTATCTCTCGGAGAAACGAACGTGCTTCGTCTGCCACACGCGCTTCTACGGCCCGCGTCAAGTCAGGCAAAAGTCTAGCTAACTTGAAGTCTTCAGAACCCGTACCGAAGCCACTGCCTCCTAATAAGGATAGGGAGCAAGGTAAAAAGAAAGAAAAGAAAGAAAAACGTTTATTATTTGTGTTATTTGCAACATAACTTTATAAATGCTTAAACTTTTAACATTGATAGAATTGATTCACTAATAGTTACGGTTTGTCGTAGGGGTCGACTATTTAGTTGAAATATCAGACGGGACCGTCAGTGCTTGGGGTGCCGGTGCAGTGAGGCGGCTGGCCCGCGATTGGGAGTGGGAAAAGGCGAGGACAGTTACTCGTGCAGCTTTCCATTACGTTCATTATAACGCTGTTGCCCAGGCGTTACCTGAATTGAAAAACAAGTATGTGTCATTTACGTTACTATTGACGTTAGTAACCGGTCCCATAATATACTAAAATAATACTGATTTTAGGTTCCCAAATGTAACACACATATCAGTGCGTGCTACGGGACTGCAATGGCTGGGTCAACTTCATGCATTAGCGGAGCTTAGAGGCATTAGCTGCTTGACTATTCTACCGGAAGGCAACCCGATCCACACTAAGGCTTGGCGCGAATATGCTATTTACAGACTCGCTCATTGGGGCTTAAAAGAGATCAATGATTTACCTGTAAGTTCTTTTATGTAAAATCAAAGAGACTAAAATTATAAAACAACAGCCTCAGTATCCGTCCCAAAAGGGAAAGCTATTTATCTGTATAAAAATAATTGTGATAATCAGGGTTAATTCCAAAATATAGACAGTTTCGAATTGTTCGTCATGATACCTCTATTAATGTTCTATAGGTTACCCAAGAAGAAATCAAATCAGCCAATCTCACGTACGAGGGGCTCAGCGACATTGTGTTACGAGCCATTCCAGATGCTCCTCTCCAACCATTGCTGGTCCGTTTGGGAAGATCTGGCAACAGTGCCGTTAGTGCTAAAGCTTGGCTCCGTGCTGCTGACCCTGCACTCAGAGATGTTATAGCAAAAGAAGCTTTGCAGTATAGGAAAGGGAATGTTTCACAGGTGAGAAGATCCTCAACTTTTATTAGTAATTTAGTAGGTAAGTAGGTATCTAGGTAAAAAGAGCTGCAGTTAGATCCACGACGAACGAAGGCATACATAAATTAAGTATATCCCCTGTGCACTTGTAAGGTGGAAAGGGTTTCCAAAATAATGAGGTCGATAGGTAGCGTAACGAACAGCTTATTTTTTTCCCTTGGTGTACTAAGTAATTTTCTTAATTGCTTGTTGTTGGATCCTATGGTACCCCAGTGGTACAAAGGGCCTTCGTGAGACGTCGCCATCCGCCCCTGTCTTGCGCCTCGCGCTCCGCGTCCCTCCAACTCAGCCCGGCTGCCCGCAGCTCGGCGTCGACGGTGCGCTGCCAGGTGTGCGCCGGCCGGCCTCGGCGCCGGCTTCCACACGGCCTCCACGTAAACGCAGCCCTGACGATGTTGTCCTCTGGTCTTCGGAGGGTGTGCCCTATCCACTTCCACTTCCGTTGAGCGATTTCCTGCTTTATCGGCACTTGGTGGCATCGTTTCCACAGGTCCTCGTTTCTGATGATGCTTACCTTAAAAAAATTACAATCCTGATTAAAAATTTGTCCCTTACTTATATGAACAGGAAGACACAAGCTGGCGGGTAAGAGGGCGCACCCAACTGGCCCACGCCATAGATCTTGCGTGCGGGGCCGCTCAGCGTCTTCGGGCCTTGGAACTCCAGTGGCCCTCGATCCTCGTCGAGATGATAGAAGACGCCCTCAGAGACTTCTCGGACATGGAGGGCCACGTGAAGGACCAGATGCGCATGCTCATGGATTCTATGTGATTTGTCTATTGCATTTGCACCGGTTTATTATTTATGTATTTATTTATTGAACTTGTTGACCTAGCGAACTAAATTTACTTACAATAAATACAATATATCAATCAATATCAATACATAGTATTAAACAAAGTGGCTTTCCGCGTCTGTCCCTATGTATGCTTAAATCTTAGGAGGCGGTACGAAGTTCGCCGGGTCGACTAGTAAATCTATATAAATAAAACTCTTTCGTTACTGACTGACTGACAGACAACGCAGAGCCGAAACTACTGGGCGTAGCGGGCTGAAATTTTGCCTTAGGGAGTGTAGGTGAGCACTAAGAAAGGATTTCCCGAAATTCTCATGGGAACGGGAATAAAATGGATTTTTGTGTTTATGAGAAATCTACGCGAGTGAAACCGCGGGGCAGCCTCTAGTTATTAATAAGAAGGTACTTACGTACCTTAGATAATGTAAAAATGGTTAGAATAAACATAATAATATAATATTATGGTTAGTAGGTCGTTTTAATATTTTGTTATGGGCTCATGATGGGTATGGTATAGGGTAGGTAAAGTAGGTATTACAGTGGCGGTCTAGGACGGCGTAACAGATTTGTCAATGGTCTCTTGCGGCCTAGACTTTATTATACCACAAAACAAGAGCACGACAGACTCGTGGTCCCCCTGCGTTGCCCCCCCGGGGAAGCCACAAGGAATTCGCGTTTTACTCGTGGCCCCTCCGGACTAGAGCTATTTTGTAATACAGAAAAACCAGAAGTGTTATGCTGTCCTAGACCGCCACTGGTGTCAGTGGCAGTGGTAGGTGGGTGAGGCCGCCAATTTTGCCACTTTTTGCTACACTTTTAAGTTTTCCTAAATAACTTTTAAAATTTTCAAATTTTATTTACTTCGGCTATGCTTTCTTGCAAAGCAATCTTTAGGGCAAAAATGGCCGATTAGAAAATGGCTGTAGCTAGCGTAGTTTTATTTTAATTAATTTTTTTGTAAGTGAGTTTTTTTTTTTTCATACAAATGATCTTTGTCCCAAAAACACTTGCTGACGAAATTTACAAAATTATGAAATTTTTTTTGGAGTTAGTAAAAATCTTTCTATGCCTAGCCCAAGTACGATATTTTTATTATCAAATAAAAGAAAGAATTCTATCATAACTCTATTTATTTAGTTTTTATCAATGTTTGAACCCATGTCCCGAGTTTTTCACTTTTATGTAACATTTTTTTATGTGACGAATTATCTCGAGTTACGTAGCATTTGAATATAATTGGGTTTAATGATTACTTTGGCAACACTAACGATATTTTTTTTCATAAACCTATTAAAACTCTATGATTTTGAGAATGAATTGATGTCAAAGTGGTGCACACGTGCTTCGTCAGCGAAATCGCAAAACATATTTTTTTTATTTTAACCTCTGCATACGCTTGTTTTTGATGAATGTTGTATTCATAGTTTCGACAATGCTTATATTATCCGAAAATCTAGGTTTAAGCCTGCTATTCTGTTTACTTTCGAAATGCTGACCAAAAAACATGTTGAATTTTTCGCTTTTAAGTGACTTTTTCGTTGCTTTTATGTGACTTTTATGTAACCGTTAACATTTTTTTTATGTAACGTTACATAAAATGATATAAAGCCATGTGCTCATCGAATTTTGTGTTTGTAAATTTTTATATTAGAATTATTTAAATAACTATTTTTCTTTAACGATTTAGCTATATTTTTAGTAACTCTATTTATTTAGTTGAGAGAACAAGCTCAACTATTAAAATCAATTTGGGTTTGTGGGTCGTTTTGATTTATTTTATTCCTAAAACAACTGTTATTACGTGAACAAAGAAAACCCTATTTAACCATTAAATATGAAAAATAATAGAAATAGATTCGTACTCATTACATTTAAAAAATATATATACTCAAAATATTACCTAAGTTGTGTTCTTAGCTTTACAAAAAAATATGTAACTTTTGCGTTACTTCTGCGTTACCGTAACGTAAAAGTGTGTAGGTACCTATGTAACTTTATGTCACTAAGTGGCAAAATTGGCGGCCTTACCCAGGTATTGGTATTGTATTGTACAGTGGCGGACACGGTCGGCGTAACACTTCCGGTTTTTCTGTATTGCAAAATAGCTCTTGTTCTTTGGTAATACAGTCTAGGGCAGACGAAACCATAGACAAATCTGTTACGGCCACCTAGTCCGCCACTACAATTCCCTGAGACAATTCCATAGCTCAGGAAATATATAAAAAAAAAATTCAATCTATCTGTCATTTTCTTATAATCAATTTTTTGATCAATCACTCCCACTCACACACACGAGATAAAAAAAATCTATGCTGGAGGGAGAGGTTTTGGGGGGAAATGAAAAGAAGATGTCGAGCTTTTGTTTCTTAGTTTTCTAAATTAGTTTTTCGTGGCTATTATTTGTGCTAGTGTGGTGGAATTAGTGTTATAATGTGCCCTTTATGGAAAACTGTGTAGCGAAATGAGAAATAAAAGAAAGCGCACCCGTATAATTCTGATCGATGTCCCTCGAAAACTTCCGTGTGAACATTGGGATGCGAGACCACCCTCGCATTTCAATGGGTTAGGTTAGGAACCTAGGTTAAGGAAAACAAAGAATAAACTACAGAAGACTTGATTATTATGAAATAAATTACTGAAGACTTGGCTGTATGGACTAAGTTCCTATGCCTGCCAAGAATGGGCGAATTTAAAAACAACAACAACTATGCTGGAGGGAGAATTCGTCGAGCAGTGTTGCCACCTTAGTGGATTTGTTACAAAGCGCATGAGCTATACTAAAGATGAGATAAAAAAAAAAAGACGTTTTAGACAATTTAGTAGAATTACAACATTTTTCATTTATTCTTTTTTCAATGAGAGGTTTTCGATTTGACAGCTCAGAAGAAAAAAACAAGTTTTATTTCGCTGCTACCAGATGGCGCTCTGCTATGAGCAATAGGTCAACATGAAATGAATGATTAAATAGTTCAAAATAAAACATAAAAATTGAAATTTAACTGATGCAGTTACGGAGTAGGTGAAATTAAGATTTATACTTAGCAGAAAATTATCCAATCCAAAGATTCAGTCAATATTCGATCTCCCATTTCTCTTATATTGCTTTAGACACCGCCATCTACTGGCGTATTATGAAACTTTTTTTTTCTTTTCTGTCACTTTGAAAACCCCTCATTGAATACAAAGTCGATGTAATTATTTTTTTTTATATAGTTGTTCATACTTCGAGGACCCTTAGTTTTCTTTGTAGCTGTCTTGAGCACCTGATTATCGTTTAAGATCTAGATGGCATTGGCAATAAAATTTTAAAGTTGCGAATTGGTTAATTTTTAGAAAAAGGTCGGCCCTCTCGGTATGGTGCAAAAATTAAAAAAAATCGCGTTTTTTACAATGTGGGAGATGGTTTCTTATTTCTTACATAAGCGAATTCATTAAAACTTTATTAAATTAATACTTTCGCTAGAATAAATAAAAAACACGAAAAAATTGGAATTTCTCGCCATACCGAGAGGGACCACCTTTAAGATTCAAGTTCAAGTTAGGGCTGAAGTCTTAAAAATGGAACATTAAAAAATCCTTAAAAATAAAAGGGCCCAGGGAGTCAAATTTCTTAACTAAAAACGATTGACTCGTAATTGTCTTGTTCTTTTTGGCGACTTCGTTAACCATTGCTGTTTTCTTTAAGCTTGTAACAGATATCACATTTGTTAAAGCGGCAATGGTTAACGAAGTCACTAACAAGTCAATTACGAGTCGATCGTTTTTAGTTAAGAAACTTGCCCCCCAGGTCATATTGCTTGCCCATCAGGGGTAGAACGCATAGCAAAGGGTCACCACTGTACCCTATTTACGTATGTCCACTCATCTGTCATGCACCCTACCCTAGTGGAAATTTTAGTGGTTTTCAGAGGGGGACATCTTTTTGTTAGTGTTTTTCTAGTGGTTTGAGCTCAGAATAATAATAACACAAGAACAAGCCTATACAGTCAATCACTCAGTGCGCAGTGTAGACAGATGAGCTATACATACCTATAGAGATATGTGTATGACAGCTAGGGATGTTAATCAACTACTTACGTACCAATTAACGAGATGTCGATAAGTTATTTGCATTGGGTGCATAAGTATACTTACCGGTTTTATTTTGCATCTAATACTTTACGCAGAAGAAATCTTGCGGGAAAGCTAGTTGATTTATTAAATAAAAAAAAAACGTTTTGTTAATGTTTTTTTTATTAACAATTTATGTTTTTTAAAAGCATTTATTTAAATTGCATTGCAATGTATGTATGAATGATTGTTCGGATGAAATCTTACAACTCAATTTTGAAGCAGATATCTTTAAGGTGGTAAGTAACTCTCGGCATGGCGCGAAACTCAAATTTTCTAACTTAATCAAAAATGAATACTTTTGCCAGAATAATAAAAAAATGCGAAAAACATTGAATTTCACGATTAAGAAGAGGTTTATTGTTGATGAAAGATTGTTCTTCATCAGTACTGATAGTTTAGCTCTCTCTTCTTCCGCGTAGGTATGTAAAAAAGTTTAAAAGAATTCGCGCATGTAAAAAACCAGCTCCCACATACTAATCGTTATTATCACATATTATCGTTTTTGAAAGACAGAGTCACCGATTTTGTGTATATATAAGAAACTTGATTTGGTCTTTCACCCTATACAATACATACACAAAATCAGTAGGTCTGTCTTCCAAAACCGTTGCAACGTTCCAATGTGGGAAACGGCTTTTTTAGATACGCAAAGTCATTCAAATTTTCAATATATATAAAACTCTTCCGTTACTGACTGACTGACTGACTGACAGACAACGCAGAGCCAAAACTACTGGGCGTAGCGGGCTGAAATTTTGCATGTAGGTTCCTTAGGGAGTGTAGGTGAGCACTAAGAAGGGATTTCCCGAAATTCCCACGGGAACGGGAAAAAACGGGAATTTTATATTTATGAGAAATCTGCGCGGGAAAAACCGCAGGGCAGCCTCTAGTTATTAATAATTTCCTTTTCACAAAAAGAGACCCCGGCCTTCAATAAAATAGGTAAAGTCACGGACTAGGAGGCCGTAACAGATTTGTCTATGGTTTTGTCACTGTATTACCAAAGAACAAGAGCTATTTTGCAATACAGAAATAACGGAAGTGTTACGCCGATCGTGTCCGCCACTGTACTAAAACTTTTCCTGAATGTAACAAATACTTTTGTGAAAACCACATCAAAATCGGTTCAGCCAAACTCGAGACAATCGCGGACAAACACACATACATACATACAAGTCAAACTGATAACCTCCTTTTCTGAAGTCTGTTAAAAACGAATACTTTCGTCATAATAAATAAAAAACACAAAGATTTATGAATTTTGCGCCATACCGAGAGTTTCCACCTTAAATCCGCCCGGCCGGCTAGAGTTTTAGCGAGAAAACAAACACCGATTGATTTTTATATCTTATAGTAGATAAAAGCTAGAAGATTATCATAAGATTTTAGTGATACAGTTACATTACTAACCTTGAGGGAGGCCTATGTCCAGCAGTGGACGTCCTACGGCTGAAATGATGATGATGAGTTACATTACTATACTCTGCAGATTATAAACATTTGATAAAAAAACATCGACTCTAACGTTGGTCGCGGCACATCACTAAAATCTCGAGTGGGGAGCAAGTGGGGAGTGTGGTTAGGTGCGGTGTGGAGGCGGGCTTGTGGGTACCCGCCTCTCGCGTCTCCTTCAACCCCGCGATTATTGAATTGTTTTTATAAAAATAAGTATGAAAATTGACTTACCGGTGAAATGTAACACTTGATTTCGATTTGGTGTGTTTTCTGTTATCATTTTTGCAACAATCAACTGCACATTTCACCATAGTGACGGCGAAATACGAACAAAATCTCTCCAGGACCGCACGGTGCAAGTAATCATCACAGACTATAGACGCTCGCGGCGGGAACGCCTTTTTGTTCTCACCTGTGTCTACTGTTCCCACTTGGATGTACTCCCTCTATAGCTGTAATGTATACTCTAAGGGTTTGAGGAGCCTTAACTGGTGGATTGCTATTTCAACCGTTGGCAACACTGTCGTCGAGTATCTCTACGAGATCTCTACTCTAGCTAGTTGGTCTGTGGTCGGGTCGAGGGAATTTCTCGATTTTGGTAACTTTACATGTAAATATTTTATTTTTAATTAATCAAATCCTACGAATTAAAGACAAAAATATAGGTACACCTACATATTTTTAATCGTTCGGTCAGTGGGTCGTTTTAGGCGTTCATCATTACTCTTTACGCTGCAACTGCTCAAAGAAAAAAATGGAGCAGTAATAGTGAGCAGTAATGGCGACAACAGAAGACACTGAAAGTACAACTACGTCCGCTGACGAGAACACTGGAAACCTCTGCGACAACCCCATCAGGGATACCCTTGCGGAGGGGCTGCTGGGCCTGCTAAAGCCCACAGTCGATCAGCTTGACGACAGGGTCCGAGCTACTAGGTGAAAATTACTATAAACTAATGCTAATTCTACTTCAGTTTTACACTTATGTACTTACTGTTTATTGTGTACATAGGTAATATGGCATAATATTATCTAATTACTTTTTTATTGTACAATTTTCAGAATATCCCAGCTGGAACTTAGACAACAGATTGAATCACTCAACGAAGAACTGCAAAAGGTCCGGGAGGCTCTTAACAACCATCCCGACCTAGACCCCTATGTAAAGAAATTAATTGGTTGCAAACACAAAGTCACAGTTGTGCTCAATGTCCTGCAGGCCTCCCAAGTAAGAACTTTTTACATATTTATATTGAATTATTGATTGAAAACAGAATTTAACTTATACTACTATTTCTTTTTTTTTTGTTTTGAATTTGACGCTATCTGCGATTACCCCAGTTCACTATAAGTAGATATTGTACAGGATAGTAGACTTTGTCAGAATCCATTACATTAGATGGATCTCTATAATATGCTTAGGATCCTCTTGGATCCAGCTCCAGAGTGCCTTTTAAGGCGTTTGGTGGGGTTTGACTGGACCAATTCCTGGGCCAGCTGGTTTGGATGCTTGTTAAGTCGAATTTTGTAGTTGGAGCAACAGATGGCTATCTCTTGGTGGACTGTTGGTACTCTCAAAAGTTGGTGGATTTTGGTGTTTTTAATGAACCGAGGAGCATTACTAATAGTTCTTAGAACCATATTTTGGTGTCGTTGAATTTTTTGTATATTTGAGTTAGCGGCGCAACCCCACAATTGAATTCCGTAGGTCCATGGGCTTCGATACTACTTTATAGATTAGCAGCTTGTTGTCAAGGGAGTGTTTAGAATTTCTTCCCAGAAGCCAGTGTAGGCTTCTGAAGTGTATAAGTTACTACTATTTCTGTACATGAGAAAAATTTGCAATCATGGGATCTTTATATATATTTTTATATACTTAACAGGACAGATTAAATGAAATAAGGCGCATGACTGGTAAAGACAAGAAGGTTCGCACAGAGATTCTCGCACGAAAACCACCAGAGCCTGAGCAAAGCACCAGCGGAGTCAGAGTCACAGACCAAGGATCCATAAACTAGAAATAATGGAGACTCCATACCAAAATCATATCAACAAAGCAGACTTTAGTTATGTGTATGAACCTGCAGAGGACAGTTTTCTTCTGATTGATGCATTAGAGAAGGACTTGGACTATTTGAAAACTAAAAAGCCTATGTTCTGCCTCGAAGTAGGCTCTGGCAGTGGCATAATTATAACTGCATTTGGAATGGTGTTTCCCCATTGTTTTTGTTTGAGCACTGATATAAATCTTAAAGCTTGTACTATGACTAAAAGCACTGCTGAACATAATAAGGTTATAGTGGATACAGTGAACATGGATTTGTGCAATTCTTTTTGTGATAGCAAGTTTGATGTTATTATCTTTAATCCACCATATGTGGTTACAGAAACGAATGAGTGTGGAGGATCAGACATTGTAGCTAGCTGGGCGGGTGGCCTTAAGGGTCGAGAAGTCACTGACAGGCTACTTGATATTATACCAAAGAAACTTGCACACAATGGTGTCTTCTATATTCTGCTTATCAAAGAGAACATTCCAGAGGAAGTTGTTGAGATCATGTCTAAGCATGGATTTCAAGTTGAAACAATTATTAAGAGAAAAGTTAGAAATGAACAACAGTTTGTTTTGAAATTTTTTAGAGCTGTATGATGTATTTTGTTCACTTAAATGAAATGTTTGTAATTTAAAATAAGTTTACACATTTCTGTAGAAGAATAAAAGAGTATATTTTGTAAAAAAAAGTAAGTGTATAAATTGTAACTTAATTATTATAAATAACCTGTTTCAGGGAATAATCTATAGGCACATATTAAAATGCATTCTGTGTAGTTCTGTCTTAGACAAATTACATACTAGTCTTTCAAATTTTTTCTGACAGCTTCCCCGAAGCTTTTAGCACCATCCTGGTTTTCTTCATAGCCTGGCAGTGTGGCACAGGCCTTTGTCCAGCGCTGTATGTTGGGGAACTTTGAGATGTCCCAACCAACGGCCTGCAACAAGCACAATAAAGACCGAATTTTATGAAATAAACATTTTGATGAATGATTTATAATATTAGCAAAAACTTCTGGAACACGCTTTTGTTTTCAGTAGGAAAGTTAAAATCCTGTTAGTCTACTTCTTTGAATTGTGCTTATTCTGTAGCTGTTACAAATTTATTACATATTTTAACTTGTGCAACAGATACCTATTAAGCCAAAAACAATTATGTACAGTGGCGGACTAGGAGGCCGTAACAAATTTGTCTATGGTTTCTTCAGCCCTAGACTGAATTACCAAAGAACAAGAGCTATTTTGCAATACTGAAAAACCGGAAGTGTTACGCTGACCTTGTCCACCACTGTAAATTGATTTCACTTACAAGTATGCTAGATAGAGAAGCAAAGATGAAAGTGTCAGCAATAGTGCAGTGGTCTCCAGCCACCCACTTGCTGTTGCTCAAGAACTGTTCCAGGAATCCAAGGGTGGTGTTTAGATCATCTTTCAGATTCTCTTTAATTTCTTTCTCTCCTAAGAATAAAATGGGAAACTGAAAAAAAAAACATATTTTATGATATTATCACCAACTCAATAATAAGAATGCAATTTTTTTTTTTTAAGTTTTAGATTGTTAGAAAATAGACAATAACTGTACCTACTATGTTTTCTTTGATAATACCTAGGTACTAACAAATTACTGAGAAATTGTTACTCTCAACTCAACTTACACAAATGGCTCTTATTTTCACATACAATGAAGAGCTATCAAAGTATAGCCGCTGGTTAACAACAGCACGCTTCTGCAAGTCTTTAGGGTATAGCTGGTCATCTTTGCCATACTTGTCTGCAAGGTACGATGCAATAGCTCGGCTTTCCCAAACCACAAAGCCATCATCAACAAGGGTTGGTACACAATGTTGAGGGTTTATCTTCAGAAACTGTTCCCCAAGTTGCTCCTTCTTGAACAAATTTAAAATCTCAACTTCGATGGGGACTCCGATTGCTCGTGCTGCTAAAAGTGCCCCGCGCGAGGGTCCACTTAACGGAAAGTGGTAAAGTTTTATAGGTGACATTATAGAATATAGATTAGGTTCAGCTTCTATCGCAAACGACACGCAAGAAATAGATAAGTAGATATCAGAAACAGTGAAAGAAACAGTACTACCTACGTGATTTAGGTACCTAGGTACTTCTAATATAGGCAGCTAGGCAGGCACTCCTCTTACCAGAGAGAAGGTAGGTAAATCACTACGTTTCATTACGATATTGATGTCCGCTATTTTACCTACCTGCTTTTTTTTCGCCCATTCTAGGCAGTGGAAGCATTGAACTATTAGGCTTCAAACGCACAGGCGGATTTTTATCCGCGCGGTAACAAACCGCGCGGATAAAAATCCGCTGTTGCGGTTTTATTTCCGCGCGGTTGGAAAGGTTGTTATTTCATTTTCAACCTTATTCATAGGCCACGAAGGTACAGGCAAATTTTTAGCCGCGCGGAAATAAAACCGCGACAGCGGATTTTTAACCGCGCGGTTTTTTATCCGCTGGTGCGCACACTTCCATAGGATTCAGTATGTTACATAAAATCCGCGCGGCAAAAAACCGCCTGTGCGTTCGTAGCCTTAGGCTTCAAACGCACAGGCGGATTTTTATCCGCGCGGTAACAAACCGCGCGGATAAATATCCGCTGTTGCGGTTTTATTTCCGCGCGGTTGGAAAGGTTGTTATTTCATTTTCAACCTTATTCATAGGCCACGAAGGTACAGGCGAATTTTTAGCCGCGCGGAAATAAAACCGCAACAGCGGATTTTTATAACAGCGGTAACAAACCGCGCGGATAAAAATCCGCCTGTGCGTTTGAAGCCTTACCAGAGAGAAGGTAGGTAAATCACTACGTTTCATTACGATTTAATGTCCGCTATTTTACCTACCTGCTTTTTTTTCGCCCATTCTAGGCAGTGGAAGCATTGAACTATTATTACTAGCGTATTCTCGATGTCCGTTACGTCCGTCTCCTTCGGGAACTGAATAAAACTGACGCAACCGCGCGGTTTTTTATCCGCGGTGCGAATAGTATGTACATTCCAAAAGCGGATTTTTATCCGCGCGGCGAAAAAACTGCGCGGATAAAAATCCGCCTGTGCGTTTGATGCCTAAGGTCTTGAAGTTTTTATAGCTAGCAACCCTTTTTTTTTCTGCTCGATTCGTTCGTTCGAATTTCAAATTCAAACGCTTTGCTGTTTGCTTGCCGTGCTATCCATTGTTTCTTTTCGCAATTTCTTTCTTGTTTTTATTGTAGTAAATCTGCTGATATCTTGTAAGTTTATTGCTGAGATCAGCGAATCTCTGCGTTTGGTGCCTGAGAACCAACGCTTCGGTCAATTGTATTGTGCTGCACCGATACCATTCTATCTTCATTCCTCGTCGGCACCATGTCTGACAGAGAAATTTACTATTCGGAGAAATATTACGACGAGGAGCATGAATACCGGTTAGTATAACTAGCAAACTATTCGGAACTAAAGTTTGTTTTACCTTCGTCAGTGGGTAGTCAGTAAGAAGATATCTAAACCAAAACGACCCACTGAACAACATTTCAGTTCGTTGAATTGCATGATTCTCAGTCGAAATAATCTTTGGGTGTAACACTATAAGTACACAACACATTGCGAGCAGGCGGTAACATGTTTGGTCTCTATTTATTTTTTTTTTTTTTTTTTTATATTTACAGGCATGTAGTTCTACCTAAACATATGGCGAAAATGGTACCGAAAAACCATCTGATGTCAGAGCAAGAGTGGCGAGGCATTGGTGTTCAGCAGAGTCAGGGATGGGTCCACTACATGACGCATCAACCTGGTACGTATTTTCACTTAGACTTATCTAATAAGTACATAGTGGTAGTGAATCTAAGTAAAAGCAGTGTGTCTATAACCTCTAATCATCTTTATTTTCTTTTAGAACCACACATCCTGCTGTTCCGGCGAAGAACATCAAAACCACCTGAAAAAAAGTGAAGCTTAGTGTTGTGTACAGTGTTGACTAGGACGGGGTTTAGGTTTTATCTAGTTTTAATTGAGGCTCACAGCAAACTGAACTATCAAATTTCCTATCTGCTTGCTTATTACTAATTTAACACTGACAAAGGATATAACCTTATAAGATAAAGTGCCTTGTGTTTGCTGTGAGCCACAATGATGTTGATCTTCATTCCTTAACTAATATAAGATTCTCTCATTGCATAATTTAGTCATTAATTTTAAGGAGTCACCATAATTGTTGTGACTTTTGTCACATATTCAAAATGCATTACTATCATTAATTAGCAAATACCAGAAGTGTCACAAGAAAAATTTGAGGTGCATGGGGGAAAAGTAATAAGCAGCAAGAGTGTCAAACAAATACTTTTAACACATATTAAAAAAATTGCATGAACTGCCTAAAATTTACCAAAATGCTGCAGGCTGCATACTTCTTTCACCTTAAAATATTAATCAAAACTTTAATCTTGTAAATCAATACTCTTGGCCTGTGTCTGTGTAATATTATGCATGTTTACAACCAAATCAAATATTTTAAAGTTTTAGCTTCTGTTTGTATTGTATTGTATTTGAATCTAATAAAATTATTTGGTGCTACAATTATATAATTTTTATTTCTTCTGCATATGAGAGATTAGCTTATTAACCTTATCTAAATTTTTTGATACTAGATCATCTAGTATCAATTCAAACTTTGAACAACCTAAAAAAATATTCAATACTAGCTGTACCCAGTAGTGTTAAAAAGTAACCTATGTGTTAATCCACTGTGGCAGCTAACTGCATACCATACCAAATTTAATTGAAATTGCTCCAGCCGTTTAGACATGCAGAAGTTAATTACCTACATAACACTTTCTAACTTGAGCCTATCTATTATTTAACAATTTAAACAGGTGTTTCAGAGAACACCTAATATACATCACAGATGTATTCAGCTTACATACCTAAGAACATTTCCCAAAGCAACAAAATAAATATAAGCGGTCCCATACATCAGCTGATTGAACCAAACTATAATACCAATGTATGGAACAGAAAATTTTTATTTTGAGATTTGAACCAGTGTTGATTTGGGAAAGATTTTAGGTAAAGTGAGCTGAATGGCTCCTTTAATTTATTACTGCCTTGTCAGAAACACCCAGTATGGGCAAAAGTTTAGTGGTCCTGCAACTTTTGCTAGAATAAAGGTATTGAAAATGAATATTGCATTGCAGAGCAGAGTATTTTTTGTCTTGACTTGAAGGAACTTATGTTTATCACATACTACTAGCCGGCGAACTTCGTACTTAAGTATTATATACTCTGTGCTACAACTATCTTGTGCACGTAACTTATAAACCTTCCTCTTGAATCACTCTATCTATTAAAAAAGACCGCATCAAAATCCATGGCATAGTTTTAAAGCTTAAGGCTTGGTGGTTCAAAAATTTGTGTTTTTGAGATTTTTTTAAACAATCTGAGACATACAAAATTGATGTCTTCATTCTGAAAAAAATATATGTGTTAGTTAAGGATCTAATCTAGTCATCATACTAAAGGGAAATAGGATCTAATTAATTTTAGTTGATAGAAAAAAATCTCAAAGTTACCCCTTTTTGTTCCGTTTTTTCCATTTTATTTTTAAACCGCTGATTGTTTTTATTTGATTTTTGGAATGAAAATTGCTGACCTTAAATTTTAGACATACTACTATAGTAAGAATTTTTAAGTTTAACGAAAAGACAAAAAACCAGCAAAAACTAAAAAAAAACATCGTTTTCGCGCGGTCCGATGCCATGCCGCGCCGCTCCCTACCCCGTCAGTACCCTTGTGGCCACGGCCGAGGCCGGTTCTGTGTCAAATTTTTGTTTTCGCGCTCTCGTATTTCGTTTTATTTTTATTCAAATGTAAACAAAATTTGACAACAGATGTCAAAACAATGAACCATAACATCTGATTAGGATCTGTATGGAGCTGAAAGAAACCAATTTTGATACCGATATTACATTTATAAAACCGTCGCATTACAAACTATGTTTTTTATTCCCACAAATAAAACTTAAATCATAGGTTACTTATTATATAGTTATATCATATCTTTGTTAGTTCTGTGGCGCCGATAACACAATATTAATATTACATTAGCACAATATTACGTGGTATACTTACTCAAATTACTTTAAGAAGGCAGTAATTTATGTCTTAATAGAAAATGTTTCCTTTTTATTTAACGCTTTTCGGTTTTTTCGGCTGTTTAATTTTTTGATGAAAAGATTTTATTTTTTGCTTTTCAGTTTAATTTTAAGGAATTCCCCCCCCCCTCACTTCAAGGTTCACCTTCACCTCAAATCACCCTCCAAACGCTGGTCTCACACCCCTGAAGGTGGTCAGACGACCTGGTAAAGGTTGCGGCCTATGTCCAGCAGTGGACGCTATCGTGTGAGATCGGCTGCTTAAAATCAAAACCTAGTAACTCGTTTTAACAAAAATATTCAGGAGAGCCAAAAAACGGGTCGACCACTTTAATTCGTTGCCCCGAAGAAACCAGACGCAATAGCGATTTCGGTGTTTGACCAAAAGTTTGACTATATTGTTGACTATAGTCACACTTAAATCGATCCCACTATTTTTTTTTTTTAATTTACCCAAATATGACAATGAAAACAATTTCAAAACATAGTATTTCACACTTAGTTAATTAACTAAGTGTGAAATACTATGTTTTGAAATACAATCTCTGAGTTAATTCTCTACTTTTTAAAGCAATTTATATTTTTAGTTGTACGTTTCGAATGAAAAATGTTATTTTTTGAAGTGCATTCATTTAAAAGTTATACAAATGATTTATTTGTGGCAGAATTAAGTTTTGTTTACTATTTGGTTACGACTCGTGGTTAATTCAGCCAAATTTGTATACTGTTTTTGTAACTTACTAAATTCCATCAAAATTTGATTGATTTTATAATCGGCGCCAAATTCAAAACATAGTAAGTCAGCTTTCAAATTCATAACCTAGTAAGTCGGTTGAGTTGCTAGGTTTTTTTATTTGTAATCCGACATGCGCTATGTTAAGAATATGTACTTCATGGAAATTTCAATAACTTTTCCAAATTGGGTAGACTTAAATTAAATTTTATTTTTAAAATTACGTTAGAAACTGGGTGTTTTAAGGTTCATATCAAATCTATACCGCCTAGTAAGTCGAAAAATGACAAAAATGGTTTTTTTGCAAAAACACCAGTTACTAGGTTTTGAATTTGGGCAGCCGAGATGATGATGATGATTATTATTATATTAGTCGGCGAGGCGCTTCTCCAGAAGTCCCCCAGAGTCCTCCAGAAGAAGGCAGGTAGTCGCCACTTACAATGGAACTGGTGGGGCGAGTGTTGAAAATTTTGCGGTTTTTGTAATCCAATCGTCGTAGGTCGCCAATTTAGAGAACTCCTATGTCCGCCCGCCTGCAGTAGAAATAACTCCAGAGGTTGAAGAAGGGATGATATATTTACACATGGTTAGGTACACTATTTACAAGAAAATGAATGCATGTTAATGTGTACAGCGGCTGAGATGTACTGCCTAGCGCACGCAGGGCGTTGCGCGAGGCGTCGTGCGGGGCGTGCTGCGCCCAAATCAAATGTATAGCAATAGTATGAGACCGTTTACGGAGACGCGCATAGGCCTATGTTCGATATCGTATAAGGAAACGCGTCGGCTCCCGCGGCGGCGCCCGCGGCGGCGGCGACCGTGGTGGCGCCTGCGTCGGAACCCACACGACATCCCGCACAACACGCCGCGTCTTCGTAAAGGAGGCCTTAGGGTGTGATTTTAGTTCCAAATAAAAAAAGTTATCAACTCAAACTATATCGTTATTTGTTTTAAATTAAAACAACCAGTAATGTTTTATTTATATTGAGAAAACACTACAAAAAGGGTTTACTTTGATATTTATTTCTACAGAGTGAAATTCATTACATCTTGTTACTTTTTAATAACTTGTCTAAACTAAATCCTACATCTATATTTTTCAGAATTAAGAAATCTGTTTTATATTTCTCAGATGGTTTAAAAAAAACTCGTTATTACAAATACCTTACCTAAACGCAAATTCTTGTGCGCTGAAACGAAAATCGGAAAGAAAAATTGTGCGGTAGGTATAAACATCTCGATTTAACTTCGGCTTGTATGAAAAGTAATAAAATTTAAAACTGCCGCGACATTTCGCATTTCGACGCGCGCATGTCACAGCTGCGAGGGTGGGGGACCCTCATACCTAATTAGGTAAGAAGCTTCAAAGTACAGGCCGTTAAAGATATAAGCATACATAGGGACAGACGCGGGAAGCGACTGTTTTATACTATGTATTGCTTAGGTTTTTTACACTTTTTTATTTTTATGTAGCCAAGTTAGTGTCCCACTACTACTAAGCATAAAGATATCAAGATATTTATTGCAACTTAGTGTGTATATGGTGTTAATAACCGTTTGTTTTCCAAAATAAATTAAAAAAAAAAAAAAAAAAAAAGGTACATAGCACTTAAAACTTAGTTACCTGGCAAGGGTGTAGCAATGTGGACTTTTGTCCAGAAGGGTTCACTTAAACTAACTTAATATTATAACACAGGCATAAATTGTATTACATTATAGATAAGTAAGTACCTATTTCTGCTTTTGTGTTTTAACTTTAACTTAAAGCTTGCAATAGTTCTGTTACACGAATATCACTTATTAAATGTTCTACTTGCAAAAAATCGTACCATTGTCAATGCCTAAATATTATGACAACAGCAGTGTACATGGGCCAATACTCAGTCATAGAGCGGCTCCTGCATAGAAAAATTTTACTCTCTAGTCGAGAAGAATGATAACTACAAACAAATTATAGGTAGACAAAAATCGCAAGTTTGGATAGGGAGGCCCAGAGAGGGCGCGGCGCTGCGAGGGGCTAGAAATACGCGGGAAATTAATATAACCTAATGCGCATTGAATTATAATTTAGTTTGTTAGTTTGGCACTAAACCCAGCATCCACCGAGACCTAAAAATTAAAAAAACAAAGTTCAAAAACACCTTTTTAATTATCAATATGTTTTACAAAAGTGCAATGATTTAGAAAAGAACAAAAAATAAAATATATAATTTCTTTTTTACAAAAAGATACAATAAACAGATACATACATAAACAAGAAGTCGGTTAAAATAGGTACAAAAACCTTTCCCTGAACGTAACAATTATTTTTCTGAAAACCGCATCAAAATCGGTTTAGCCAAAAGCGAGATAATCGCGGACAAACATACAAACATACAGGTCATACTAATAACCTCCTTTTTTTAAGTGGGTTAATCTAAGAATCTTTGGTCTAAACAGAACTATTGGGTCAATATTAAAAGTTTAAAGTTACAGAACAGTTTTTATGGCAAATTTCATGATCAACATAATTTCGGCCGAAGAACCTACACTGCTGAAAATTATATCAATACATAGTATAAAACAAAGTCGCTTCCCGCGTCTGTCCATATGTATGCTTAAATCTTTTAAACAATGCAATGGTAACAAATAAAGATTCTGATTCTGATTCTGGATTTTTATGCGTTTTTTTTTTTTAATATAAGAGTGATTCAAGTTATACATGAGCAACATAATAATAGGTTAGGCGGTACGAAGTACGCCAGGTCGACTAGTTTTGTGTAAATCAGAAATTAAATTGTTGTTTATATGATCTTAAAAAAGTAAATTTATGTTAAGTTGATTGATTATAATAAAGTGTCTACCCACTTACGACAAACATTTTGAAAAAAATTCAGCTAAATCGGCTTAGCCATGCATGATCAAGTTTTAGCGAATAAGAATAATTTTAGCAATATAGATAAGTGGAAAAGTGTATGAACACGTTTTATGTTTTGTACTACTGTACAAGATAAACTATAAAATAAACTAATCATCAGAATTCGTTTAACCGTTCGTTTAGTAAGTATAACTTATTATAAGCATCGATTCAATCAATTGGAAAAGCGAAAAGGTATACAAAGGTATTGTTAAAACTTAATCTTAATTAATGACAAAATACTAGACACAATAAAACTAACGAATGAACAAAAAACAAGAAACTTAACCTTTTAACCGCCAACCACTTGATATGAAGTAGTCACAAAGTTCTCCCACCACGCCAAGCACTTCTCTGGAAGTAGCTTACATTTTTACATTTTATGACCCAACTATATGTTCTAAAGAGAAAAATCCAATTGGATACTGTTCTTGAAGCTTCTGTGAACGAATTCATATTAACAGATGTTGTGAAAAGTTAATAAACTTAGAATAATAAGACGATAAACTTTAAGAAACTTTCAAATGAAAAATAGTGTGCTCTCCCACGCCAAGTACTTTACTGGAAGTGGTCTAGTGTTGTGACATTACTCGGAATTTTCTATGATTCCTAACAAATATATTTTTTAAATTATTATAACTATACACCTTTTCAACCATCTCATAACGTGTACGCATAGTGCGGACTAGAATAATATAATTTCTATTAGAATTTACTATTGATTCCTCCATTGTAGACATAACAAATCCTGGCCATTGAAAATGTCGACAACAATTAATAAGGCAGGCGGGCGGCTCTAGCGCAGCAACCCGTTCATCAGTTGTTTGATATATATCGTACGCCAAGCACTTGAGGTGAAGTGCTGCTGTGACGTCACACAAGCAAGACAAGTTTTTTAGTGCTGTGCTAAAGAGTGGACTTTTTGGTACATTGTGTCTAGACTGTTGGTACGCTCAGCGTAAAAATTAGTGAAAGTACATCTACAGATTAATTGCGCTGCGCATTTTCCAATGGTTTTAATTAAAAACTAATAAAATACTGTTGAATTGAATTAAGTCAGTTTGGATTTGGTCGTAAAGGTACCTACCTACTAATACTACGTTTACTTCGAAACGTGTACACTTAGATCTACAAATGGTCATCACAGATTTTTTACAAACATCCATACATAGCTGGGTAAACGCTTAAATAGACACCATAGAATTGAATATTTGCCTATAGAACAAAATCACGTCTTTTTAAAAAAAGCTTTCAACACATTAAACGGTATTCACAAAGTAACTTTTTTCATAAATACACCAAAATTCTTATGTAGTTAGTACTCAGTAAGAAATACCCAGCATAACTTAAAAAAAAAAAAATTGGCAATTAATTCCATAAATGGGTTTGATTTGTTTGCTCAAGCTTTAGGTACCAGTGCTCAGAGACAAATAGTTGCCGCATTATGTTGTCTTTGTGTGTAAGGCATGTTGGATAGGCAGGTACCCCGCCTATGCGTTCATGCTAAAACAAAAGCGTCGATTCCAGGTAAGAATACTCTGCAAAAAACCCTTTACAAAAATGTGATTTATGACTTTGTTTACCTTAAAAATTATTCTTTCCCACGGCTTCTACTACTGGAATACAGATTTGCAGAGAACCATTAGGACCTTAGCTCATAATTTGTTTTTTTTTTTTTTGAACTAGTTAAAAGTACATTAAATAAAACTCTACAACATATATTTGTTTACGTTGTCATGTAAATGAGATACTTCAGGAAATTAAGAAATCTCTTTGATGAAGTGTAGAGGTTGTAAAAAGAGACTTTATAGTATTTTACAATTATTTGTAATTTTTAATTTAAATCTTAGTTATGTCCTCAAAATTAAAACAACCTTTGATTTTACATAGTTCTTTATAATGATGTTTTGGATACGATGTTATCTATGATTGATTTATGGCAATGGTCGAGGGAAGATTAGCTACAAAAATAAAATATATTAATTTTTAGATTTTAAATTTA
Source organism: Euspilapteryx auroguttella (assembly GCA_951802225.1). Lineage (NCBI taxonomy): Eukaryota > Metazoa > Arthropoda > Insecta > Lepidoptera > Gracillariidae > Euspilapteryx > Euspilapteryx auroguttella. Next base: position 4,441,435 of record OX637656.1, read on the forward strand.
TAGAAAGTATAGTTTTAATTTTGTACATATTTTTATTTGAGGACGAAAGAGAATAATTAAAAAAAAAAATAATTTGCCAAAAGAAAACTAAGTACTTTTATATATTTTTTATCTAGAATTACTTAATTACTTACGTATTTATACAAAAACAAGAGGCTGCCCCGCGGTTTTTCCTGCGCAGATTTCTCATAAACACAAAAATCCCGTTTTTTTCCGTTCCCGTGGGAATTTCGGAAAATCCCTCTTAGTGCTGACCTACACCCCCCAAAGAACCCACGTGCCAATTTTCAGCTTTCTACGCCCAGTAGTTTCGGCTCTGCGTTGTCTGTCAGTCAGTCAGTCAGTAACGGAAGAGTTTTATATATATATTGATAGAAAGAACGCGCGTTCGGTCGGTGCGAAGCCTAGATCCCTCTGGAGGGGCACGATGAGGACCGATTTTATGTATGATCACGCATAACTTTTTACTGTGTGGACCGATTTTGATAATTCTTTTTTTAATCGACAGGGTATACCTTGAAGTTGGTCCCATAAAAATTTGGAAATAAAATTCCAACCCTAAGGGTGGAAAAATAGGGGTGACTTTATTGTTCACTCACAGATTGTATTGCCGTGTTGTGATTTACATGAAAACTGCTAGGTATAATTATGAGTCTTTTTTATATAAATGTTAATAATCATAATCTCAGCCGATAGACGTTTTGATACCTACTTACAATATCTTTGGAAATGAAATAAAATCAGCCAAAAGACGTCCACTGCTGGACATAGGCCTCCCTCAAAAATTGCCTCACCGACCGGTCGTGATCGAACCTCATCCTGTTAGTCCCTCAACCTTCACCAGGTTGTGTGGCCACCTTAAGGGGGGCGACCACCCTGTGAAGGGTGATTAGCTAGGGTCAAAAATAGTTAGCCAAAAAAAAACTGAAAAGCAAAAAATAAAAACTTTTTATCAAAAAATTAAACCGCCGAAAAAACTGAAAAGCAATAAATAATAGGGAAACATTTTCTATAAGGCCTTAATTTACTCATTTCTTAAAGTAATTTTGGATTACCAAGAAATTTTGAGTCGGTGCCACAGAATCAACGAATAAAGATAACTAAATTACCTGAAATTCAAAGAAATAGCCGAAAAACGTGTGCCGCTGCGCATCCGCTTTACGTAAATAATGAATTTGCTTGTGTGGTGTGGCGCCGACTTAAAATTTCTAGGTAATCCAAAATTACTTTAAGAAGTGAGTAAATTAAGGCCTAATAGAAAATGTTTCCCTATTATTTAATGCTTTTCAGTTTTTTCGGCGGTTTAATTTTTTGATAAAAAGTTTTTATGTTGTTACGAGTGTTAGACAAATTTACCCAACAACTTCCATGTCCCAATTGCCAAATATTTGCGAAAACCGGTGTCCAAGCCCTATTTGCTATTTTATTTATTGGGACTCCCAATACAACTCAATTTAATAAAGCTTAACGTCTATTGGTTTTTTCAAATTATAAGCTTTACAATACTACTATACGTTTTTTTACTAACAACTATAGCTTTTGGAGTATACATTGACGTGTGTTTCCAAGCCCGTTGTTCAGGTATGATTTAATGAAATATCCCGCCACGCTCATGACAGAAATGGTGCCTTAAACTGTAACGAGAAATGCATTACATCACATGTGACTCATGAACTTAAAATTATTAAGTTACTTGAGTGAGATTATTTTGATTGGTACATAAATCGTTTTATTAAAAACTAGTCCACCCGGCGAACTTCGCACCGCCTAACCTATAACTATCTTGTGCACGTATTAAACTTATAAACCTTCCTCTTGAATCACTCTATCTATTAAAAAAAACCGCATCCAAATCCGTTGCATAATTTTAAAGATTTAAATACGATTAAATATAAGATTAAAAAATATGGTACAAAAAAACTATCGACTCTGTGATTACCAACCCTTTAACGAGATCGAACTTCGCAGTTTTTGTGTCTCTCCAGCGCCGAGTACTTGATATGAAGTAGTTAGTGACGTGCCACCGCTTTAGTTTGGTTTATAATTCAGTTGAAAGTAATCAGACAAAACTCCATAAAAGCAAATTCTAATTGGGTCTCTAGCATTACAAAAGTTAAAAAAACGGGAAAATGTTTAGCTTTTCGCATATTAATCACTTCATTGATTATTTTATCTCACATAAAAAAATTGATTGACTTTGTGTGTCGATTGAATTTTGCAATCACTAATGTTTTTGAAGGTAAAATGCCTCGGCGTGGGGGAGCAACCTTCGTTTATTTCTCGCGGCGCCGAAAAGGTTAATGCAACTGCAACAATATTATAAGTGCATTTTGTTTAACTAAAAATTTAATAAGTAGGTATTACATTTCATTTATTAATACATAATTCTGGAATATTAAGCCCAGCGACGTTTGATAAACTGTTCTTTAAATTATATGGCAAATTTTAAAAAGACTGATTGAAAATTTTAAATTATTCTAAGCTACCTTATCAGAAGTAGTCGAACTTTTGAAGATCTGTAGAGCGGTGATATTTTCTCTGCTCCTTCACATATTCAAATCTTCAATTTATTTCACAGTAGTTTATTGTCTGCTGGTAGAAGACACAGGCAGGTGTGTATTTTTTCTCGTCTGCTGAGTCTTTAATCTAAAAATAAAATTAAATCTTAGCTCGTAGCCCACTACGTGAAAACTGTAAAACCTGAATAGGTATTTACATAGGTATAAACAGGGTCACTGGTAAGCAAAACGGATCATTTCAGGAGGTGACAAACAGGTTCATTGCCAATAATTTTAACCCTTAGAGAGCCCTGGTCAAACCCAACCGTTTCCAAGTTATTAACCTTTTCAGTTTTTTTATAATATTGTCACCTTGAGAACATTTTTTTTTATTTAATTTGAATTTTCAAGCATTAGGATATTTCTTTTAAATGCAATTTTTATCCTTAATAAATTGTTTAAATAAAAATTCCTTAAATTGCAAAAATAATAATGATAATATGAGTTTTGCAGCCCTCTCAACTATAATTTTAATTTAATTTTAGCAAAGGTAAATTTTTCAGTTGCATTTTGTGAAGAAATTCACCTAGAAATTTAATCGGAATATTACTTAAAAAAACATCTATACCTATGTCCTAAATTTTTTGGTATTGAATAATAATAATAACACATTACACTTAGAGCCCCTAACTAGGAAGAACCTGTATCTAGGGTACCCAAAACACACACAGAGACGAACATTACACCCAGACCGGAAACAAACATTGATATTCATCATATAAACATTCACCCCGCCCGGGAATCGAACCCAGGTGCAGACGCTTACTCAGTCGACATCACTGCCAATTGAGCCACGGAGCAGCAGTCAATGAATGTCCCCTACTATAACCTCTTAAAATGGTCGGGTTTACTTACCAGTAACCCTGTATATAAAATTGCAGTCCCGAGTGCTGTTGTAGGTGCTCTATATTTATTAGGTATATTTTAATTTCTGTTAAACATTGTTTGGTTTGGCTTCCTGGTAACCCGATAATCGAAATAAACTTCATGCAGAATCGTAATAATATGAAACTAGAACTTAAAAAGGTTATTTTTAAGATAATTGTTAGGATCGAGAAGATTTTAACGGATTAAAAAAAAAACAGAAACTTAAATATTTTCCAGGATAGGCCCTAACTAAAGAATAGCTAAACTGATTACATTAATTATTTTTTTGTTATTTTCTTTAAAATTTGGAGTTGGTTTGTACGAAAAGAAAAATTAGCAAAGTTAAGTGGCCACACGTTGCAAAACTAGCGCCACTTCCGATAAATAATTATATCTTCCAAACTAAACCTGATCTTAGAAATATGCTTTTGTTGCCTAAAGTGACCACTTTTGATTTCACAAACAAATATTTTTTAGATCATTATCCTAAAAGCTACACAACAGAGCCTTAAAAATTCAAAGCAAGGTAATATAGGGCGTCATTGACGCATGTATTTGATTTCGGTCATGGTTTAGAAGATATAATTATTTATCGGAAGTGGCGCTAGTTTCGCACCGTATGGCCCCTTGAACAGAAACAGTTGGTCTTGCATTCCACCAATAGAAGGCGTTTGGAGAAATGATTAGTCATTACATCGCATCAGATAGTAAAATAATAACAGCAAAGCTAACCACATCTTGAATTTCATCCACAGTAGTTTCTTGTCCACCAGGAAGTTAAAATCCACCAGGTTTGTGTCATATTTGCCCAAAGTTTGTACCTTAAATTTGATAAAAAAAATATTATATAATTATTCAAACCCAAACCATCAAAGTAACAGTCGCCATCACTGCCAACTAAGCCACGAAGGCAGTGACGTTAATGTGCAAGCTATTCTATAAGCGAGATCTCGAGGACTAGACGTGACGACAGGCTGCGGGCGACAATCTTTACTAAAATTATAAATGCGAAAGTTACTCTGTCTGTCTCGCTTTCCAGAGAAAACTAATGAACCAATTTAAATGGAATTTTGTATATGGATAGTGAATATAGATTGATATGAAACTAAGCGACTTTTAGACGCGTATTATCGAGGCATTGTCGTTTATATTTAGAGTCATGTCGTCACTTAATAATATTCACTTCGTTATTATTTCAAAGGTTAAAACTCAAATTTACTAGTACATACGAACTAAAAAACGGTCTTTATGTCTAAGAATAACCTCAATGTTACCCAGTAGTTATAATAGTTCAATGATGTTACCTTTGTATTATTTCGGATTCCGGGTTCTGAAAACCGTTTAGTTTTATTGTAGAATCACTTTTTACAGAATTCCGACATGTATAACACCTTCTTTGGTTTTCTTTCATTGCACAATAATTAATCAAGGAAACAAAAAATTAAAAATAACGGCCATTAAAATTGAAAATTTCAAAAACATTATCCATAGAGTAACTTTGACATTTTCATGTAGGGATTTACTTTCTCTCTGATTTTCATAAAATCCAAAGAGAAGTTAGGCACTACTCTACACTGTGTCCTTCAAGCTGTAATCCTCATGATTAAAATCTTCGCTAAGACAAATTCTGAGAATGCAAATAATTAGTCATGAATTGATCCAAATTGGTCCACAAAGTAAAATAATTAGTCCACTTAAACTTTAGAAGTTATAGCCAAATGTTTGTGAGGATTATGGCTTGACGTTCAAGCTGTAATCCTCATCTCTCGTCCAAGAAAACAGTAGGGCCTATGGACTTGGTTCAGGTCTAAATAATTAGTCCTCAATTGATCCACACGACATGCCAAATCTCAGAATCGGTCCTCCAGAGGTTCCGGAGTTATAATGGCATCTTAGTGAGGATTATGGCTTGAACATTTGGCACCTTCAATTATCTCCGGAACGCCTATAGCTATTGGTTTGAAATTTTGCCAAAAATTAATCCTCAATTGGTCCACCAGAAATACAATCACTTCGAACTAGGTTTTCTTTGAAGAAGTACGTTAAAATCATCAGTTTTACTTTTCCATACATTGCGATCCATGTACAGTAGTGCACAGAATAATTGATAAACATTGGTAGTAACCGGTTACCTAATCGATTCTTTAGAAGAGTGAAAGAGGTTTTTGTTAAGTAGTATGTAATTAATTACGTATAAGACGACATCAATTTTATTTTCAACGGGTTTGTTTTGTGATCCCTGGTTGCATTGCAGGTATAAATAAATAAATAATGTCTGCCGACACGGAGGGCATTATACACTTTTCTCTGCTTTTTTATGCGCCCTAGGCTGTTATACAGGGTGTTTCTGACAAGGCGGTAATAAATCAAAGGAGGGATTCTGCTCACCATACCTAACAACTTTCCCAAAGCAAAATGGGTCGAAATCTCAAAACAAAAATCAGCCGTCCCGTACATTGACCCCGTCAGCGATTCGAACCAATGTATGAAAATTCAAAAATTCAAAAAAATTCAAATCATTTATTTGTTAAATGTAGGTACATCAAAATTAGTAGTTACATATTATGATGTGGTAGATGGTAAGTTTAAATGTGAATGTTTAAGTTCTCTACATTTTGCTTTAAAGGCATACAAAATATCTTAATTCTAAGGTCATGCATATATACAATTATACTATATTTACAGTAGGTAATTGAAATTACAATATTAAATGCATTACATTATTTAATTTATAATTTTAATTAATGGAACAGCTGTTATTTTTTTTGAGATTTTGACCCATGTTGCTTTGGGAAAGTTGTTAATTATGGTGAGCAGAATCCCTTCTTTGATTTATTACCGCCTTGTCAGAAACACCCAGTATATTGCTACTAGATTTTGCCTGCAGCTTCGCACGCGCTTTTTTGTAAACGTTATTACTGGTTGTTTTACTACTTAGGAATTTGGAAACATTATTTCTAATCGCACCCGCCATACCCTCCTAAAAATATCTACCTATTTACAATAATATATTTTGTTTAAGCCGCCTCCGTAGCTCAGTAGCTTAGCGCGTTGCGCCTTTGTGGTTGTTTTCTCTGCCTTACCCTTCGGGGAATAAAAGGCGTGAGATTATGTTATGTTATGTTATATTTTGTTTATTTCAGTTCCCGTGGCAACTCCAGGAATTCCATTCTACACTCCACCATTCAGTCTCTGAAACTTATATTCCTAATTATTAATGGGGTTGTACAGTGGCGGACACGGTCGGCGTAACACTTCCGGTTTTTCTCTATTGCAAAATAGCACTTGTTCTTTGGTAATACAGTCTAGGGCTGACGAAACCATAGACAAATCTGTTACGGTCTCCTAGTCCGCCACTGTACAGTCAAGGACTAGGAGGCCGTAACAGATTTGTCTATGGTTTCGCCAGCCCTAGACTGTAAAACCAAAGAACAAGAGCTATTTTGCAATACAGAAAAACCGGAAGTGTTACGCCGATCGTGTCCGCCACTGTACAAGGAAAACTTTTTGTAGATGACGCTCTATATGTTCGGCCCATAACAAACAAGTGAAATACAATAACCAGGCCATTTTTTGTATTTTTTGTTGTTATTTTACACTGTATTGTATTGTATCGCATGGAAAGTATAAGAAAACATAGCTGCAAGAAGAAATTAATGAATGAGAAGGCTTTTTACGTGACAAAAACGCGTACTTCGTGAGCAAGTAAACAATGGGTAAACTTTAGTTTATGTTAGCTACGACTATTTGCTTGTCGTTATCAATAAAACAAAATATAACCTAAAAACAATCAAAGGTTGTATCAAATGTCGAAAAAATATATTCATATTTTAAACCCAAGTGTGAGTGGTTCAGTTGGTAGGTATACTAAGATTCAAATGCATTTTTATACAGCCTGAATAACCAGTTACTATGATTTAGATAAGTTAGGAACCTACGTAGGTATAGTATTTTTTATTCAATTAAATTGTATGAGGGAATAGTGTATATAGCAATAAGTGTAAGGTTGACGATTATAATGAAAACTTTAGAGTTAAGATGAAAAATAGTATGTCTGTACTGAGTTTTAGAAAACCAGTTTTTTTTTTGTTTCTTTACATTATGATACCCTATGCTTCTGTTGAGAATCAGAATGCGGACTCTGTACTTAATGTTATATCAAGATGAACAACTATGGTTATTGCAATGAAGCAACAGTGATTATAAAACTATTTAAATAGATTACATGCTGTATAATAGATATCTTTAGAAACTTTACTACCTACTAAATAGTGTAAGGTTGCCAATTATAATGAAATGAAAACGTAGTTTAATATGAAAAATATATGTCTGTACTGATAAAAAAATACACATAAGTATTTTAGACAACTAGAAAATATTTTAGGTTTTACATTAATATATGTATTTTACTGTTGATTTTAAAATAAATACTTACCTACATTTTTTGGCTAAGATATAATAGTCCTGCCAAAAGCTCCGTTCGCGTTTGATTGATGATTGATAACGCGTGGAGAAGATATCCGTTAACTGTTGGACATAGGTCTCCCTCACAGATTGCCACAAGGACAGACATTTGGAGAGAATGCATCGTAATCGCTATACCGCGCGTTATAACGCTGTGTAGACGGACACAAGGATGCCGAGCAATAAAGTGGTGCGTAGTGGTTGCTGCTGGTGCTGGGTGGCTCTAATAAGCTATGAACATAATTCCTGACATCGAAATATGTAGATATAGCGCTTTTCTAATTTTATTACAAACGTTGACACAAAATGTAACTTGTAACTTTTTTTTTTGTTATTATTTGAATTTACTGTAAATAAAACTAAGTAGGTAAGTAATTACTTTGATATTGTGTGTGTAAAGAAACTATTCCAAACTTTTAATTATAATATACTAAAATATATAAATGATAGTTTTTTTTTTGGTTAAATAATTTGGAACAGTGACGGTACACGCTGCGTAACACTTCCGGTTTTTCTATATTGCAAAATAGCTCTTCTTTGGTATTGGCGAAAAAAAAAAGTGTTACGCCGTCCGTGTCCGAAACGTAAGTACAGAGGCGGTCTATGAAGGCTTAACACTTCCAGTTTTTCTGTATTGCAAAATAGCTCTTGGTCTTTGGTAGGTAATACAGCCTAGGGCGCACGAGACCATAGACAAATCTGTTACAACTACGAATTCTAAGAATAGATTAGGTACCTATGTAACCGGTTACTACCAATGTTTATCAATTATTCTGTGCACTACTGTACATGGATCGCAATGTATGGAAAAGTAAAACTGATGATTTTAACGTACTTCTTCAAAGAAAACCTAGTTCGAAGTGATTGTATTTCTGGTGGACCAATTGAGGATTAATTTTTGGCAAAATTTCAAACCAATAGCTATAGGCGTTCCGGAGATAATTGAAGGTGCCAAATGTTCAAGCCATAATCCTCACCAAGATGCCCCTATAACTCCGGAACCTCTGGAGGACCAATTCTGAGATTTGGCATGTCGTGTGGATCAATTGAGGACTAATTATTTAGACCTGAACCAAGTCCATAGGCCCTACTGTTTTCTTGGACGAGAGATGAGGATTACAGCTTGAACGTCAAGCCATAATCCTCACAAACATTTGGCTATAACTTCTAAAGTTTAAGTGGACTAATTATTTTACTTTGTGGACCAATTTGGATCAATTCATGACTAATTATTTGCATTCTCAGAATTTGTCTTAGCGAAGATTTTAATCATGAGGATTACAGCTTGAAGGACACTCTACACTCTACACATAACTTCATGCTCTACTTTACACACTATCTATGAAAAACAATGTGCTGCCAGCAGAGAGAACAAAATTGCAACTTTCTTAGCTTTTAAAAACATTATTGGTATACAAACAAATCCCTGAAAGCCTATGGGTATCTAATCTCAGAAACAATCCAAGTCTGTGCACTTTTTTGTCGCAGATTCGACAGCATAAGTCGACACCCGCTGGGCTCCTGTCGTTGCTAGCGGACGTGTTTTCTGTTGTTAACTAATTGTTTTTTTGTAATTTTTAAATGTTTTAACTAAATTTGTGATTGGTGCGGATCTGTATTCTCAATTCCTTGTCGCACCTGCGTATTTTAAATTGGAGGTTGCCGCCTATTGGGAGTGGCTAGAACGAGATAGCTTCAATTTACTGTGTTCCCCATCGATCAGAAGAAATTAAAGGGCCGAAAAAGTGGTGAGTCGAAACTGAGATTCGAACCGGCGACCAAGCGATTGCTTTCCAACTGCCTTAACCGCTAGGCCAAGCTGTTGCGTGGCCCCGAGACGAAAGTGGAGACCGCATTCAGACTAGTGCCGAATACGCCACACGCCACCGCTGCTACTACAAAAAAAAACAAGGTCAACGTGCTTATAGTGCAGTGGCTACACAGTTTCTGCAAATACGCTTATTAATGTGTCTTTTGCTTGAAAATATATAACTGAATACTTAAATAATTATTTTTGACAAATATAACTGCTCTTGAATACTGCGAACGCTTTACTAAACTATTTTTTACTTATTCTTGCTGAAAAATCACTGCCTGAATTGTGATAATTTAAGACCACTCTTAACATGACGAAAACCCATCGCACTCCTCAGAAATCACCGCTAAATCAAGGTCAATCTACATCTGAGCCTAACTTAACTGAAATGAATTCTGTGGATCACTCTGTAAGTGAAAATATCACTACGAGAAAACGTCTGCGCATAAATGAGTCACCTTCACCATCCAAGAGTTCAGCAGTAAAAAGCTCAAAACCATGCAATGATTTTGACAAATTTTAGAATGAGCTTATGAACATGCTTACGTCATGGAAATCTGATCAAGATCAAAGACTGACTAGTTGGAAGACCGAACAGGATGCTACCCTCTCAGGAATTGTTAAAGACGTAACGGATCTTAGGAAGCAATGTAAAGAAATACAAAAAACTAATAATGAAATAGAGAAGGGGATGGAGTTTGTTAGTAGAAGTTATGAAGAAATGAAGTTTAGAGTTGAACAACTAGAAAAAGAAAAAGAAGAGAATTCTAAACGCATATCATTCCTGGAAAAACAGCTTAATGATACGCAATTTATTACCCGTACTTCAACTATTGAGATACGGAATGTCCCAGTCAAAGATAAAGAAAGCAATGAGGATCTGACCCTCGTCGTCTCAGCCGTCGGTAAGGTTGTGGATATCAATGTTAAAGCATCGGATCTTCGTGATATCTACCGTCTTCCTGGGAAACCTGGCATTTCTAGGCCTATTGTAGCCGAGTTTAACTCGGTCACAACCAGGAATCAGCTTCTTGCATCAATTCGCCGCTTTAACAAGGAAAGACAACTTGAAGAGAAGCTCAACACACATCATCTTGGCATCTCTGGCATGAAAAAAGCGATATACACTGACGAGCATCTAACTCCGTTCTTGAAGAATTTGCTTTATCAAACTCGACAGCTGGCGAAGATTCATAACTATTCCTGCTGGCACTCAAACGGGAGAATCCTTATACGTACAAATCCTAATGAGAAGCCAATTCATATTAAATCGGAAGAGTGTTTAACGCTTTTGTTAAAAAAGTGACTAACTTCCGTTACCATTTATAATTTGAAAGTCCATATGCATGTTATTAATTTATCAATTTTCCATTTATTTTTATCTAAGGTTATTATAATTTTTATAAGTCTCATTTTCGAACACCGAATTGCTATAATGTATAATGTTTCCCTTCTGAATGTATCATGTCTTAACAAAAACAACCACTCACTTATCATAAATATTATTGATCCCGCTTATATTCTGACACAATCATTTATTTTGAGTCGATCATTATCAAATGTCGCGCTGCTTGAAATAATCATATATAAATGGCTAATTTAGACAGAATTGGAATTGATATTGATAATATCTCTCTTTCGAACACCTTTACTTGTTCTCCCAATGACTGTTTAAAGCACATTAGAAATCAAAAAACCTTGCTTAAAATCATAAATATCAACATTCGCAGCATCAAAAAGAACTTTGACCATTTTATTGTTATGCTATCACATCTTAACCTTGATCTGGATGTAATTGTCCTGACAGAATGTTGGCTTCGAGTTTCTGGCCCTGTTCCTAAATTAAATGGATACTCCTCTCATCAAACTACAAAGAATCCCATCCAAAACGATGGTGTGGTTGTTTACGTGAGGGACGCATTAGATTGCACTGTTGTTGAGCCTCCATTCATGGATGCTAACTGTTTGATATGTAAAACTGGAAACACTGCTATTTGCTGCATTTACCGATCACCTTCATATACTGATTTCAGTAATTTTTATAATAGTCTTGAAGATGTTATTGACTCTCTAAAATCATATGTCAACATAACTGTGATAGGCGACATGAATGTTGATATAAAGCAAAATAGTATCGACAAACATTATCACGAATACCTCACCGTCACTGCCTCTTTAGGACTACTTCCCGCCCATGTTATCCCAACAAGATTTGGGAATTGTTTGGATCATGCCCTAATTAAAACTAAGTCCCCTACTACTATCATTGTCCTTGATACCCATATTACTGATCATCAACCGGTTATATTATGCATGAATCTTAAAGGATACCCTGAGTCAGTTAAAAATAATAATAAAATAATATATGACTATGAATCTATTAAAAATGAAATCGATAGCTCTAATTTTGAGGATATATTTAATGAATTAGATCCAAATAAAGCAGCTAGTACGTTAGTTAATAATCTGCAAACAATTATCTCCAGATATGCTCGAAATGTCACAGTTACTCGTAGAGCCAGATTAATAAAGCCATGGATGACACCAGGTTTAGTTCGATGCATCAGGAATCGTGACAAATTGCATAAAGACTCAAGAAAAAATCCCGATAACCACATACTAAGAACTACGTATATACGTTATAGAAATTTTTGTAATTCACTCCTTAAAAAACTTAAAAACTCTTTTGAGAAATATGAACTTCTTGCAGCTAAGAATGACCCTAAAGCCACCTGGAAAGTTTTAAAAACCATTTCAAATACAAATAACCCCCTGCAGTCCCCTAAAGAACTTTGAGCATATCTAAGGACCCACAACAGTCAGTAAACGAGGTCAATAGTTTCTTTGCTAATATAGGCAAAAACCTAGCCTCAAAGTTCTCCTCACCTACCCCTTTAGTTAATTTTAAACACAATTACAACTATGTAAATTCTCTTACAATTCTTCCAGTCGATGAAGGGCAAGTGGAGAGGTTGATTGCTGGCATGCGCTGTGACTGCTCGACTGGTTGGGATAATATCCCTTCTAGGGTGATTAAACAGTCAAAGCAGGCTCTGACTCCAGTTATCACTTACATATGCAATATTTCAATTAACTGTGGAATTTTCCCTGATGTTTTCAAAAAGGCCATTGTTCACCCCATATACAAGAGTGGGGATAGAGGCAGTATCACCAATTATAGGCCAATATCGGTTCTGAGTTCTCTCTCGAAGATTCTTGAGCGAATCTTAAACAATTGTCTTATTTCGTACCTAGATAAAAATCAGATTATTGCAAATAATCAATTTGGTTTTAGGAGGGGGGTTTCAACTGAGGACGCGGTTTCATCTTTTGCTAGCACCCTCGTCAAAAAACTAGACGATAAGCAGAAATGCTATGGCATATTCTTAGACCTTTCCAAAGCCTTCGATACTGTCTCTATCCCTATATTGATAGCCAAAATGGAACGAATGGGTATTCGTGGTCTTCCCCTGGATATATTTAAAGACTATCTTACCAGGCGAACCCAAATTGTAAAGATTGGCTCATATATCAGTGGACAGGATACACTTAGTTATGGCGTACCCCAGGGGAGCATTCTAGGCCCCACCCTTTTCCAGATATATATTAACGACATGTGCCTTTTGACAGAGCCAAACTGTAAAATCTTTACATATGCAGACGACACTGTTATGCTGGTATTTGATGTAGACTGGGAAAAGGCTAAACAAAGAGCGGAATGCTCTCTACGCCATATAATGGAATGGCTAACCGCTAATATTTTAACTCTTAACGTTAGCAAAACCAAGATGATTCGTTTCATTCTACCAAACACGAAAAAGCCCTCTCATGATTCTAGTATTCTAAAGGCTCATACGTGTGACTCATCTTCGGCTCACTGCAATTGCCTGTCGATATCAATAGTCCCAAACATCAAATATCTTGGTGTGACAGTTGACGAAAACCTTAATTGGGATTCTCACATAGACGCCCTCTGCTCTCGCCTTCGGAAACTTATTTATATTTTTAAAAGTCTTAGGCACTCTGCAGACAAAGAAACACTAAAAATGGTATATCTAAGTTTATGTCAATCTATCATTAATTACTGCATTCCTGTATGGGGAGGAACTTTCAAAACAACTATGCTTAGGCTAGAGCGGGCGCAGAGGTGTATTCTAAAAATTATGTATTTAAAAAAAAGAGATTATTGCACCTCACAGCTATACTTTGATGCACAAGTATTAACTGTACGACAGTTATACATCTTACGCTCTGTCATTCACCAACATTCAGTGCTTCCCTTTGATGTATCTGTTTTACAAAAACGCAAGGGACTGCCGGTGTGTAGATTGTTGTGTTGTCGTACGGCTTTTGCAAAGCGACAACAAGATTCACAAAGTGTTCATATCTACAATAAAGTTGATAAATTTATTTCAATATATACACTAACCAAACACGAACTTAAAAGTAGGATAAGTAAGTGGTTGCATAATTTACAATATGAAGATACGGAAAAAATCATAATATAACTTAATTTATGTGATAAATTCGTACGCTTCTGAGAAGGTAACATAAAAAAAAGATAATTATTAAATATTTGCTTGTTCTTTTTAAATATATTGTTATTGATGCATGATAATAACTAAAACTTATTTTATACATACTTTTAATATAATTTGCACTGTATTGTCCGCTAGTAACTGTTAATGAAAATTTTTGAGAGAAGGACTAATCAGTCCCTAAGATACAGGTCTTACCTAGTTTAGGGGCTGGAATTTGTGTCTAGTTTTTGTAACCACGTATTGCAAACCTGTTTTTGATAATTTAAATTGTTATTTATCTTGTTGTGCAAATAAAATAAAAATGATTATTAAAAATAGAGTATTCTGTGCAACTAAGTTCAAATTAGAGCACCACTCAAGTCCTGCCATAGTATAAAAACTAATCATTGAATGTGTTACGATAAACTACAAAAGCTCAATATTATCTTATCTTAGGAAAACCTAGAGCTGCTGAGCAAGGGCCTGTGCAACCTGGGCAAGCACATCAGCAACGGAGTCAAGTTCGGAGTGCCGGTCGTCATCGCAGTTAACCGACACGGAAACGACACCGAAGCCGAACTAAACCTCGTCAAGGAATACGCAGAGAAAAATGGCGCGTTCCGAGCCGTGGTGTGCGACCACTGGGCGCGCGGCGGCGCGGGCGCGGTCGCCCTCGCCGACGCCGTCGTGGCCGCCTGCGACACCCCTAATACATTCTCATACCTCTACCCTTTGAATCTTTCCATTGAGGAGAAAATTAAAATTATTGCCAACGAAATGTATGGAGCCGGCGACGTGGAATACACTGATGAGGTCAAGCAGAAGATCAAGACTTTTACGGAGAAGGGCTACGACAAGCTAGCTATCTGCATGGCGAAGACCTCAAACTCTCTGACGGCGGACCCCGGCGTCAAGGGCGCGCCCGCGGGCTTCACGCTCAAAATAAACGGGATCTTCGTCTCGGCGGGCGCCGGCTTCGTCGTGCCCGTGGCCGGGGAGGTCTCCCGCATGCCGGGGCTGCCCACGCGGCCCAGCATCTACGATATAGATCTGAACACCGAGACTGGACTTATTGAAGGATTGTTTTAACTTTTGTGCTATTTTTGTTGTAATTTTAATGTTTTTATAAAATGATCAGAATGTTTATTGTTATTATTGTATTAATTCGTAATGGAATTTATTGAATCTCTATTGTTTAATCATTAAATGTTATAATGTTTTTAAAAAAAAAAAAAAAAATACTGCTCCAAGAAATATATTTGGGAGTGTCCAGTATGCGTAAATGTAAACAACAAGAACAAAAATAATGATGATAGCCCTATACGAAAAAACGCAAACCAAATTGGATATAACAACAACAACTCGCCAAACGATTCATTTATTGATATCAGTGGAGATGGCGATACTATAGCTACTGCTTATAACGATCAAGTTGATGACCTAAGCAGCCACATACCAACCGTCATTCAAGAATCCATAACCCTACAAAAATTAGAACAGTTATTAGACACCAAAATGAACAGATTTGATCAACTCTTAGATGGTAAATTGGATGAAAAAGTTAACTCGATTAAAACTTCACTACTCATAGAATTCAGGAACCTTATTCAGACTGAAATTAAAAATGAAATCAGTAAATTACGTTCAGAAATGACAAAGCAAATAACACCAGTGCGGAACGAGCAAGCTAAAATAAAAGAAGAGCTAAGTACTGTTAACGAAAAAGTGAAGCAACTTGATCAGGAAAATAAAAAATTACTAGAGCAACTAAAGCATATAGATAACAAAATACAGAACACTGAGATAACACCAAAACAAGAAAAAACCATAACAACAGAAGACTACTCCAAAAAGCTAGTTCTCTATGGTCTTAATGAATATGATTATGAAACGGATGCTGAACTATATGAAAGGATTGATAACATTTTTCATGACATTTTAAAAATTAATGTTAATGGATATATTGAAGAACTGAAGCGAATTGGTAAAAGTGGATACCGCAGACCAATTTCAATAGAATTGTTAAGCAGACGAGCTACAAACTACATACTAGAAAATGCATACCTCTTTAAAGGAACAGGTCTTTATGTCACAGAATTTTTGACAAGAGATGCAATGGAAGAAAGAAGAAAACTTAAGGAAAGAATGATTCAGGCTAGGTCAAATGGCTTTGATGCTGTTATAAGAAACAACATACTATATATAAATGGAATTGAAGATGGTGCTGAGAAGGCAGAGACACATGAAAATATATCCTTTGCAAATGTTGTAAAAAGCCATCAACAAAAACAGTTTTTTCGATCAAAATGAAAGCGATTCACGTAAGGAACAAACAGAAAATGGTAAATGTACAGTATTTCATCAAAATATAGCTGGTATATTAAGCAAAAGAAATTTAATAGAAATATTTTTAGAAGATTTTAATGCTAATAATAATAAACCTGATATTTTATGTTTCAGTGAAACATTTATTAAGGAAGGCTCAGAAGCAAATGCTCAGCTAAACGGGTATAGGTTAGTAGCAAGCTACTCTAGAAACAAAAAAAGAGGAGGTGTATGCATATTTGCTAAATGTGATATTATAGCTACAGAGATAGAATATGTTAAAAATGAATGTATACCAAAAGTCTTTGAATGTTGCGCTATTCAAATTCCTAAAATAAAATGTGTGGTCCTATGTGTTTATCGTACGGATTCTGATGTTAACATTTTTACTAACAAATTACATCATACATTACACAAATTACATACAAAAATAAAGAAAAAAATTGTTATATGTGGTGACTTCAATATAAATATATTAAAAGATAAAAAAGATAGCAAAGACTTAAAATCTGTTTTTCATAACTATAATATAGATTTTCATATTAATGAACCTACAAGACTGAATTCCTGTATTGATAATATAGCTAGTAATATTAAAGATAATGTTAAAATGTCAGTAATAAAAAGTGGATTATCAGACCACACTTGTCAAGTAATATCTTTTCCTGTTGAAGAAAAACTAAATGTATTAAATAAGTATTATATTACAAAACGTGACTACAGTGGAGATAATACTATAAAGTTTTGCGAGTGCCTTCAATCATTGTCATGGTCACAAGTATATGTAGTTAGTGATGTAGATGCGGCATTTTTAGAATTTAAGGAACTTTACGCACTATTTTATGGTTTATGTTTTCCTACCATGCGTGTAAAAATAAATAATAAAGTTAGTGGACTTAAATGGACTACACCTGGTATAAAGCTTTCTTGTAAACATAATAGATATTTAAGATACAAATTTTATAGTACTAAAAATGCTGATGATAAAATTATGTTTCATAACTATACTAAAAAACTTAGAGCCTGTATCTACAAGGCACAAAGTAACTTAAATAATCGACTTTTAGAGCGCGCCAAAAACAAATGTAAAACCACATGGAATATAATTAAAGAAAAAAATGAATCCACATCTCCCAACCAAATAGAGGAAGTAATAGTAAATAATATAAAAATAACAGATCCAATACACATAGCAAACGAATTTAATAAAAACTTTATTGATAAAGATAACAAAAATAACATTAAAAATAATTCTAAAATTGATTATTTAACTAAAATTAACATAGTAAATAATACAATGTTTCTTCAGCCGTGCAGCGCTGATGAAATAATTTCTATTATTAAAAAATTAAAACTTACAAACTCAGTTGGATATGATGGGTTTGCAACAAAGATTATAAAATCTAGTGTTTATTTAATATCGGAAGTTCTGAGCTACTTAGTTAATTTATCATTTCAAGATGGAAGGTTTCCAGCAGCTCTTAAGCCGTCTATTATTAAACCCTTATATAAAAAGGATGATAAAACTAATTTAAATAATTATAGACCAATAGCTTTAATCTCTATATTCTCAAAAATATTTGAAAAAACAATGCATACTAGGTTAACAAAATTCTTAAATAGGCATGATATTTTAAAAATTGAACAAAATGGTTTCCAAAAGAATAAATCCACTACACTAGCTGGATTTCAACTTATTAAAGAAATTACAGAAAATATAGATAAAGGTAAACCCACAGCTGTCACTTTTTACGATATGAGTAAGGCATTTGATTATGTAAATCATAAACTACTAATTAATAAATGTGAGCGTTATGGACTAAGGGGAATAGTTTCTGATTGGATAGATAGCTATCTTAGCAATAGAGAACAAACAGTAGAAATAAATAGAATCAATAGTAAAACCTATGACAATATAACATATAGATCCACACCACAAATTAATGAATATGGAGTGCCACAAGGAAGTGTGTTAGGACCCTTACTTTTTCTTATATATCGTCGGTGCGCTTTCCAAAACTGTTATGTGTGTTTTACCAACTTTTCAGGAGAAGCAAAAAACTGTTTAATTTAAAAATTAAAATTATTTAAAAAAAACTGTTAATGACAAAAGTTGCTAAAAAATATGTTATTACCTCGACATTAATTACATACATTTTCATAGCCCACCCATGGTGCTAGATTTTTTTTTCTTATTTTTTATGCACATATCAGTTTTGTCTTCACAGAAAAGGTTTGCTATGTGTAAAAATGCACATAACAGGATACTTTACACTATGCGGATTACAAAGTTATGTCGGTTATGTGTAAAATTTCCCTAATAAATAAATTAAAACAATGTAATTTTTTCGTATATGGGATGCACAACGACACATACTTAACCCATTATCAACACTCTAGCTAAAGACCCGAAAGCTAGATTGATCCGATACCTATACCGAGGACATTCTCAACGTTAGCTTGTATGAGATTAGTAAGGATCTTAAACATCTTTACCAAAACAAGGCTCATAAAGGTCAACCTTTAGTAGCCATGAGGATAACGGAATCACAGCTGAACTTCTGAAGGCAGGTGGTAAACAGGACCTTAGGGCTCTTCAGAAATTGTTGACTTACGTCATATAATATGGCGGGCAAATCACGTAATATGGCGGTGTCGCCAGAAGCGTGAAACAAAAGTGTTAAAAACCCTGCTAAAGAACTATCCCACTTCTGAGCCTGAGTCATGAAAAATCTCGCGGATCGTCTTCTAGCCCCCCGAACAAACTGGATTCAGTAAAAAATAGTACCATAGACCACATTCATGCTTTACGACAGGTAATCACAGAAGAAGAGTACTAACTGCCTCTTTGCCTAGCATTTGTAGACTTTGAGAAAGCCTTTGATTCGATTGAGACCTCAGTTTGGCAGTTACTGCAATTTTTCCAGTGGTTCCAAGAGTGCTAAGAGGTCTATCGGATTACCGATGTGTTGAAGTGTTTGTACATTCAAGCCTCCATGTCAGTTGGACTACAGGATCTGAGCTCGAGGGCTGTTTGACTGCAGCGGGGTGTCAGACAGGGATGACATCCCCCTAAATCAACATAACAATCCCCAACACTGTTCACCGCTGCACTCGAGGATCTCTTTAAGACTGTGGACTGAAAAGAAGTAGGCGTCAACGTAAACGACGAGTCACTAACCTTCGATTTGCTGATGATATCTTAGTTATGGCCCAGACCACGAAGGAACTTAGTGCAATGCTTGATGACTTCAGTTGGGCCTCCAACCGAGTTGGTAAATCGAAGATCATATTCAATGCCTATGTAAGACTACAACTCCTGTCTAGATCCGAGACAATATGCTCGAAGCTGCGACGAATACAAATATCTGGGAGTAACTGTCCAACTAGCTTGGGCCAACTCCGAGAAAGAGGTCGATCGTCAAATCCAACTCTTCCGAGTTATCGCAGTGCCTTAATGAGACGAAAGTCCTCGAATAATGTATCATGTTTCCAGTGACGACTAACGACTTACGAACTGGAGACTTGGTCGCTTGCTAACTATGGGCCTCATCAGAAAGCTCAAGTTCATACAAAGGCTATTCAAAGGGTTATTCTTGGACTTTCCCTGCGTGATCAAATCAGAAATGATGAGATCCACAGTGGAACTAAAGTCACCGGCATAGCCCAAAGAATCGCGAAACTTAAGTGACATTGGGCATGGGCAGGGCAAATAGCTCGAAGAACTGATACAATCTTCAATTCAGCCCCAGCTACCATCTGTTTCTGGAGTGGCAACCCCGCACCGGAAAACGCAGAGTAGGCAGACCCCCACTAGGTGGTCTGACGACCTGGTGAAGGCTGCGCGAGTACACTGGATGAGGGTCGCGCAAGACCGGTCGGTGTGGCGACGTGTGGAACAGGCTTATGTCCAGCTGTGGGCATCTTTAGGTTGAGATGATGATGATATTATAAAAAATAAGCTTTGAATACCTTTAATAAAATATCTCGCTATAAAAGCAAGATACTTAATAATTCTAGTACAAAAAATATTATTTAATAAAACATTTTTTAAGTAAAAAATAGGTATTCAAATCGATACTATTATTATAATTTTAGTATTATTAACTACTCGAAAAACCAACAAAAGCTAAGAATACAAAAAATAATCAAAATTTGATGATTGTCTCTCAAAATGCCACCAATCTTTAACAATATCATTGTTGTCAAAACTGATATGTGCTATATTGGACCTCAATATAATTGGTTGTCAAAACTGATATGTGCGATATAGGACCTGTTATGTGATTGACCGGAACACTTTGCCTGATCTGTTATGTGCTAAAACGTCACATATCAGAAATTCCAAATCAAATCTGTGCACATAACATGAAATGTAAATCGTGTTCTGAAGGTCTTAGGCACATACAAGTTTTTGCAAACGATGCGCATTTAAAAATGAAACACAGTGGACTAAAAAAAAATTTTTTGAAAATTTGCACATAACAGTTTTGGCAAGCGCACCGACGATATATCAACGATCTGCCTGACACAATAGATAGTAAATGTATCTTATTTGCCGATGATATCTCTGTTGTTGTAGCATGTAAAAATACAGTAGAATTTGAAAATGATATTAACACTACAGTACAAAAAATTGTAGATTGGCTCGAATTTAATAATCTTAAAATAAATGTCAATAAAACAAAATTTATTCAATTTAGAAATTTAAAAATGTCACATATAAACTTAAATATTCAATGTAATGGAGAAAATGTTATGGAGAGTAATACAACTAAATTCTTAGGATTAATTTTAGACAAAAATCTTACATGGTTACCTCACTTAGAAAAAATATGTAGCAAACTTAATAGTTTTATATATGCTCTACACCGGTTACAGAAAATATCTGGTGAAAAAACAGCTATTATTGCATATCATGGTTATGCTATGTCAATTCTTCGTTATGGGCTGATACTTTGGGGCAATGCAAGGGACATAGATATAGTATTTAAAACACAGAAAAAATGTATTAGAGCTATATATAATTTAAGGCCACGTGACACATGTAAACCAATATTTATTAAACATAAACTTCTTTCACTGCCATGCTTATACATTTATGAGATGGCTTGTTTTACAAAATCCCATTCAAGTCTTTTTATTAAAAATTGTGATAAATATACATTCCATACACGTTTTCCCAATAAATTAGTATTTCCTCAATATTCCACTGACTTATGCCAAAGAAATAGTTACACTATGCAAATAAAAATTTATAATAAGTTACCTGATAATTTAAAAGAGTTGCCATTTGGATTGTTTAAAAAAAGACTATATAGTTGGTTAGCTGACAAATGTTTTTACAGTATTAACGATTTTCTTAACCTTAACAATAAAGAAATTGTTATAAAATAATTATGTTATGTTTATCAAATATTATAAAAAAAAAAAACACTGTTTTAATTTAAACTTAAAATTATATTTTGTTTAAAGTAGTACCTGTAAGAGGTAGGGTAACTAGCTAATTAAGCTAAAATGTAAATTTTGCATGTCAATAATGTGTGACAAATTGTGTTGGTTTCCCTAAATATAAGATCCTATGTACCACAATTTATGCAAATAAATTATCTTTATCTTTATCTTTAAGTCTATCACAGAGGTAACAGTCATTTTAAAATAAAATTATAATAAGAATTAATATAGCTATTAGAATTAGGCAACAATTTTTATATTTTATATTTATCTTCTATAGACTTATTAAGATAATCGTCAATTTTATAAAGCCAGCAAAGCAAAGCAAAGGCCTTTCCCCATTTCTCCAAGCCTTTAAGTTATGATGACTATAGAAAATGCTTACTCATGATGACTGATTACCTGTGTGTGTGTCCAGAATTGAGAAGAATTATGACTGAAGTACTTTCGATTTTTGGTCATACTTAACCTCTTGTTTAGAGCTACCAGTGAGGTGCAAGAGCTACACAATTACACACACGCACACAGCTACTATAAGAGGCAGAAAATTAATCATCATCTTAGGCGTTACAGCCGCAGGTGGGCCTTAGCCTGGACAAGCAAATTCTTCCAGCCCATTCTATTTAGGGCAGAAAATTGGTAAGATATAAAAAACATGGGTGTAAGTTTAACATTTTATTTTCGTTTTTTCTTAGCACTAGGTGAAAGTAAAGGTAATTTAGTAGTCTCTTGTGTAGTGTATTCAAGGGTTTCTACTTTGATGTCCTCAGTGGATACTGTGTCCAGTAGTTCTAGACCCTGAAGTTGTTCTTGCTCCAAACTATGAAGCATCTGGAAGCCTGGCTCCAGTGACGGGGTGAAGGCTCCATCAAGAGCTGCAGGGAAATGTAGTTCTGGTACCTCCTCTAACTTGAGTGTAGGACCCATGTCTCCAACTGCCAAAGCTTCACACTGTGCTCTCAACTGTTCACAACTGTTTTTCACTTTATGGTGATATTTTACTACACGGTTTTGATAAAATTCTTGCAGATTTCCTACTTTAAGATCAGCAAACACTTTAGCCATAACATCAGGAAAGCCTGAATTTATGCCGCTAGCTTCTCTGTCAACTACTGTCCTCATAAGTTTGCACATATTAGTTAGGTAGAAGTCCAGAGCGTCAGAAACAGCAGATAGAGCTGTGTTGGTGCAGGTGGGGATGCCCACATGGCCTATAGCAATAGCAGCACACTGTTTGAGCGCACGCCGATGGCTCTCAGGCGTAAAGGGCAAAATAATGGGCCCTTTTCCAAGTGAAAAATCGCAATACACTTTAGGAAGAAAGTTAATTGGTGGCTCTGATACGTGCTCCAGTTTCAGCGGAGGCTCAGGCGGCGGAACAGGTAGGCTCAGGGGGTCCAGGCGGGCGCCCGAGAACACCGCGTTTTCTGTCTGCTCCAAGATTGCTGAAAGCTGACGCGCGTACGCGTGCAACTGTATGGTGTGCGTTATTATGTTTGGCTTTGGTAGCTCTATTGGCAAAGTTTTTACTGTGATTGGAATCTCGGGAATGTTTTGCATTCCTAACTCGATTATTGGATTAAAGTTAACTGTTTGTAGAATGTTTTCGTCTCGGCCATCGTCCTCAAATTCACCCCAAAGTGTCCGTGTCGACATACTTATTTATAAAATAGAAGAGTTATGTAATACGCAAGATTTCTATTCCAAAATTAAGGAAATAAAACCACCACGAAGAATTAAACAAAAACAACACAACACAACAAACAAATCAAACAAAAATTAAGGACTGACTGATGAGTGATGACTGATTGAAGCAGAGAAGCACTGACTGACTGCAGGGTTGCCAACCTAAATTTTTTTTCCTCGTTCTTTTAAGCAACTAAAAACCTCGTATTTTGGTTGGATTTCAATCGATTTTATTTAACCCACTTCGTAAAAGATGAAGTTCGAAGTTTCGAAGTGAATGTGTCCGTATTGAATGCGGGCATAGTCCTAAGCTTGAAGAACAATAAAATCTATTGATTGTTGCATAAAGTGGTCACTTTTAGTACCGTAAAATGGGGTGAATAGGGTTAGTAAAGTAAAAAAAAAAAAAGTAAAAAATGATTTATTCAATACAGGATACAAGATATCGCTTATTGAAAGTCAATTAGACTAATCTAATTGGTATTGATACCTTATTTCGTAAAGTATCCTATACTGATAGAGGCGAGGTAGTTCAGGGTGCCCACTAATTGGCTCTGGCAAACAATGTTTGCCTTGCCTTACGACAATGGTCGCCTGGAGACGCCCCCAAACGAGCCCTCCTCTGTCAAATGATTCTACTCCCTTTCGCAATGATTTTACAGCGTAGAGAAGAAAGGGGTAACAAACTCTACTTTACAATTTCTCTCTCTTTTTTTTTTTTTTTTTTTGTTCTTATATATGTGACATTACAATTCAATTTACAGTACAAAGATCATAAATTAATAAGATTTAAAGTACATACATTAAATAATGAAAATATCGTGCAGAGCTAGACTACTTCCATGCGTCTTTGTCGTTTTCATAGTCATCAACATTGTAATAAGCTTTCTTAATCAAACCTTTTTTGATACGAGTTTTAAACTCATTATCATTCAGGATCAAAATCTCTTCTGGGATCTTGTTATAAAATCTTACTTCGTTTCCTATAAAGCATTTGTTTGTCCGTTTTAGTCTGTTCTGTGGAATACTTAGTTTGTTTTTGCTACGCGTTCTAAGGTCTTTAATTTTATCACATTTTTTATCAAACATATGTAAGTTTTTACGAGTATACATAATAATTTCAAAGACGTACTGGGACGGAAGCGTCAAAATATCAATTTCTTTGAATTTTTGTCTGAGGGACTCGCGAGCTTTAAGCTGGTTCACGGGGGGAATAGGGTTGAAACCGGGAAGATTTTTTGGCGTCGATTTTTTCTCTATGGAATAAAGCTACGTTCAGGATGTTTATGAATTTATTTACTTGAAGGTATTAATTTTTGTTTTACGGCAATAAAAAATCCAAAAACAAGCGAAAAAGGTTAAAAAAAGGCATGTGAAAGGAACATAGTCGAACCACCCATTTTTTGGTCTCCATTAACTTCGTTCTAGAAAATAAAGTACAAAGTAAAAAGTGTTTTAAGGTATATATAGACATTATTTATGTTCTTGGGAAGGCTAACAAATAAAGAAAAGTATAAAATAACTTTATTTTAAAGGATTTTGTAAACAATTTTGTCGAGGTGTATATTTTTGCTAGATTTGGGGTTATTTGGGTTGCCTATGGGTTGAATAGAGTAACATGCTGTGGGGCATAGGGTCGAGAAGGGGGGGAATCGAATCGGAATAGAGTTGATTGGAGTCACCAGCGGGGTGACTAGGATATGCTGTGCTAGGGCTACCACATAAAAATCTGTGTTTTCAAAAATAAATTGCTTTAAGCTATAAGGCTGCCCAAAGTTCTCAATGTATTAATTTATGAAAATTTTTAATTACTTAAAATTGATTGATTGTAATAAATTGTCTATCTGTTTTATGTTTATATGCAGAAATTTTAAAGAGGCATGAAATAATTATAACACATAACACATATTGATTAAATAAATTGAAACAGACTGTATTGAAATAAAACTAAAAAAAAAAATTGAGTGTGTATAAATACCTATAGTTTGTAATTATTTTCTTTATAGTATGACTGGTACACATAAATAAAACAAATAATTTCACCTTTAAACCTGCTTCTTGCAGATAATACCTCGTCTTTACAAACCTTTAACTTTAACCTTTTGTCTTTATAAGAAACTTGTTTCAGTGACAACCCTAGCTATAAACTCTATTGTCCCCGCTTTTGATTCTATTGACCCCAAATTTGGGGTTACTGGGGTTTCGCCTTATTTTTGCATTTTTAAAATATATTTTCTTTGAAAACATCTAAACTATAAATTTCAATTTGCTAAACAAGTTCCCGGAAAAAATATAAAAATACTAACTAAAACATATATGTAGTCTAAGGACCTTAAATTTGGTCTCAAAGTTCAAAACCTACCCTATTGACCCCATTTTACGGTAGCACTTTGGCACTTTGTAGCTAAGGCTTAAAAAACAGTTTTTTTTTATCTGTCTTTTTTTTGTGCGAATAGCGCTATCATCGGTGGGTCAAAGGCTTAAAGTTGTAGTGCTATAGGAAGAAAAAAAAAAAAAAAAAGCCATGGCATAAAATACGACAAAATTGCTATTGAAATTAGACTTACAAACTTAAGAGATTATATGGGGGTAAAAATATTAAATTGTAGAGGAACTAACGTTCGAAATCGTGGTTTACATTTTTGACCAACGAAAAAAAAACGAGGAGGTACTCAATTCGACACGTATTTACAATATATATATATATATATATATATATATATAGAAGTACGAAGATATAGATATATATATATATATAGAAGTACGAAGATATAGATATATATATATATATATATATATATATATATATATATATGAAAGTAACTCTGTCTGTCTGTCTGTCCTGCTTTCCTGAGAAAACTACTGAACCGATTTGGATGAAATTTGGTATATGGATAGTCTAGAGCCTGAGAAAGGACATAGGCTACTTTTTATCGCGAAATTCCCACAGGAATATTGGGAATTTTATGTTTCAAGGGAAAGTGCGCTAGCGAAGCCGCGGGGGCACACTATATCTATACAATGTATAGTCTAGAGCCTGAGAAACGAGATATGCTTATTTTTATCCCGGAATTCCCACGGGAATATTGGGAATGGGGCACACTATAATCTATATAGGTATATGAAAGAAAGTCGTGTTAATAACAGTATTTATGAGTCAAGAACGGCTGAAATTATTTTCAATAATCCATACTAATTTTTAATGTATAATCACGCATAACTTTTACAGAGTAGTCCAATTTTGATAAATTCCTTTTTTTAATCGACAGGGCATACCTTGAAGTGGGTCCCATAATTTTTTTAATAAAATTCCCACCCTAAGGGTAGGAAAATAGGGGTGACTTTTTGGTCAGTGGGACTTTTATGCACTCACAGGTTGCATTTCCGTGTTCTGTATTTACATTATAACTTTGGATACTTACTTACTTAAATATATTTTGAAATGAAATAAAATAATAATCATTTCAGCCGAAAGACGTCCACTGCTGGATATAGGCCTCCCCCACAAATCGCCACACCGACCGGTCTTGTCGTCCCTGTCAACCATGTCGTCTGATCACCTTTTATGCGGTGTGACCACTGACCACCTTATGGGAGAAGAAAATAATAAAACCCTAAAAGAACTGAAAAGCATAAAAAAATAAAACCGCCGAAAAAAAACTGAAAAGCATAAAATAATAATCGAATTACTAAGTTCTTAAAGTAATGTAGGGTATACCAAATAATTTTGAGTCGGCGCCACAGATTCCTTGTACAAAGATCACTTAATTAGGTTCCTTAAATTTAAAGAAATAACCGAAATTCGTGCGCTGTCGCTTGTGTGGCGCGCCAACTTAAAAACTTATTATTTTTTGTAGGTAGGTATTAACTAAGTTTTAAATTAAAGAGTATATTAGGTAGGTTGGCTTGTCAAGTGCAACGACGTAGAAAAAATATTTTAGGTGTATATATTTCTAATTGCATGCAACTAGAAAAATGCAAGATTATCTTCAACCATTTGCCGTACCGACAATTTATATCCTGTTTCGCGGTCCGCGTAAATGTAACAAAATTCCAACAATAAATTGTATGCAACAAATAATTGTCGCAGGCTCGGATGACGCAATTAACGTTGCATGGTGGGGCCGCGGGAATAATTAGTTCTAATTTATAAGGGCTCGGGTGTCCCGTGTTGTGCAATGGATGCATATGGGCCAAGGTTGTGAGACGGCGCGCATTGAGATGGAAGTGATACGGATTTGGTGCTAAATGATGTTCTATGTAGCCACTGCCTTGTTACCTACTTCATACTGGGTGTTTCTGACAAGTCAGTAATATCTTAAACTGAAATCTTATGTAGCTTACAGGGGCGATTTAGTACATAATAATAAACTTTCTCATAGTAAGCATCACGGGTCGAAATCTCATAAGTATATCAATTCTTAGGGAAATTATGTAAGGTAAGTTGAATCATATGAGTACCTTTTAAGTCAATGAAACTTGTCAGAAATTGTCATATCGAAATCAATAAGGTCATTGATACTGCGATTTCTTCAGAATCATTCGGTCAGTAGCTCTCTGATACAGTATCGCTTCGAGTTCGCTAATACAGTATCTTCTCATTATAATGACGATGAGCGAAAATGTATAGGTAGAACATAGCACAAAAGTAACCTTATCTTTTCAAAATGTCCAAATTTTTATTTTGCCTCGAGTCACACCCCAAAAAGATAAACTGTTAAATGTATATATGGCCGTTTTTGAAAAAAAGACGTCCCATTAGATTTGCTTTTTAAAGCTTAAACAGTGCTCCTTTCATGCATGCATAGTAGTACTGCATGTTATAAATAATAAAACTTAAACGGAATTTTTAGTAAATATTCTGTAGTCCAAATACCGAACTTTATGGAGAGCTCTACATAATTTAGAGCATCAGCTTAGACTTTAATCGCAACGTCTAAAATATTATTTCAGTAACAAAAGTTTCATTCCATTGCCATGTGAACTCTGAAATACTTCCTGGGACTGCAAAAAATATGTTTAACCATAAATACAAATAAACGTAGGTATTTAAAATCCTGAGTCCGCCGCCGCTCGCCCCTAAAATGCTTTGTTTCTGCGCCGCCGTGACTTTGACTTGACGTAGCAACGGCGGAGGCTACGTCGCCGTAGCGTCTACGTCGTAGCAACAACCCACAACCCCTCTGCTACGCCACTACTACGCAACGCAAACCTGCGTGCGAACTGCGAAACCCGAACGAACCAAGCATTTCTTTATTTGATTACTTCAAGTTTTTTATAGATCCACGGAAAATTAGGTATTTAATATTAAAATCTAATTAATTCGTAAAAGTTTAGTTAGATGATTGAAAATATTACTAGTGTGCGTTTAATTGGTCTGATAATTTTCTAAAATACAGCTACAACTACGAATTTCTAAAAACTTACATCAAGTCAAAAATTACATCGTGTCTTTTTTACTGTGAGTACAATGTACTTACTCCACATCATCAGTTTACAAAAGCGCTTATTCATTGGCTATAACTATTCTTAAATTACTTGACACCGTGATATGAAACACCTACGCATCACCGTCGCTCCAATGTCCTGCTGTCAATGAGGAGATGAGGCCGGAAGGCTCGCAGATCAATCCGCGCTCGACCCCCCTCCCCGCACCTTGGTCCTTGCCCCGCGGGACAGGAGCGCTAGAGATGTTCACACCTAGTTCATAGTTTAATCTAGCTCTAATTAGCCACAGTGCTTTTATTTAAAGTATATTTAGTCTAAAAGGTTTTATTGAACCTTGAGCGTATCGGAATAGTATGTCTATGGAATGACCTACTGTTTTTAAATTATTAGTCTTCTGCTGGGTCGACAATCGTAGTTTTTAGTTGACTATGTACTTACTTTTATTTTATGTATTTTAAAACAGTTGCGCTCTATCTTCCACGTAATGTGTTTAATACAGATCAATAAAAAAAGGAGAGGTTTTTCTTATAGCTCTAGAGCTATACCTCGGAGGCTCGCAGCATCGGCGAGGATGAGATGAGGAGCAGAAAATACCTAGAGCTCAGTTATCTGCCGACAGTAGCGCCGCGCGGACGTCGACCCGCGGACCACGAAAACAATCAGTCAGTTATGCCTGTGTTTTAAATAAAACAACCAGTGCAGTGCCCAATCATTCTTCTCGACTATTGAAGGTGAGTTTCATTCGTTTGTTTAAAAAAATCAAAATGCTATATCTGTATCGTTGCATCTGAGAGCGCGTCCACTTGTTGAGCTGCAAGTGTTGACTTGCACTTGCACCTATTTATTGGTTCGGAAGATGTTAAGCGAGTGAGTAATCTGTGACATGCTTGCAAATTGAATGCAGATTAGTGAGTCCCGGAGGTGCAGTAAGAATGTTAAGGATAATACAATTTGCTTAAAGCAACAAGTTTAAGGTACGTAAAGGTAGGACTTTCTATATTTTAATTTTATATTAGTAAGATAATCTAAATTATTTAATTAATTTAACCAAGTTCTCTTAAAATCATTATTTTTAACGTGGCGTATAACGTACCTGAGAAGTAAATTTTCATAATATTCATAAAATAAAAACGAAACAATGGTTGATATTTTTAACTTGATTTTAAATAACACAGAAGAGTAACATTATTCGTATTATTATAAGTATTTATTGCTCAGAAAATTATAACCGTAACTAGTTAAAACATTATTTACGTAGCGTTCACATGCTACACGGTGTTGTTTATACATATACCTATAAATATATATTTCTATTTAATATTATTTATTTTCTGGTAAGTAAAGAAGAGAGGTAAGTAAGTATTTAAAACGGGCGTATCCACGCTGTTCTTTCAGCCACATTCACAGAGGCCGGAAATGAGCGTTTCTGCAATTTGCAGCCGCTTCGTTAAAACGATTTCGATTTTCTAATGGGGAAATAAAAATTAAAAGTTACCGTATGAATAAATACAAAAAGACCGACGGATGCGAATCTTCGGGCTGCTAAATAAAGAATACGAAGATGTATAATGCAAAGGAATTTAGGTATATTAGGTTTTGTACATATTTAAAAAAAATGCTAGGACAAACAAGATTTACATCTTTAAAGTCATGTGTCTACTGTTTTAAGGTCTAAAAAGGTCGTAAGTATTGTTTAAATAATAAGCACTTAGCACATAAAAGAAGTAAAAAAAATCTTAAAAAGCTTTTCTGAAAGTCTTAAGCATTAAGTACCTAACATGGTACTAAAATTTTTTGCTCTGCCAGTTAGCGACAAAATACTCTCAACTTCCCCCTCCATTCAACATCAAAGCCCCCACTCAGCTGGCTGGGATGGAATCCACCTCCCCCAACCTTGATGGCTCCACAGGGCAACTAAAAAATAAAACCCTGTGAAAAACGCCGTTTGATGTTCGGCGTATCGTGTTTGATTTGGTCGAGGCCCGAAGCTAATAATTAGGTATTCAGTATTCATTCTCCAAAGGCAGATTTACGTAATTGGAGTTTTAATTAATTTTGGTTTTTAATATACGACTTGTACTGTAGACTGGTATGTCCTACCAGTATCTAAATGAGTATGTTGAATAGCATAAAAGTCCAAACTAAATTATGAAGTAATTTTTTTATTACCATGATTTTGTAACGCGTATCGCCGCACCGTTAAGAATAACGACGTGCCGCACAACGCCAGGGTTCCTTGTGTTTGTTTGAAATAAAGTATCCATGTAACCCAAAATTATTAAAATAAATTGAGCAGCTCTACATTTCCGAAACTCTACCACCCTGTACAAGCCTCCTTCAAAACTCTGGATGTGGTACCTAAGTACGTCTACCTACGGGCAGTCAACAAGTGCCCCGCCCCCGCCCGCACGTGTAGAGACGTTGCCTTGGCGACGACTACCGACTGTCGGCAAGTCGGCGAAGCCTTCCGCTACAGCTGTAGGTACTCATGCTAAGTAGATAGATGCAGCCAGCTTGTTGCGTTCATAAAGCTGCAGTTTTGTGCATAAATCCACTGATTTAATGGCCATTTTGGTGGTGTGGGTGTTTTTAATTCAAGTGTAGGGTGTCCATTAATCGATTGTTATTTATCAAAGTACTAGTCGACCCGGCGAACTTCGTAACGCCTTACCTATTACTATGTTGCTCATGTATTATACTTATCCCCTTGTCTGTTGAACTAGCCTATTTAAACCAAGATGGCGGCCGTTACCTATAAGCATTCATAGGGACAGACGCGGGAAGTGGCTTTGTTTTATACTATGTATTGATGATAATAACTATTACAGAGGTAAGATTTGATTGTGTGTTTGTTGGTTTGCGTTGAATATCTGAAAGCTAAACCGATTATAAAGAAAAATCACTGTTGGGATACACTATCCTCGTGAGGCATAAAAGATAAAAAGATAAAAGATAAAACATTAGGATATAGAAGATTCCCAGAAGTCTAGAACGGAAGACGACACGAAGTACGCCGTGTCAGCTTGTTATTTGTATATTAGCTCGTCTACCTTTTAACGGCCTGTACTTTGAAGCTTCTTACCTAATTAGGTATGAGGGTCCCCCACCCTCGCAGCTGTGACATGCGCGCGTCGAAATGCGAAATGTCGCGGCAGTTTTAAATTTTATTACTTTTCATACAAGCCGAAGTTAAATCGAGATGTTTATACCTACCGCACAATTTTTCTTTCCGATTTTCGTTTCAGCGCACAAGAATTTGCGTTTAGGTAAGGTATTTGTAATAACGAGTTTTTTTTAAACCATCTGAGAAATATAAAACAGATTTCTTAATTCTGAAAAATATAGATGTAGGATTTAGTTTAGACAAGTTATTAAAAAGTAACAAGATGTAATGAATTTCACTCTGTAGAAATAAATATCAAAGTAAACCCTTTTTGTAGTGTTTTCTCAATATAAATAAAACATTACTGGTTGTTTTAATTTAAAACAAATAACGATATAGTTTGAGTTGATAACTTTTTTTATTTGGAACTAAAATCACACCCTAAGGCCTCCTTTACGAAGACGCGGCGTGTTGTGCGGGATGTCGTGTGGGTTCCGACGCAGGCGCCACCACGGTCGCCGCCGCCGCGGGCGCCGCCGCGGGAGCCGACGCGTTTCCTTATACGATATCGAACATAGGCCTATGCGCGTCTCCGTAAACGGTCTCATACTATTGCTATACATTTGATTTGGGCGCAGCACGCCCCGCACGACGCCTCGCGCAACGCCCTGCGTGCGCTAGGCAGTACATCTCAGCCGCTGTACACATTAACATGCATTCATTTTCTTGTAAATAGTGTACCTAACCATGTGTAAATATATCATCCCTTCTTCAACCTCTGGAGTTATTTCTACTGCAGGCGGGCGGACATAGGAGTTCTCTAAATTGGCGACCTACGACGATTGGATTACAAAAACCGCAAAATTTTCAACACTCGCCCCACCAGTTCCATTGTAAGTGGCGACTACCTGCCTTCTTCTGGAGGACTCTGGGGGACTTCTGGAGAAGCGCCTCGCCGACTAATATAATAATAATCATCATCATCATCTCGGCTGCCCAAATTCAAAACCTAGTAACTGGTGTTTTTGCAAAAAAACCATTTTTGTCATTTTTCGACTTACTAGGCGGTATAGATTTGATATGAACCTTAAAACACCCAGTTTCTAACGTAATTTTAAAAATAAAATTTAATTTAAGTCTACCCAATTTGGAAAAGTTATTGAAATTTCCATGAAGTACATATTCTTAACATAGCGCATGTCGGATTACAAATAAAAAAACCTAGCAACTCAACCGACTTACTAGGTTATGAATTTGAAAGCTGACTTACTATGTTTTGAATTTGGCGCCGATTATAAAATCAATCAAATTTTGATGGAATTTAGTAAGTTACAAAAACAGTATACAAATTTGGCTGAATTAACCACGAGTCGTAACCAAATAGTAAACAAAACTTAATTCTGCCACAAATAAATCATTTGTATAACTTTTAAATGAATGCACTTCAAAAAATAACATTTTTCATTCGAAACGTACAACTAAAAATATAAATTGCTTTAAAAAGTAGAGAATTAACTCAGAGATTGTATTTCAAAACATAGTATTTCACACTTAGTTAATTAACTAAGTGTGAAATACTATGTTTTGAAATTGTTTTCATTGTCATATTTGGGTAAATTAAAAAAAAAAATAGTGGGATCGATTTAAGTGTGACTATAGTCAACAATATAGTCAAACTTTTGGTCAAACACCGAAATCGCTATTGCGTCTGGTTTCTTCGGGGCAACGAATTAAAGTGGTCGACCCGTTTTTTGGCTCTCCTGAATATTTTTGTTAAAACGAGTTACTAGGTTTTGATTTTAAGCAGCCGATCTCACACGATAGCGTCCACTGCTGGACATAGGCCGCAACCTTTACCAGGTCGTCTGACCACCTTCAGGGGTGTGAGACCAGCGTTTGGAGGGTGATTTGAGGTGAAGGTGAACCTTGAAGTGAGGGGGGGGGGAATTCCTTAAAATTAAACTGAAAAGCAAAAAATAAAATCTTTTCATCAAAAAATTAAACAGCCGAAAAAACCGAAAAGCGTTAAATAAAAAGGAAACATTTTCTATTAAGACATAAATTACTGCCTTCTTAAAGTAATTTGAGTAAGTATACCACGTAATATTGTGCTAATGTAATATTAATATTGTGTTATCGGCGCCACAGAACTAACAAAGATATGATATAACTATATAATAAGTAACCTATGATTTAAGTTTTATTTGTGGGAATAAAAAAGGTAAGTTTGTAATGCGACGGTTTTATAAATGTAATATCGGTATCAAAATTGGTTTCTTTCAGCTCCATACAGATCCTAATCAGATGTTATGGTTCATTGTTTTGACATCTGTTGTCAAATTTTGTTTACATTTGAATAAAAATAAAACGAAATACGAGAGCGCGAAAACAAAAATTTGACACAGAACCGGCCTCGGCCGTGGCCACAAGGGTACTGACGGGGTAGGGAGCGGCGCGGCATGGCATCGGACCGCGCGAAAACGATGTTTTTTTTTAGTTTTTGCTGGTTTTTTGTCTTTTCGTTAAACTTAAAAATTCTTACTATAGTAGTATGTCTAAAATTTAAGGTCAGCAATTTTCATTCCAAAAATCAAATAAAAACAATCAGCGGTTTAAAAATAAAATGGAAAAAACGGAACAAAAAGGGGTAACTTTGAGATTTTTTTCTATCAACTAAAATTAATTAGATCCTATTTCCCTTTAGTATGATGACTAGATTAGATCCTTAACTAACACATATATTTTTTTCAGAATGAAGACATCAATTTTGTATGTCTCAGATTGTTTAAAAAAATCTCAAAAACACAAATTTTTGAACCACCAAGCCTTATTTCTTATCAAAGACTTTCTTTTCATTCAAGTACTTACCTATACCTGTTTTATTTTCTGATTAAAAAGTTAACGAACTGGAAAATGAGGCAAGACTTTTTTTTAGGAAAAATTAAACATTTCAAGAAAAGTTAGGTATTGCTTTGCTATTTTATATTTTTACGAGAACGTTCAAGCTTTTCAGTTTTGCTGGAGGCTTTGCAACGGAGTATTGTTGGCAATGAACTTTATGAGGTAAGGTATAAGAGCGCTTTTGTGCTGAATATTCTTGTTTGAAAATGGGTTGAGTCCGGATTATCCTCGATGATTGGGCGGTTCTGCGAGAGATAAAATCAGGGCATAGTAAGCAGCGTAGGCTTAAACAACGTGTTTTTTAATAAACGCAAAATAATTAAATTCTTTGAATCACGAGTAGAACTGCATACATACTTGTATAAATGAGGGTTCTAAATTTATCGTTACCTCATTCTTTATTTTGGATGTCCAGTTGGTTGCCTGGAAGAAATAATCGCTTGTAGCGATAAGATCGCCCATTGCATGCAACCTATTACTTGCATCTTACTTGTATACAATAAAGTGTATTCTAAATTATATTGTATTTTTGAGCACAATCACTATTTACTAAACTAAGGAAGAATTCCTATAAATTATTCATGGTACTTGTAGGTGCGATTTAATTACATACTAAACGTTTTATATTTTAATTGTATTCTAAGTTCGAAGTAGACGTGAGAAGGGTACCTAGAAGGTAACCTACAATAAATAATTAAACTAGTTTAAGGTAGATTTTACCGCCTTAAGTTCTGGATTAAATTACCATAAGCAATTAGTCATCATATAATTGAAACTGCATAAAATAATAATCAATAATTTAAAGTGCGTTATGCGATTACGTAGGAAGTTCCTTCCTACTTAGTGACAGCTACATTTTATAATATGGTATGCTTGTTGATTAATTAAAAAATAACTGTACAAATTTGGATTAAATTCAAAAATTCATCCTTTCGTAGATATAAGCAGTAGGTAGTAGCACTTAAAGACAGAATACCTATCTAACTATTTTTTTTTATGGGTTCACATATGAAAATCTTGGTTAATCATATTATTTCAAAACAATAAAAAAAGTAAATCAACAAAAACAAACACGAGGACTGCGACTTGGCCAATGTCCCACTATTTCTTCACAAAATGTTATTAACAGCTTTCCAGATAAATTTGCCTCTCATTTTAACACTTGCTCAAGACTTTAATATATAGTTAAATATTAAATCAAAACAAGTATAAAATAAAGTCGCCTTCCGCGTCTGTCCCTCTATGTATGCTTAAATCTTTTAAAATAGGCAACGGATTTTGATGCGGTTTTTTTAATAGATAGAGTGATTCCAGAGGAAGGTTTATAAGTATAAGTTAGGCGGTACGAAGTTCGCCGGTTCGACTTGTAATAATATAAATTGAACTGTTAGTAAACATTGA
This sequence comes from Euspilapteryx auroguttella, assembly GCA_951802225.1. NCBI lineage: Eukaryota > Metazoa > Arthropoda > Insecta > Lepidoptera > Gracillariidae > Euspilapteryx > Euspilapteryx auroguttella. Next base: position 4,477,978 of record OX637656.1, read on the forward strand.
CTTAAAGAGTAAAAAGTATACAAGAAGCTATTGATGTGATGACTTGCGTATAAAGTCACCGATTTCAGGAAATTAAAAAGAATTGAATAATATCTACCTAACTAGATTCAAACTACAGTCCCGCAAAACCTTCGCCTTAAGTCATCATAGTATCATATTTGTACTCTGAAATATAAACCGTGAACCGATTGGCGACCGCCGTGTGATCAGGCGCGGGCGCGCACCGCGAGGGGGCCTGATTGCAATACCACTAAATAAAGATTTCCGCGGCTCGCATCCGTGTGGGGTCGCTGGCGTGCGAACTGTGGCCTGCCTGAGCCAGGTCGACCTGATTTTGTGACCCCAGAAATGTTTGAAGCCATCTAAAATTTTCATTTTTGTGTAGCACGAAATATCGAATATGTTTCGATTAACAAAAAAATACCAAACCATAGCTTGATTAATTTTAAGTGAGATATAAGTTATGAGTTATGAGTAAAAATGGTATCATCCACAACCACTTGAAAATATCAAGCAGAGGTAGGAAAGCTAGTATTTTAGAAAAATATGTATGTTTACTAAAAAATAAATATTAATAAAGTGTCTGTATGTGTTAATAAAATGAGGCCCTATCAATAGCCCATTTCAGGATTTATTTTATGTAAGTCGTCGGTCAGAAAAACCTCGTCTAACGCATAGTACAAATATGTTATGAATTTTACGGTTGGCTGTGGCTGTATGGCAGGGCATATTTTGATTCAAGTTTGCATTACTGGAAGGCGGGAAATGTCTGTGGCAACTAACTGGACCGCCCTAGGAATTCGCATAATAAAGTCTACCTATATACTTACTTAAAATAGTACTCATCATATACAAAGTAAGTTCCATTTTCAAATGAATAAAAGGAATTCTGTAATTCGTCATAGCTCTACAAAGTTTACCTATAGTGTTTGATATATTGTCACAATAAAATAAAGTCCAATTAACTACAAAAAAAAGTTTATGATTTATTTTTAATCCTATCGATATCAATCTTTTAATTGTAGGCATATTAATATAAATATAATCTTACTTATCACGTTTAAAGTTTTGTGTGGGATGAGCAAGCATGACTTCGGAAGTACCTACGTTCAATTACGCAGATACTTGCATTGTTATTTCGGTCAAGGTTTTGGTTGATCTCCATTGACCAACAAAAATATTTACTTAGTATTGACTAAGTGCTATTGAACTTACAACAATCAAAATACATAAATAAAAAATTGATTTGAATACAACATTATATTATGTACTACTAGCACGTGTCACGTGTTTATCCATATTATACGATACTTATTATTGTAAATGCGAAAGTAACTCAGTCTGTCTGTGTGTTACGCAATCACGCCCTAACTACTGACCTTATTTAAATAAAATTTGTTTCGGTGATAAACTATAAACTAAATAGATATATTATGTAGCTTGTCCTCTCAATATTTTTTTTACGTATTGTTTGTCAGGGCTGATCAGTGAGTCCGCCGGGCGCCGGGTAGAGAAACTAATATTATCTGCGCGGGCGCATGCGACGTGCAATGACCCACTTTCAGGCAACTAGGGCTCTTCCTATTGTGATCTTGATTGGAATTCTTGAAATTTTGATGACCGTATCATAGGGTAATCGTATTTTATATGACTGCATTTTTTAGCATTTGCATTTTTTGATAGCAACGACCGAAATCAAGATCTTGAATTACAATATGCTTATAGTAAAGTAAAATAATCAATGTAACTTTTTTCTACGTATACCTACTTGCTTTTTTATTTTTTACTAGTCGACCCGGCGAACTTCGTACCGCTTAACCTTTTACTGTTTGTGCATTTATTGTACTTATAAACCTTCCTCTTGTATCACTCTATCTGTTAAACAAAACCGCATCAAAATCCGTTGGATAGTTTTAAAGATATAAGCATATCTTTAAAACTATCCAACGGACGCGGGATGCGACTTTATTTTATACTATGTATTGATTCAAAACTTATATTACGAGTAATTAGGTTTTTATACAAACAATAGGTCAACGTCTACCTTATTTAAAACTAAGTTACACTTTGATTCTCGCTGCAACGAACCATTTGTGATCTCATCTACCGTTTCGTCAACCAATGCCTTTTTTATTTAGGTAAAGGTTTATCGTTCTAAGGTAAATCTTGATCAGTACTAATTTTCTACCACCAGAACAATCCGGCCCCGAAATGCCGTTGCACATCCGCCAAAATGGCTGCACGACGTTTCTTCGGCAGAACCTGCTTACCCTCCTCACCATCATTGGAGTTCTGTCCGGCACACTGCTGGGCTGCGGCCTGCGCTACTCCGGCCAGACCTGGTCCAAGAGAGACGTCATGTACTTCCAGTACCCTGGGGAGCTGTTCCTCAGGATGTTGAAGAGTTTGATTGTTCCGCTGCTGGTGTCATCTATTGTTTCTGCTATTGGATCTCTGGATCTCAGTCTGTCTGGCAAGTAAGTTCGAGTTCGAGTCCTGACTATGTTCTTGTGACTATTATTAAACTTTATTTTGTTTCATTAAAGCCACAGTCTATAATAATTTATATTGTGTTCTATTTCATCATTATCATTTAATTTTTATCTATAGGTACCAACACCCGTATTATTGAATTAGAAAGTGGTAGCATGGGCTAGCATGAGTATAATAGAGGAGTAAGCATATTTATTCATTGGGACAATCAGCTCGATAATGGGAGCATTACTATTACAAATTCCTTAACTGATAATAACCTTGACTCTTCTTGTAAACAGGGTGGGTGCCAGAGCCATCATATACTACATGACAACGACGATCTGCGCGGTGGTGCTGGGCATCGCGCTCGTGACCACCATCCAGCCCGGCAAGGATCCCAACTTCAAGCAGATCAACGCCACCAAGATTATCACTAAAGACACGCTTACCTCCGACACCTTGCTCGATTTGATAAGGTTAGACCTTTTTTTTTAATCTAATTTAGAACTTAGCTTTTAGCCTGTGATTTTTTTATTTTTTACGGAACTCTATTTTTACGAAAACCCATATTGACTATTACCGGCCTGAAAGGTTAGGCTTGATCTGAAAGAATTATTGAAATCAGATCATTCGATATTTACTACCTTCATTAAATACATCAGTACTTAATGTTGCCTCTTATTTAATCATATTTGCATACTTTCGGTCACTCTATAGGCGATTAATGCTTAAAATCGTTCGGCTCAGTTTTATTGTGTTTTATGGTATTAATCCCTGGAAATAACGTTTAGTGTAATGGCGATATTTTTGGATTATAAAAATCTCCATCTTTCTAACCCTTTTTAATTAACCACTAGAGGCTGCCCCGCGGTATTTCCCGCGCAGATTTTTCATAAACACAAAAATCCCGTTTTTTCCCGTTCCCGTGGGAATTTCGAGAAATCCTTTCTTAGTGCTCACCTACACTCCCTAAGGAACCTACATGCCAAATTTCAGCTTTGTACGCCCAGTAGTTTCGGCTCTACGTTGTCTGTCAGTCAGTCAGTCAGTCAGTGAGTAACGGAAGAGTTATATATATATTGATGACTTAAAAGTACGTGAAAAACTATCTTTAATCTCTACCTTACACTGTGTATACGTATGTATTATTTTAAACGAATCGTCAAGCCAGTAAATTAAAATTGCAGATTTATCACAGTTTAATTTAAATTATAAACGCTAACCCTGCAGTGCCAAGTGTTGCAACGGACAGACTGATTGCAATGAAAATTTATTATCCGTGATTGTATTCTACCCAGCCGCTGCTCATGCGCATAAATAATACCTAGAGCTGGAGTTGTTATTGTCGTTGACATAGAAGACTCGTAAAACATGGTGATATCATCACAAACGCTCGAATAGGTGTATTGGAATGAATTAGTATGTTAAGCAGTACAAATTACCTCTTAGATGTATTGGTAGATAAAAGCAAATCATTTAAAGCGCAGGAAAATTAAGTAAAATGAAAATGATTTTATTTATGATTTCATTACTTGCACCGCTACGCAATTAAAGAAAAAAATAATAGGTACTATTTATATTTAAAATCACATGCTTAAATTTCATCCTATGCTGTTCAACTAAAACAACTATAAATAAAGTATTTTTTAAACATAATGCAATTTAACTGAATGTATGACTCGTGAGCATGTTTTAATAAATTTTGTAAGTATTTTATAGTTATGGCACATGATAGCACTAATCGGTTATGCACCGTTATTAATGCGATCATTACGTAGTTCAGAGTTCGACCATGATCTAGGTATTTGCACATTATAATACTTTTTATCATAATATTTTATTAAAACATATAGATAACTACTTGTGCAATATGTAAACAAATACATATATCAAGTCAAATTTAAAATTACGCTACTAGCTAGGATTATGAATTTAAATTAATTATATACTATTTATTAAATTTAAGTATAGTATAACAAATATTTTCCACTACAAACTAGATGACTTCCATAAAATATTTTTCTAAAAAAGATATCGTAGGCCGCATTTAGGAAGACGCGGCGCGTTGCGCGGAGCGTCAAGCGTGCGCCGACGCGTCTTCTTGTACTATATCGAACATAGGCTTATCTTGAAGCGTTGAACGGTCTCATACATTGCTCTATACCATACGTTTGATTTAATCACAGCACGCCCCGCACGATGCGACGCCCTGCGTGCCCCTAAATGCGGCCTTAGGCCCTCAGGCAGGGCGTCGTCGTGCGTTTGCCGACGCGTCTTCTCGTACGATATTGAGCCTATGTTTTGATCTTTAAGCGTTGAACCCGCGGCAGTGCACGTGTCGGCGGCGCCCGCATTCGTAAGAGAAAACACAATAAGTACCCTTTTGATTTGACTGACACTAGTAAGTAGGTACAGTAGTTAGCAAATCAACTAATAATACATAACATAACTGAAATATCTACATAAATATAAAGTTGCAGTGAATTCAGTAGCGAATTCAATGAAGCACGTACTTAGTTATTTGGACTTTAAACACGTGTTACGTGTTCATCCATACATTATTTAATATTATGAATGTGAAGGAACTCTGTCTGTCTGTGTGTTACGCTGTCACGCCTGAACTACTTAACCGTTATGGATAAAAATTGAAAGGAGTATGTAGGTTAGAACCACGAGACGAAAATAGGATACTTGTTAATCCAAAATTCCCAAGAGAACGTAAAAATTGGATTTTGCGGTTTGCAGTATAATTGCTCCACACGCAAACTATTGAACTATAAAAAAACAAACTAATTGCTTGTTAAATTCGCAACTAAGATCATGTTTACAAAACATTAAGGATCGGTAAGGAAGGACACAGTGATAGATAAAGTTCTCAGTTCAGCTAGTGTCGGCTCCCTCCGCGTCACTCTTCATTCTCTCGCCGCCGCCGTTATTTATACGGTGCCCTACATTTTACCAACGTTAGGGCTTGGTCAGTACTTATTAGATATTTTCTTTTTAAAATAATAATTTTATATAGCCTGAGTATCATGTATTATCCCACTGCTGGGTAAAGGCCTCCTCCTTTCTCTTCCACTCTACTCTATACAATGATATAATAAATAGTGATAAAATGTAATATTTCAGCTTTCCCTTAATTGATGCAACGCAACTTCTTTTGCTTAAGAATTAATAAGTACTTATAGGTAAAAAGGAAATTTTGGGGCAGCTCTTAATATTTACTATGCACTAACGACTCGACCGCTTACTTACTTCTTAACTGACTGCCAAACCCATTTAAATAAAGAATATAATAAAAAATCATTTCCTTCCGTTCCGTTAACAAAATCTTATTCCATTAAAACTATATGATTTAACGCATTTCAGAATCGTTAGCAGTAAAGTATACATGTGTATCTATAAAGGTATAATTATAACTCGTGAATATGATACCTGTCAATAACCAAGATGGATCAGGGAAGCACTTCAGAAGGAACCCGACCCTCTTAAAACACATCAATCACTGCTTGCAGATCATCTTCACCAGGAAGTTTCCTTGCCCTTTTTCTTTTATGTAGGCTTTGGTCCGCCCGACATTGACCCATATTTAACATCAACAATAAGGTCCCCCTTTTCCGACCTCTTGGAAAAAAAACAAAAATATGGGTCGGTCAATATTTTCAGATGGACATCTTGTTTTTATTTATATTTGTACTTCGTCAACCTAATTGAAATTGTAATGAATAACATAATATAAATATCACAATGTAGGTCAGCTTAAAACAATCGAGCAAGTCAAAATAAGCAATTAATTAAATATTTTCATATTACTCTGTAAATAGGTACGGTAAAAACAAGTAAAGATCATAATGTTATCAGTTGAACAAAATACAACTAATTAGTGCTATGCTCTTTTCAATAAGCAGTGGCAGCCCTAACAAACGTTAACTACCAAACATGATAGAGTAAATGTCAGGTGGCATCACTTCCGTCTAGCTCCCGCGCTCTAGTGAACCCAGTGGACCCAAGAACATCTGTGTCGATCACAATAGATGTCACTTTGCAATGCCGAATCATTACACGACTGATGTGATGAGCCATACTTCCATCATAGCTGAAAATGTATATACACATACCCTGTTATTCATAAAAAGTTAATGAGCACTTTAGTTATTTGACGTATGTCAATTTAGACTGGATGTCACGTATTACTTATACAACAGACCAGAGATGTAGACCTCCAGTAACGCTACATAAAACCTACTGTATTTTTATGAATAATACGGATAGTATGTACTTAGTAAGTAATATTTATTATACTGTGCCTATAGCAAGCATAGGTACAACCACATATTTTAGTAGGTCTGAGGCACTGAGAGCAGCACGCACGGCACGGCAGAGGATTTGTATCTGAATTACAATTTTAAATATTATTTTAATGAGCTGAGAAATCTTTTGAATGTAGAGGCGTACCGAAACATACCATTTATTTCTCTGAGCCACGATATGACTCGAAAGACGCAATTCTCGACGCATAAAAATAAATTTATCAGTTTACAAACTTTACCTATGCAAAAATGCATGGTTTTGCTGATAAATTAAATTAAAGCGCACAAACACACAATACAATACATAAGTACATAATAAGGCTTTAGTTTATTAAATTTATTGATATTCTTAAGTAAGAAGTAAACAACAAAGAATTGTTTACTGCATACTGATCGGTCATTTACTAAAGGTAGTTGCTTACCTTTATTAAAAGCGAAGTAACATTTAACTTTAACATAGGTATTTTAATTCGACTTTTCAGAAACGTGTTTCCGGAAAACATTGCGCAGGCGACCATTGCATCATATCGCACTAAATTAGTTTATGTGCCAAATGACACCAACATTATTAAAGGTAAGGATTTTTACTTAATTTAAAAGATAATATAGATCCTGCCTGTCTTTGTCATGACCACAGACTATAATAACGTATATCAATATACATTATTATAGTAAAGGTAAATTATACAATTCAACAATATTTGCTGCCACTGTGGAGATATCGTATAACATTTCAAGGAATTATCGAGCACCTGATCGAACATTCCGGTGACCGGCGGGCTAGTTCGTACCTTGGCCAGAGAATAAGTCTGGCCATTCAGAGGCGTAACGCAGCCAGCCTGCTAGGCACCGTACCTTCCGGTGGCCGCGATTTTGAGATCAAAATAACAGACATTATTTTAAGTTAAAAATATAGGTAAGTACCTTTCTTAAAAAAACGTTAGAGAAATGAACTAAGACACTTTTTTTTTTCTCTAAGAGATAACCGCGCAAGAACTCAACACTTTACTTTAATTTTTCAGGTCACATCGAGACGTACAAGATCGAGGGAGAGTACCAGAGCGGCAGCAATGTGTTGGGGCTGGTCTGCTTCAGCATCGTGCTGGGCATTACCCTGGGCAAGATGGGAGAACAAAGCCGACCGCTACAGAACTTCTTCCACTCGTTGTCCGAAGCCATGATGATTATCACTGGCTGGGTTATTTGGTAAGGTTTTATAGTGACTATTCATTGGTTGCATCCTTATATTTATTTAGAATTCGCCCGAGGCTTCGTTAATACTAAGTATGTGTGAAAGAACTCTAAACTACTAAACAGATTTTGACTATGTTGAACTCTCACATTTAAATTGTGTCGGTTTAAATTTCATCTTTGTTTCTTCAGCGGTTTTGGCTGTACAGTACAATGATGAGTAAGTGAGTGAATATTTTTTTTTTTAATACAACAAATTGTAACTTATCCTCAGGATATCACCCCTCGGCGTCTTCTTCCTGGTCACAGCAAAGATAATGGAGATTGACTCGTTCGCGGACCTGGTCGGCCGGCTGGGCTGGTACTTCATGACAGTTCTACTGGGCTTGTTCCTTCACGGGTTTGGAACATTGAGCGTGTTATTCATACTGGCGACGAAGAAACTGCCGTGCCGGTACATTGCGAAGATGGGTCAGGTCATGGCTACGGCATTCGGTACCGCTTCTAGGTGAGGGCTATGTTTATATTACCTACATATCGTTTAGTAACACGAAGTTGCTTAGAAACAAATACAATCTTTCGAAAGTTATTACAAGATTATATAACCTATTATTCGTTTCGGGCACCCTAGATACAGCATCTTCCTAATTAGGGGATCTGAGTCTGAGTGTGATGCGTTATTGTTATTTTTATTATTCGTACGTACATCATAAATCTTGTTCAACCGTTAAGAAGCTATATGAGTTTTGAAGGTTTTTTTAAATCAAGTAATTCTCTTAATCTAAAGATCGTAAAGATCTGGAATTTCAATATAACCTTTTTGAGGATATATAACAAAGTTTTTTATAATTGAGAAACACTAGTGGAATCAAAAAACCTCGATACATTATTTCGTCAAAGATAACCTTTCCAAAAAACGGGAATAGTTAGTTCTTCGAAATTACTTACTAGTTTTTGATAAAACTACCTAGGAATAATGATAATAAACAAAATTAAATTCTGGTAATTCAGATTTGATTTAAAAGTAATAATTAAAAAGATTTTCAATATTTACTACTTTTTCCAATAAAATGTAGTAACCGATGTGGGCGACTGACATATGACTGTCCCTTGCCCTCAGTATGCTGCTCTGTTCATTCGCTCGTTCCATTTATTTGTCGTATATCGTCTTAATAAATTCTTTTTAATTACTTTTAGTTTGTCATACATGTGAAAAGACAACACAATGGGGTATTAAAATAACACTGGCAATATCACTCAAACAAAATTGTCATATAGCTTTTCGACTTCAAATGAGTAGGTGGGTGTTTCTCCGGCAACCGGTTCTCCGGTTAAGATCCCTGTCATTTTTTATTTTCGTTTTAGGATAAAATTAGCAAATGAAATGCATAAAGGTTTAAATTTAAGTTTGTTTAAGAAGGGAGGGACCCTTTTTTATCCATTAGTTTAACCGTGAATCGTTTTGAAAATTTTGACGGACAGGGATCTTAATCTTAAAGCCAGGGATCTTAATGCTAAAATTTTCACGTCATATATTTGAATTTTGCACAAGCTTTCTGTAGAAAAGAATAAAAATATTACGAGGTTTGTATAGTGGGGTGTTTATTTCTCACAAAAAAATTAATGCTACCTTTTTTTTAAGATTTTTTTTTTTTTTTTTTAAGAAACATTTCAACTACAAAAAAAATATTAAAGAAATAAATTGTAATTCAAAAATAAATTGCACATTAGCCAAATAAAAACGCAGGTAAAGTTAAAAAATCCGAATGTACTAAAAAAATTTCTACTGCTTCGTCTACAGGGTGTTTCTGACAAGGCGGTAATAAATCAAAGGAGGGATTTTGCTCACCATACCTAAAAACTTTCCCAAAGCAACATGGGTCGAAATCTCAAAACAAAAATCAGCCGTCCCGTACATTGACCCCCTCAGCTGATCGAACCAATGTATGGAACAGCTGTTATTTTTTTTGAGATTTTGACCCATGTTGCTTTGGGAAAGTTGTTAGTTATGGTGAGCATAATCCCTCCTTTGATTTATTACCTGCTTGTCAGAAACACCCAGTATATCGTTAGGCGTGTCGTCCAGAAAAATTTTGAAAGCTATCATCATCATCATCATTTCAGCCGTAGGACGTCCACTGCTGGACATAGGCCTCCCTCAAGGCTCTCCATCTGTACCGATCGCAGGTGGCCTGCATCCAGCGTGGACCCGCAGCCTTGCGCAGATCATCCGTCCATCTGGTCGGTGGACGTCCTACGCTGCGCTTGCCGATCCGTGGTCTCCACTCGAGAACTTTTCGGCCCCAGCGGCCATCTGTTCTGCGGGCTATATGACCTGCCCATTGAAAGCTATATTTATATCTAAATATCTGCCTACGTTAGATTATAATATATAATTATTATTAATACCCTATATTGTCCCACTGCTGGGCACAGGCCTCTTTTCCCTCCTACCACACTTCCCTGTCTTGGGCAGATTCCCACCAGTCCCTATCTTGTGCTCTTAATTCGTCGCTTCATCGCTTCCTGGGGCGGCCGCGTCTTCTATTGGCGTGTCTCGGGACCCACTCAGTGGCCACACATTAATACCCTCAGGCCCTCCTTACCCAACGATTGGAGTCCATACGGGCGACGTGGTCGGCCCAGTTCCACTTCAGTTCTGCCGCGTTTTGAGCTACATCCCGTATTTTAGTTCTGGAGCGCAGTTCGGTGTTTCGGACTTTGTCCACCAATCGAACTCCCAGTATGCTGCGCTCTATATTTCTCTGACAGATCCTGAGTTTAGACTACTGAATGTCAGTCAAAGACCAAAATCTGAGCTCCGTAGTTAAGAATGGGAAGAATGAACATGTCCATGAGCTTACGCTTGAGACTAAGGAGAGGGTCTCCCTTCATTGCTCTTCCAGGCGTTTTCGACGCGTCTTTCGACTTCTTTATCCTGTCGTGCCTGGAAAGAGACTATTTGGCCAATGTAAATGTATTCAGAACATAAGCAATCTCTTCACCATCCACATCCAAAGTTTGCTCTACACTGTTGTCATGACTTTGGTCTTGGACATGTTCGTCCTTAGTCGAACCTCAAGGCTCTCTCGGCAAGTTGTTCAAGCATGGACTGTAGCTCAGATGCAGAATTTAAGAACAAAACAAAATATCGTCGGCATCGCTTTCGTTAGCTTTGCTTCGCCGACTCTAATGCCACTGTTCTCCCATTCTGGGGTTCAACTTTCTGTCGACTTCCTCTAGCGTAGCAGTAAAAAGTTTTGGGGAGAGGGGATAACCCTGCTTGACTCCTCTTTGCATTGGAAAATATGGAATAAATATATTATACTATACTATGCTCGCTCGTTACTGTTCGTCGACTATGTATGAGTGAGTGAGTGATGCAACCAAACCTGCACAGGATGGTTTTATTTATCTAGCAAATTTCTAGTAATAGATACCGGGACTTTTACTCTCGATGACTTCTGTGAATTGTAGATTTATTTATCAATATATATAAAACTCTTCCGTTACTGACTGACTGACTGACTGACTGACTGACAGACAACGCAGAGCCGAAACTACTGGACGTAGCGGGCTGAAATTTTGCATGTAGGTTCCTTAGGGAGTGTAGGTGAGCACTAAGAAAGGATTTCCCGAAATTCCCATGGGAACGGGAAAAAAATAGATTTTTGTGGTTATGAGAAATCTGCGCGAGTGAAACCGCGGGGCAGCCTCTAGTTTAATATAAATCTGTATCTTTATGACTTAATATTTTAAGATCGCTGTCTTTACAATTAAAATCCCTGTCCCCGAGGACAGGGATCTTAAATTTGGACAGGGATCTTAAAGACAGGGATCTTAATATTTAACTAAAATAACAATTATTCGTATGAAAAAACAGGTCTAGGAATCAACACATTTTACCAAAGATACTTGTATAGATGCTCAAATATGACATCACTTTAAAATTAAGCACAATTAATCAGGTAATTTATTATTCGAGCAAGAATTTATTGTAAAGCAGGGGAACCAAACCCAGTTTTGGAGACACATACCTTTTTTTCATCGAAAAGCAGAAACATAGCAAACTTTTGACTATCCCAGATCCTGCAGCACTACTGAGTGTTGTCAGCACTGTATCTTCAAAATCATTGAACACTTTTGTAGAAAACTACGACTCATTATCTGAGCGCAGTTGATAAAATTTCAAAACCTCGGACGCGAAATCAGAACGTTATAAATTTTAAAATAATATATCAATTTATATGTCTTTTTTTTCAGGAACTCACTAATTAACCATTAATTGAAATCTGAAGAGATTTTTGCTTAACGGTGAAAAATAAAAAAGTTATGACTTGGTTTTCATTAAAAAACGGCGACCGGACGCTGTGCCAGCGCCGATTTTTCAACAGTTTTTATTTTTTTTACAAATGTTCTTAAAATGATAGCTTAGAATTCTATTGATATCTGGATACATCCTGAGTTCATAAACAACATATAAAAAAATCAGGGCGGTAGGTTTGGTTTTTCTAGTAGTTAGTGGCCCGGACGCATGTTTTTCGACCGCCAAAGAAACACCCAGGTACCTACCTAATTAACGTCTTGATACAATTAATTGCATTTCTAACGGTTCTTTTATTTTATCAACATCTGCAGTTCAGCAACAATGCCGATCACAATCGGCTGCTGCGACGAGATGGGCCTGGACCCGCGCATCACGCGCTTCGTGATCCCCATCGGCGCCACCATCAACATGGACGGCACGGCGCTCTACGAGGCGGTGGCGGCCATCTTTATTGCCCAGCTCAGGAAGGTCGAAATGTCGTTCGGAAAGATCGTCGCTGTCAGGTAATTACGAAGTGAATTAATCGTTGTCAATCGTGAATTGCATTTCTTTCAACTTCATTATCTCACCCGAAAGACGTCCACTGCTGGACATAGGCCTCCCACACAGATCGCCTTACCGACTGGTCTTGCGCGACCTTCATCCAAGTTACTCCCGCAAACTTTACCAGGTCGTCTGACCACTTTTTGTGACTGGCCGTTCCGTCAAGCGTTTCTTTAGCAATACGTAACGTACCTAACTCTTTATAATTTTCCAACTTTTGCAATTTCCACTTTGTATGCAGAAAATTTGGGTTCCTTAGAGCCTTGTGCGCCCTAAGTGGAATACAACCGCAATCGCGGCCGGTACACAAATAATTGGCTCATACAACCAAGCTTATAAGATTTTCTTTATCCAGTGTCACGGCGACCGCAGCCAGTATAGGCGCAGCTGGCATCCCGCAGGCGGGCCTCGTCACCATGGTGATGGTGCTGGACACCGTGGGGCTTCCCGCCGAGGACGTCTCCATCATCCTCGCTGTGGATTGGCTTCTGTTAGTATCTCCTTTTTGTGGGTTAAAAAGTTTGCTTTAACTTGATTCGTGGTCTGTGTAATCAAACAATATTTAACAATATTTTATATTTTTTACCATTTTCATTGCTTTAATTTTCAGTGACCGATTCCGTACCACGATCAACGTAGTCTGCGATGCTCTGGGAGCAATTATCGTATCCTCCCTGTCAGAAGGCGACATTGAGAAGTCGCGGGCGCAGACCCAGCTCGACCGCGAACTTGCGCCTGCGCACGAGCTCACCGAGCTAGAGAAGGGCGACCATTGAACGCCGTAATGAGAAAAACCATAAATTTAAACGGTTTACGAAACCGTTTCTGTGTTCAATAATGCAACGTTCATAACGTTGCAAACCAAATGGACTATTAAGTAGGCGCATATTAATTTGTTTTAGGATTTTTGGTTTTTGTTACCACTAATTAACTTTTGTTACAATCACAAAATTAATGTGAAGATAAGATTGGAAATATTTAATGTGCGAAGTGTTTTTTTTATTATTATAGAGCAGACATATGTATTTCTACCTTCTTCTTTTGTAGCTACCTATAGTTAATTTTCTGGGTCTGTTGTATTTATTAAATAATTACATTTTTAACGTGAACTACAATTTTTTACTTCTGCACATAACAGAGTAATACAACTGGCCTAATACACCAAAATCTATGTTATTTGTGATTTTCTATTAATGAGTCAAGTGCTTTTTTATCATCTCAGCCACAGTATTAAGGAACAGTACTTTTTAAGATAAAATATCTTTCGAAGATCAGTAGTAACATTTTGGAAATGAAGAAAATATGACCTTTTTGTTCTAAATATCTATACCAATATTATAAAGAGGAAAGATTTGTTTGTTTGTAACGAATAGGCTCCGGAAATACTGAACCGATTTGAAAAATTCTTTCACTGGTAGGAAGCTACACTATCCCCGAGTGACATAGGCTATATTAGATTTTTTTTTTAAATTAGGGATCCTTACCTAAACTCAAATAATGTAACCCAAGGTGCAATATTCTTTTCCGTTGTTTACATATTTTGACAGGTGGTTTGTTGTTGTTGTTTGTTATTTTTAGTAAGCCCATTCAGGGCAGTCAAAAGAACATAGTCTATAGAGCCAAGTGTTAAGTAGTATCTTAAATTCTGTGGCGTAACGACGTTCGCCGTGTCAGCTAGTATTTTAATAAAATAATAATGTTTTCGACTAATATCTCATTTATAACCATCTACGTCATAAAATCTGTGTTTGTATCCAATACATAATATGTTACATTACTTACTCATATATTTGTTTTGTAAATAAAAATAATATAAATAGTAATGTGTGAGTGTTAGGTACGGAGGGTTATTTCCATATACCAACAACAATAGGCGACTTCTTTTGTATAGTTTTTCTTTATTTTATCTAATAAGTATGTATACTTTAAGCCCTTTGTCCCAGATGAGGGGCTATAGAAAGAAATCATCATTATCAAGTATTTTTGTGATTGACCACATATCGGTGTGAAAGTAGAAATTTACTGTTTAGAAATATTTATTTATTAAAATCGTAGTTTGTGAGAAAATGTAAGTTATTTTAAATGTTTCATGTGTTTAAAAAATACTTAAATGTGCCATATATTAAAAAAACTTGTAAGTATAGAAAGATGAAGATAGTTTCGTCCACTTACTGCATTCCAGTTGAATTATTTGTGTAGTAAATTGAATAACACTACAAGTGTTCTAATTTAGGCGGTTGCTTATTACGTACGAAAATTTAATAAAATCGAGCTACACGATAAAAACAATTTATGTTGCTATTTGGATGTTTTTCGAATTAAATTAAATTATTTGATAAAAATATCTTAGTTGACTATTTATAAAAGCTCAACAAGCTTAAGATAATCATAACGTCGGAGATACAGATACCCTTCTAGTAAAATTAAACAAAAAAAATATTTTTGTTAGATTAAGATCTTAAAGATGTATAGTAGTAATAGTATAGTATAGCTTAAGTATATAATGTTCATTGTTTTGGTCGTGTCATCATACCAATAAACCAAAGTAGAAAGTAATGTAAATAACCTAAATTCAATAGTCAGACGTCTAGTACAACTCCGAGTCTCAAGTATACATACCTACACCATCGTTTGTCATTTAAATACTTTATCACTGTAACCATTTTCAGAGTACCTACGTCACTCTTTCCCAATAAAGTACAATTAATCTTAATGTCCAATAATATAAAAAAATATGTAATATCAATTAATGAACTTAATTTCATTGTTACCTCTTGGATGTTTACATGTCTGTCTGTAGAGCAATGTTAATAAACAAAAATGGTGTAATCATGATATTTTATTTACAAACTAGAGGCTGTCCCGCGGTTTCACTTGCGCAGATTTCTCATAAAAACAAAAACCAAGTTTTTTCTCGTTCCCATGGGAATTTCGGGAAATCTTTTCTCAGTGCTTACCTATACTCCCTAAGGAACCTATATGAAAAATTTCAGCCCGCTACGCCCAGTAGTTTCGGCTCTGCGTTGTCTGTAAGTCAGTCAGTCAGTAACGGAAGAGTTTTATATACTGGGTGTTTCTGACAAGGCAGTAATAAATGAAAGGAGGGATTCAGCTCACCATAACAAACAACTTTCCCAAAGAAACATGGGTCGAAATCTCAAAACTAAAATCAGCTGTTCCATACATTTGTTCGATCAGCTGACGGGGTCAATGTACGGGACAGCTGATTATTGTTTTGATATTTCGACCTATGTTGCTTAGGGAAAGTTGTTAGGTATGCTGTGCCGAACCCCCCATTTCATTTATTACCGCCTTGTCATAAACATCCTGTATATTGATAAGTGATACTGCCTTTTATATAAAACATTTTATTTTTACGAAATGTTACATAATTGGTTCGGAGAGATTCAATAATATACAGCTCTAGGACTAGGTTGGACAAAATAAATTTAGTTTTCTCACAGCCAACTAAACGATAAAATTAACTTCAGCAAACACCGTTGTAGTACTTTATAGAAAAATCTATGGAACGTTAAAAAAAACCTTCAGTCTTAGTTTTACCAAACTTAAACAAAACAACGGAATGTATAAAAAGTAGTTGTGAATATTAAGACATTATTTCATATTTACAAATTATTTATACATTTATTTTCTACTTACTAAAGGAATGTTTTATTTATTTCTAAACATAATGGTAGTTAGGTTTGTTTGCATACTAAACTTAAATACTAAAAGCTTGCGTAGTAACAGAACTTACTTTTCTCGAGACTAAATTAAAACTAACTAAAGCTCTACATTTTTCGTTTCTGTGATAGAAACAGACTGACATTTTATCAGTCTTATTGAACGATAAATTGTAACAAAAGTAAGCTTAACAGTAATAAATAGGATAATTACTCACGACATAATTAATTATGACCACTTATTTTCACAAATAGTAGTGTTACTTTACATAACTGTCTTTTTTAAATAAAACAATCACAATATTCACTAGGTGAAATATGTACCTTCTATTATAATCAATCTAGATATAACTATAAGCTTGAAATAACGCAGCGAAGTAACCGTTATTTGTATCAAGTTCCCTAAACAGCGTTATTGGTCACGTGATTATTGTTGATGTTGCAACTTTTTTGACAGCCATTGAGGCGATAGTCTTTTGCCTGGTCGTTTTGTTTGACCCACTCTCGGCGGGGGTGTGTGCATCCGTTGCGGTCCAGGTTCGAGTCCCGGCGCTCGCTGGCCCGGTGGGCGCTGTTAATGGAGTTACGAGCGCGCGCAAGGGTCGACGCTGAAATCTCCATCGATTCACCGTAGGGTAGACGTGATCCCCGCCGTACGCTTCCACTTCGATATCTGGCATGCTAAAAAATAAATAAAAACTTTAAACATTTACTTCCAATATTGATAGGTAATTAGGGTGGGAACGTAACGGAGTCAAGTGTGTGAAGTGGCTCTGTGTGACCAAGGGAACCTTTTGGGTCGTTAAAACAACTTATATATATTAACACACTACCTATATACAACGATTTTAATAGCACAAGCTTTTAGTTTTAATTTCAAGCGTTTGTATATCAATGATCTGGTTGCGATCAAAACTCCTGATTTTCAAGCCAAACATTTTCTTAGATCTTCGCTAAGTTTATCAGTTCAAGTAGTAATATCACGGACCGGCTCAGATCGCCAGAACCAGCGGTTCCGGTTGAAGATGCCGTAGACGATGGGGTTGGCGCAGGAGTTGGTGCAGGAGAACAACCACATGCCGCGCTGCACCGCCGGGTCCAGCTTCTGGGCGCCCTCCTTGTCCACCCAGTACCTGCAGTGTAACGTACAAGAATAAACGACGGGAGTAAAATATTGCGGGAGTGCACTGAATGACAGTCGCTCAAGACTCAAGACCAGTCATGTGGCGCTTTGCCTTTTTTCTAGCAGAAGTCGTCTTGCGGATGAAATGAATAAACTTAATTGATGATGATGAATTAACAAAGACAAACAACAGAGCAGTCTAGAACGCAACTGTGTAATTTATAATCCTTTCAATACTGACTGGCTGTCAGACTGATAGACAACAAATTTAAGTCAAGGATCCTTGTGGGTAAATGTGTTTTAGGAAAGGAATTATTAAAACATTTAGGATTATTTTTACAACACCATACCATGCGAAGTTTTGGTCACCCGCTCAATGTATATACTAATTACAATACTACTAATACTATACTATTAATATTTTCAATTATACTCCGCTGCTTTTATCAAGTTTTAGGAAGTACATTTCCGGACTATATTTTCACATTTTTCTTCTTCTGCCGATAAGTTTCTACCTTATAAGTTTTGGAAACATAAGTACTTGGTACTTTCCCAGAAGTTTACGGGAACTCTATAATGCAGTGCCACTCTCCATTAATAAATTATTTATTCTAAGCAAATATTACTTAAAAAAAATTTAGAACTAATGGTCGCTCGGGCACAAAAAATTACGAGTGGCGACCGCGCACCGGAAACGCAAATTTGGCCAACCCCAACAAGGTGGTCAGTCGACCCGATAAAGGTTAGGGGAGTACCTAGATGAAGGTCACTCAAGAAAGAATGGACGTCTTTCGGCTGCGTGGATGATAATTATATTTAGGTTACGTACCACAAACAGTAGAAGTAGTACGGCGACCAGCATGTGAAGAATACGATGACGATAGTGACTGTCATCTTGAGCGTGCGAGCGCGCGCCCGGCCCAGGATGCCCACGCCGCTGCGCCGCATCTTGTCTGGAAATATCACAATAAACTGTTACTGTAACACTATTTATATCACAATAAGTTAGAGAAATATAAACATCTCAGCACATTTACATTCACCTACTCTACAACTTTTATACGTAAACAGCATTAATTGGTAGACCTAAAAGTACTGGCTACAGAACATCTGAAAATTTCATAATCTCAGTCGAGAAACGTCCACTGCTGGACATGGGCATCCATTCCCCTTAGAACGTCACAACCACAAACATTTTAATTAAATAGTCAGTATAGCATGATTACATCATCATCTCAGCCGAACCACGTTCACTGATAGATATAATTAAGCTTCTTCCAATCGCCACAAATACCGGTCTTGTGGGACTCTCATCATTACTAGGCAGTACCTAAGTCATAAATAAATACTATAAAGCCAGGTAGTTTGTCAGTTTTCATCTTCGTATAATGAATCTGTCTGTAATTGAAAACCTCTACGTATTTTGCGAGACGAGCGAGATGAAACTCAGGTTTCCCTATTGTCAAACTAAGCCCAATATAACTAGGTTTGTGGTAAAAATAGACGCAAGTATAGAATAAGATAGCACTGAATGTTCTGTCGGTACTCGAGCTCGGATTAAGATAAGTTGGTAGACTGAACTCAATCATTTATCTTACAGATGCATTCAAAATAACTTTGAACTGTGCTGTGAGCGTTTGTTCGTTTGATGATTAGGTGCACAGCGCAGATATTTTTTTTTTAATTTAAAAGGTATTATTTATTTGTTTAAGTGTATTCCATACTTTTGAACAATGCATTTAAATAAAACATATATATGAGATTTTTGTGATCAAATATACGTTAAGAGTCGTCTTCAATTGAATCATTCCCGACTTGATATTGTTTTCTCTGCAATTTCCAATTCCAAGCCAAATTGATGTTTTATCCGTCCTATATATACCGTCAAAGTACCGATAGAAAACTATAATATAACATAATAATTATGTTCATTGTTGGCTTGTTTTTCGGTACTTTAGAATTTTAACTAAATAATAAAACAAATCTTAAATATTTTATTTCAAAACCTTTTTTAATGACGTATATTAATCTTAGAAACTACTTACAACTGTAGACTTAGAAAAACGTTGTTAACATAAAGCTTTTTCAAAATCAAGCAGCGAGACTAAGAACGGAAAATTTCTAAAGCTATTTTTGGTAGTGGCACTGGAATGAAGGTCAGGATTATCTCACAAAGCGGGTGTTAAAGATTGGCAGTACTTACCATTAGCAGTATTAGCTCGTCTTATGATCTCGAGGAGTGCGGCGGAGGAGCAGTAGAGCGTCGAGATGAGAGGCGCCACGTACATCAGCGTCATGTTCACGAGGAAGTAGGCGAACTCATGCCGCTCCGTCGGCAGGGAGCCGTATGATACGCACTGAAAGTACCTGTAAAATAATAATACATTTTTATCCAAAGCTTTGTCTTGTGCGGCGCGATGGAAAATAACTCGTTGGTGTATCTCAGGCTCAGGGGAATAACATTAGTTAATTTGATTAAATATTAAACAAGATTAAAAGCCAGAATTTTTGAAGTCTAATTGCAAAGAAAAACTTTATCTTTTTTTAATAAGTATAATTAGGTACATACGCCTATACCTAGCGTACAAAGTAATTATAAAGGTACAAACATTTGAGTTTTAAGTATGATTCAATGCTTCAATTCTCGGAACAGAAAAACAGTAATTTTCAATTTGCGTGGCGAAAACTGAAGTCTGTAGTTAAGCGTAATATATGCTACTAAAGTAAGTTGAATTCTTTTTTTTTGTGTGTTTTTGGGATAGAGAGTCGCTGACAAAACATGCAATGCATAAAAAAAAATCCGCAGCAAATAGAAAAAGTTAATCCTTTAAGCTTCTCTGAATACAACGATCGAAAGCATAGTGTAGCACATTTTTTATGAAAACACTTTTTGCAGACTAACACGTAAGCCTGTAGGCACATTTAGCATGCAACGAGGGACTTTGTCGCTAAGAAGTAAATAAATAGCTATGATAAAGTAACTAACGATGAAAATTAGGCTTAGCTTTACGAATGATTACCAGCTGTTCGACAATGAGCTCTGTTATTTAATTTATAAGGAAATAAATAATAATTTAAAAAGTATAACTTACTCGCTAGACATTCAGAGTTCCTACCTACCACTTTATTTTTTGATTGTTTTATATAGCGCAGGTCTTACAGCTCTGTAGTAATGTAAACTATTGCCTACTGTGTATGCATGTATTGCCTTTTGTCTTTATACTAATTAGCCCTTGAAACTTCAACCTCGGCATACGAAAACCATATTTTTAACCGACGAAAAAACAAAAAGGAGGAGGTTCTCAATTCGTCGCGTATATATTTTTTTTTTTTTTTATGTATGATCACGCATAACTTTTTACTGTGTGGACCGATTTTGATAATTCCTTTTTTAATCGACAGGGTATACCTTGAAGTTGGTCCCATAAAAATTTGAAAATAAAATTCCAACCCTAAGGGTGGAAAAATAGGGGTGACTTTATTGTTCACTCACAGATTGTATTGCCGTGTTGTGATTTACATGATAACTGCTTGGTATAATTATGAGTCTTTTTTATATGAATGTTAATAATCATAATCTCAGCCGATAGACGTCCACTGCTGGACATAGGCCTCCCTCAAAAATCGCCTCACCGACCGGTCGTGATCGAAACTCATTCTGTTAGTCCCTAAACCTTAACCAGGTTGTGTGGCCACCTTGTGGGGTGCGACCACGCTGTGGAGGGTGATTGGCTGGGGTCAAAAAAATTAGCCCAAAAAAAACTTAAAAGCAAAAAATAAAAACTTTTTATCAAAAAATTAAACCGCCGAAAAAACTGAAAAGCATTAAATAATTGGGAAACATTTTCTATTAGGACTTAATTTACTCACTTCTTAAAGTAATTTTGGTTAACCAAGAAATTTTGAGTCGGTGCCACAGAATCAACGAATAACGATCACTAAATTACCTGAAATTCAAAGAAATAACCGAAAAACGTGTGCAGCCGCGCATCGCGCTATAGGTAGTTAAGGAATTTGCTTGTGTGGTGTGGCACCGACTTAAAATTTCTTGGTTAACCAAAATTACTTTAAGAAGTGAGTAAATTAAGTCCTAATAGAAAATGTTTCTCAATTATTTAATGCTTTTCAGTTTTTTCGGCGGTTTAATTTTTTGATAAAAAGTTTTTATCTAAAGGTATACCTAGTATCAAGCTAAATAACATTTTTGTATAAATTTCCAAAATATAAAAGCATATCAAGAATTTTCATCAACGTTGCAATCTTAGAATTGTTTTATCTTTAACTTGTGCAAGAGAAACCTTTAATTCATTCCGTCCGAGATTGAGCCGAACTGGATTATGAAAAATAACTTTTTAATTGCGAAATCGAGTCAAATTTATTTTTGTAAAGTTCCTCTTAATCAAGAAAAGCTACTATCAACGGTGTATTGCCCCTACTTACCACCACCCACCCCGTTTTGCTTTTTATTTAATACTCTGACTGACACAGATATGTAAATGAAGTGAAGATGAGCAGCGGCGTTCATTTAGTAGAGTACTCACCTACAAGTTAAGCAAAATAAAAATACAAAAAAAAGGAATAATCAAGCTCTCCGTCATTAAAAAAAAACCTTTTAAAAGCTTTTAGTTCTTTTAGGGTACTTTGGTTTTAGGCTTATTTTTTTACATTTTCTGGCAAAATATAAAGAGTTATATAGTAGTGTTTTGTTCTGATAATCTATTTTGTTAGATTATACACGGTTACTTTTTTATCGTGGAGGAAAATTTAACACATGGTAGGCTTACTTATATAGGACTGATTCCTGAAAACTAAATAAAAAAATACTTGAGGTCCTTCGAAAGTTTTCGTAAAAAAAACTAAAAACGATGTGTAGCATCAGAGTAATGACCTACGGTGGCTCAGCTGGTGCCATAAGAGTCAGGGGGTGGAGGGCAATGCGCGGGGGGGTAAATAAGGGGTCCTTCGGCCCTACATAAAATTTTTCTATTTTTGAAATTCTCAAAAAAAAAACATCAAAAGTAAAAAAAAATATTTTTTTTATAATTTATTCGAGTCATATATTATGCAAAGACTTACCCAGTTATTCATAAAAAGTTAAAGAGCATTTTAGTTATTTGACGTATGTCAATTTAGACTGGATGTCACGTATAGAATAGCTCCTTCCATCTGTATGCAGATGACCTGCAGTTATATGTTTCTGCAAGACCTAATGACATGGCTGAGTCAATTCGGAACATGAATGAGGATCTGAGGAGGATTTCCTTATGGTGCTCTGCAAATAATCGTAACAAAAGTACTTAACCCTCAAAAATCCAAATTCATGATACTGGGATCTAAACAGCAAATCTGTAATATTAACAACCTCAATCCGACGATAATTAATAATGATAGCCCTATTGAAATGGTGACTGAAGCGCGGAATCTTGGTTTGCTCATGGATGGACAACTTAATTTCGAAAACATGTCTCGGCGATTGTAAAAAACTGTTTTTTTTCCGACTTTTCTTAGTGTAAATATGCGTGTTTTGTCATGCTATAGTCTTGTTTTATCGAAGCTTAATTATTTTATAACAGCTTACGGTCCATGTTTACTTCAGAAACCTCAAAGGTTGATCCAAAGAGTACAAAATGCATGCGCCCGTTTCTGTTTTAGGATTCCGCCTCGAACTCATGTAACACCTTTTTTTAGTAGTGCTAAAATTTTGCAAATGCAAAGTCGACAGAAACTTTATTTTGCTAGTTTACTTTTTGGAGTGATTCATACAAAGAAACCTGCCTTTTTTTTTTTGAAAAACTTTCATGGCGAAGTGCAATTCTTAGGTACGGTATAAGAACTCTTGCTAACTCACTATCGGTTCCTCATCATCGTACAGCAGCTTCCGGTACCAGGCAACATTGTGCTGGAATAACATTCCCTCTCCTTTACGCAGTGCCAGTTCGCTTTTTGATTTTAAAAAAGAATTAAAATCGTACTTGCTGACAGCGCAGCAGCATAATGTGCCTTGTACTTTGGAAACTCCCTGGTAGTTTGAATGTAATTGATTTATTTATTTATATGAATTTAAATTTTATTTCTAGTTTTTTATTTAGGATAGGATATCCATGTATTTGGAGCGATAAATCCATTTATTTATATTTATTTTTATTATAATTTATTCTTTTATTTTGCATGTAGGTTTTATATATAATTAAGCACTTATTTATCATATTATTATGGTAGTAAGTACCCGTATAATCTGGGTATGGGAAATATTCTTACGTTTACATATATATTTTTATACGCAAGATTTATTTATTTATTATTAATAGCTATAATTTATATTATTTTTACCCTCTCTCGGAAAGGTACCGGCAGAATACCAGAGTCACAGGTTTCTGTGACAATATGCTGAGTTGGAGCCTATTTCGGGTGTGATATGCGCCACTGTGTATAAATTTGTTAAATGTTGTAATGCAAGATGTAAAATCGTATTTTTTTTGTAATCACACTGTGTTTTTTGTTAATTTATCTTTTTAATGTGTTGTGTATTACTTCTGAAATATTTTTTTTATCCATCTATCTTTTTTATCTATATTGAAAAAACATCGATGTCAAAACATCGATGTTAGTCAACTTCGATGTTTTTTTACAGACATCGTTAAAAACAAACGAGTTTTTTTTTCATGTTTCATTGCGTTCAGAAATTAAAAAAAAAAAACAGTTTATGCGTTTTTTTTCATAGAATAGGGATTTATTGAGGATTGTTGATCGTAACTTAGAGAAATCGATTTCTTCCAGGGCCCCAATGTCGATTTTGTGTTTGTAACATCGATGTAACGATGCAAAACCGATGTTTCGATGTTTGATATAACGCAACATCGATGATCATCAAGCATCCCTAATGATTATGTTTCGGGCACCCTAGCTAGATACAGGTTCTTAGGTTCGTTAGGGGCTTTAAGTGCAATGTGTTATTTTTATTATTATTATTATAGTCACAGCAGTCCCGTTCTATAGAAAAATACTTATAGATTATAATTTGTTACCTATGTCTGTAATTCTATTACACAAAAAGTAGTTTCAGATCAGACGTGAAGAAAGTTCGTCATACACCACAGAACAATGAAAACTCTAGCTCAGATTTATGTGTCATACACACCCCGCTACGCTACGCCTAGCATAGGGACTAACATGTTAGACGTAAGCTATTTGTGCTGTATTGTCCGATTGAACATCTATTATTACACAAATAGATTGCGTCTAGAACCTTTCAAAGTTGAGTCAAAACGAAACTAGATATCCTTTCACGTTTATTGGATTAAATATGTCATATACGTTTGCAGATTATTTAATACTTGCTGTGCCCCGCGGTGTAACCCTCTGTTTATTAGCGAAAATAAATAGCCTATGTGGTAATCTAGGGTGTCAGCTAACTCCATACCAAATTTCATTAAAAAGGCTCCGGCCGTTTAGACGTGAAGAAGTAACAAACACACACACAAACTTTCGACTTTATAACATTAGTGTGATGAATACCAAACCAATGGTTGCTTTTTGCTTAAGTTCAGTCGTGATCTTGAGCGTAGCGTTCTATTGCAATAGTTTTTATTACGGTAACAATGGAAATCTCAATAGGTATTGGACAAGCTTTTCAATATTGCGATATATCAAAGGTAAGATGCTGGGTTGTACTGTAACGCATGTCCTAGTTAGTCATAAACAATAGTTATACGAGCTGGTGGTAGGTAACACTCACCCTGAGACCTCCGGGTGCTCCTCGAGGTGGAATATGAAGCTCTGAGGTAGGCTGGACAGAGCTGCGCACACCCACGCTGCGGCCAGGGCTCGCCGAGCGCGTGATTCCCATTTCACGTTCAGGGGCTTCAGGATTGCGTAGTATCTGGTAATGCAACATACACATTTGATAAAAAAAAAACATGACGATATACCTATTCTTTACTTAATAAAAAATTATAGGTTTTCACATCCATTATTTATGGATGAGATGTAAATTGATTTAATTGTATTATCTTTAATCGTTTAAATTTAAGTATACATCGAATACCATCCCATTTAGTCGTATAAAGCGCATTGAATCTACCTTTACCGAGGCACCACCGGTAAGTAAAATTTCACTCTTGCTTTGCTTCATAACAATTATTTATTTTGACTTCTCAGAAGAGTAAACTTGTGATGGGTTCAATTTTCATTTCAAAATATATTTTTAAGGTTAATTTCTCGATATTTTTTTTCACTAAGTATCAAAGCTGAATTCCCATTGTCACCATCGCTTAGACGAAACCGCTGAAAATAGTATGTGAATATAAAAATACAAAGCCTTTAGAGAATAAGTAGAATAGAATAGAATAGAATAGAATAGAATAGAATAGAATCATTTATTTGTTATCACAGGTCAGGTACAGATATTAATGTAGTACAACAGAGTATCACCGTGATATACCTTTTTTTTTTTTAGGTATACAAATATTATTTACTTATAGCCTTAAGTAATTAAAGCTGTGGTCAGCTAAATAAGTTTATAACTTTAATAAAACTATTAGAAAAAATAACAAAAAAGAGATCTTTCCTACATACTGCTAGGAACATAGATTATAATTCTAGCACTACAACCACATCATATAACTTTTCTTATGTATGTAGGACACACGAGTATACCACATACATAGTTAAAGCGATACTATAAAATTACTATTTTTTAAACAATTGAACGAATTAGGCTTTGCATGTTAACTATTATATTAATAATACTACTATGGCACTTGTTTGTTATGGTTACTATATAATTATCTTAAGTCAGTCAGTAGCTATATTATTATTAATAAAGATAATATAATTTTTATGTACTATGTAAGCTTATCATCTAGAAAGTCTTTAAGACTATAGTAACACTTATTTATAAGTAATTTAAAGAGTTTTTTTTTAAATTGTGACAGAGGTAGTGATTTAATATTCTGAGGAACTTTATTGTATATTTTAGGAGCAAGACAGATAAAGCTATTATGAAGCAAGGTAGTATTAGATGAACGAATACAAAGATTATTATTATTGCGAAGGTTTCTTTCATAAGATTGTATGAGTGTATCAAGAGTTTAAAAGAAAACTTTAAGACCAACTTAACTAGCACTAAGTCCCCTTTTCCCCTTTCACACTATGATTTTAAAGGGCAGACTAAATTAGTTTTTTAACTATTTCCAACAATAACAATTTTCAAATCTCACCTATCGACAGCGATACATATAAGCACGAAGCTTGAAAGGTACAGCCCGAAGGTCCTCGTAAACATCATGAGGCGGCACATGAGGTCGCCAGCCAGCCACTGCACGGTGCCCGCCCACGCGATCTCCAGCGGCATCATCAAGAAGGTCACCTGTGGACATGCTGCATCTTGTTCAGTGGTATTTTTACATTCTGAATAACGTCGATGAATTCTACAGAATGACGTCGAGTAGAATCAAATATCCCATTGCTTTTAGTTTCCTACTTAATCGACTTGCTGTCGGTTTTATTTTACAATATTGTGTAATTCCAGGCATATTATGGCGTTACATCATTAAATTCAAAGATCAAGATTTTTTAATTTTCCGTTAAATGTGCACGTCCTATTTATTTTATATACAATTCTAGTTCATAGACTATAGCTGAAATTAAAAATACCTCTACAAATTGTTATCGAAGAACTATCAAAGCTACTGGCACTACCCGCTACAGTGCTAAAATTACCAATAGGCTTATGCTTCGATTCAAAATGTTTTATTTTAGTCTTAAATTAATAAGATTCAAATTCTTCGTTTACTTAGTTTCATTATCTAATTCACAGCGCCACGGAATAAAAGGTACAAATACTTTTCCCTAAAAACTTGCGCGAGCTAAAACCTCTCGATCCGGATTCATGTGTCAAGGGATTCCCGACGATATTTCAAATGAAAGATCGGATTAGATCTAAATACTATCTGCCGGTCAATTGCGTCTAGGGATCCGGGATACTCTTGATGACATGCCAAAATGGGAAATGCTAAAAATTTGGCTTATTATTTTGGTAGAGTTCATTCACATCACGTGGAGACGTGGAGAGTTAAATAAAACACTAAATACTAGGTTGCTGATAAAATAATGTAATAAAACACTGTAATAAAACACTAAATACTAGGGGTTCTGGCATTGTACCCTGAAATTTTTAATAGAATTTATCAAAGTAGATTTAGAAATTGATGCGATGTGGATGCCACTACACAATTTCGGTTACTAAATTATCAAGGCATTCAGAAGTTGATGTTGGTTACGAGAACAATAAAATTATGCTTATTTTTTGTATGGGTCTTTGATTTTGGACACGAACTTGAGAAAAATTAAATAAATATCTTACCATAAGATCAGCGACTGCCAAGTGCATTAAGAGCACATCAAGCCGGCTGGCCCGCCCCGCGCGGCGCCGCTTCACCAGCTGTGTGAGGACTGTGAGGTTCCCCGTCGCAGACACCACCATCAGCACGCTGTACACCAGGATCGACACCATGTGTCCGTGGTTGAACCTCATCATTAGCGGCAGTTCGTTGCTCACGTTCAGGTGCGTCCAGTTCTTCTGCGACGCGCCCCCCGGCCCCGACACTTTCTCGTCTATATCCATCTTGGTTTTCAAGCAAACATCTCAATGCGAAAAGATTTGAAACGCTTTCCTCAAAATCACTGTTTTAATTACAATTATGTTTATGTAGATTGCAAGCCTTCTGTAATTTATATCGTGAAGGTTTGTACGCCATTTTAAAAAGTTACTGGGTGCCTGTAACAAAAAGGTATAAATTAATTATAGAATATTTTGATTTTAAAATAACCTACAGATTTTGCTGGATTAATTATCATTTTTACCTGAAGCTTTTGAATTTTCCATCAAATGTGAAAGACAAAATATTCAGTATCAAAAGCAAATTGATTAGGTATACGTAGGAAATACGTATACCTAATTAATATGCTTAGGTAATGTTCTAGTGACTAGACTAGAATCGAGTCTATTAAACCTAGCAGTTTCAGACAGTGCATGTTATTTGTAATCTCCTACGGGCTTTTTATTCACTTCATTCACTTTACCACACAAACCTGTTTTAAATTTCTAATGCAACTCTTAATTTATTTTAATGTAGAAAAAGTACCGAATTCTCAACATAACGAGTACCTACCTATGTACTTGCTTAAGCAACTATGATTTTATAAGCTAACTTTATAGAGACCAACTTTATAACTTTACAGAAAATTCTTAATGCTTTTCCATTTGCTTTCTCGTTCCACGCGAGTTATCACTACAGATGTGACTAGAAGTTAATAAACGCTCAAGATCCCAGGTTTATACAAGTTTTTCTCCGACGAAACAGCAAAATTAAATAACAAGTTACGAGTGATTGACCTGCGAATATATATAATTAACAAAAAAAAAACAACATCAAGGAAATAATGACCACATGAACACTTCCTATATACTAGAGGTCGACGATGTGAAACAAATTGTTCCTGTCGCGGTGACAAGGGTCTAACTTTGAGTACAATATTGGGAATTTCCGATACTGTTAGTATGTATTTGCTAAAGTATCAAAAGGAATCGGAATCCACCAAAGTATTATTAGAACATCTAAGGAAGTTTTGGTTACAAAATGTTTTTAGTGGCTGGCTATAATTTAATTTTTAAAACTCTTGTAGTTTTGATTTATTTTACAAACCATATTTTTCAAATCGAGGAAGCATACAGCAACTTTAAAATGGGAAGAAGACCTGAATTCTGCGAGTTTCTTTACTTTAAGCAGTTTACATTAGTGATGCAAATGTGAAACGGTTTATCTTAAAACTTCAATTTGCGACGCTGCTACCCAGGGTATTGTGGACTGCTCTGTTTAGATTTAGTTCCATAGAGTGTATCCACAGTCTATGCGTCTCAGCCAAGAGATCCAGATTACTTATTATTCAATTACCCTTAGAGTAGAGTTTAACGCATATGTACGCTACTATTATGCTACTTTTGACTACGAACGACGTATATTAAAAGAATAAAAAACGGAAAATAGGTAACGTCTATCTGTGGGAGAGGCCTATAATATGTACAGCCATGGACGCCTTGCAGCTAATATAATAATCATGATTACAGATTGTGATACAATGGAGTTTTTACGAACTTTCAGTTATGGATATAGGATAGAATATGTTACTATGTCAAATAAAAGCTAAGTAGTAATAATGATCGAAGTAGCTAATATATTAACTATTGTCTCACCGAACATGAAACAAGCAAGACACATCGACAGGAGTCTGGATGCGGCACTTGTCCACTGTTTGTTCAGGTTCACCGGCAACTTACTCAACAAAGTTCCATTTCAGATTTCAGTTACATAATGGTAATTTTCAACGAAGCTTTCATCGAAGCAATTAAGACAACATGATTACGCTTCAGGCTTAGCCTTCTAATTTATTGATGTTAAAATATCTTGTTTCTCTATACTATACCAATTAATTCAATTTAAGTTTCAAAATGTTTTTAAATAAGAATGTTTTTTGTTTGCATCGAATATTATATATTTAATGAATTTGCTTGTGTGGTGTGGCGCCGACTCAAAATTACTTGGTATACCTAAATTACTTCATAAAGTCAGTAATTTAAGTCTTAATAGAAAATTTTACGCTTTTCAGTTTTTTCGGCGGTTTAATTTTTTGATAAAGTTTTTATCGTTTTATTTTGGGGGATTTACCCCCCCCCCTTAAGGTAGGTTAGACGAACGAGTGAAAGTTGCGGGAGTAAACAGAATGGGTCGCTCAAGATCGTTCTTTAAGGTGATTTGTGGGGGAGGCCTATGCCCAGTAATGGACGTCTGACATAATTATACATTTATATAAAAAATATAAATACTAAAAGCAGTTTTCATGTAAATCACAACACCGCAACACAATATCCGCTTGTCTGTGAGTGTCCGCCATATGTGAGTGAATACTAAAGTCACCCCTATTTTTCCACCTTTACGGTAGAAAGGTTTTACTGCCAAATTTTTATGGGACCAACCTGTATACATTTTCGATTAAAAAAAGATTTATTAAAATCGGTCAACTCTTTAAAAAGTTACGCATAACTTGACATAAATATATATATATATATACATACCAGCTGGTGCCCGCGACTTCGTCTGCGCATAAAATATATTAGTATGTAATATAGATTATTAACTTAATAAAATCTTAAGTCTGCTCATTTATTACTTACTACATTAACGCACACTTTGGACACGAATCACTTTTTTTTTTTCTCTATATCTTTAGTTTGAACGTACCAATAATAAGGGATTGTATAATCCCAATGCGAATAATCCGAGCGCTATCATAATAATACAGGTCGCCGTTAGACAGTGGATCAAACTGGCGCAGGACCGTGATGCATGGCGTGCTAGAGAAGAGTGTGTCCAGCAGTGGGCTCTTACAGGCTGATGATGATAATATCATAGTACATGCATACTTCGAAGCTAGGTAATGTCCATATACGAAATTTCGTCCAAATCGGATCAGAACAGACAGACAGACAGACAGAGTTACTTTCGCATTTATAATATTAATTAAGTATGGATATATATATTTATGTCAAGTTATGTATATGTATGTATACAATATACCTTGAGAACCTCCTTTTTTTCGTCAGTTTATAAAAAGTTATTTATTTACTTATATTTTATAGGTAATTGAATACTGATTTAAAAATAAAAAAATAACTTATAAAAAGTATTTAATATCCTAATAATGCTCAAACATAGGCACCTATTAGTAATTTTTTAATGATTTTCAAACACCGAATTAGTAAGCATATTGAATTGAAAAATTGGGTCATTATCATGTTCGTTTCACGGAAAAAAGGATCACGAAGATATCGAGCCCCGAAGACTGAGAGATGATCCTTATTTAATACTGACTTCAAATAAAATGAAAAGTGATATTTGTTCTAGAACACTCGGTTCACTATGAATTAATATGAAATGTTTCATTATTTTAAAGCCTTTATTCCTTTATGAAACTTTATATGTATGTGATGTCTTCACGTTTTTCTGCTTTCAATTAAAATTATGATACTGCGCGCCCGCGGCTTCGCTAGCGCAATTTCCCTTCAAACCGCAATATCCCAATTTTCCGTGCCCCTAAGATTTACGGGAAGTATTGTATCCTTTGTCCGTCACATGTTTGAAAGCGGTATCGTTTCAGTAGTTTAGGCTTGATTGCGTTACACAGACAGAGTTACTTTCGCAATTAAAATATTAAGTAGGGAATAAACTTATAATGATAGTATCAATCGGTCATCAAAGTTTTATTTGAGAGTTGTAAAATAACCCAGCCTGCCTCTGCATACATACCTCATATTCTTTATTTTCAAAGCTAAAAACTTGTACGCCATACCTTATCTGAAAATTTAATTAAAGAATAAATTGTCTTTTCGTATTTAATTACTAGGTACAGATGAACTTTATAAATTATAAAAAATTGTTCGCTTAAACATATTTAAATCTCTCTCCTGACTAATTCTTTATTTAAATTTCATCGAGCCTGCTAAAGACACTTTTAGTGCCCCAATTATCATTTCATAATTTATTTTAAAAGCATTTGTTTTAAAAATCATACGCGAAAGCGAGCAAACAAATCAGACGAAACCAATTAAAAAATTATCTCAATACATATCTTTAAACACTTATTTGTGGCCTACTTGACTTCACGATAAGACGAGTGCAAACGTTCCCGGATATAACTATCTGTTACTTAATTTAAAAAAAAGATTCTGATTAACTTAACATTGTTTAGGTAGGTACGACAATAATTTAAGTATTTGTTTGTATCTTTGTTATATATTTGTTTAAAAACAAAGTTTTGTTTATATTGTTTTTATATGATAAAAATTAAAATACTCACTTATTTTATTACTGAACTCCAGTTTAACTTAAGGACTCGGCAAAGTCAAGAAGTCGAGACTATTTACTACTCCTTGAAAAATGATCCCAGCTCTGGAAACAACTTTTGGCAGGGAATATCTACTATTTTAAGTAGGTACCTACCTCGTAAAACGCAATTAAATACTGCTCGTGGCCTCAATCAACCTCTCACTCAATGTTTTAATGCTGCGTCCCCTGCTCGACCAAAGCTCGACGAACAGATAGACCAAGTTCTCCAGTAGAAAGAAAACGCGCACTAGAAGATCTAGAGCAGGCGGACTCATACCTAGTAAAGATTTCTGAAGTACACTTGATGATGGTCGCTCAAAGGTCATTGTGGTGACCTGTTGAGAAAGATTATGTCCAGCAGTGGACGTCTTTCAGATACTTACTTATCATAATGATCATAAATAATTTCTGACAGTGTAAGTTTTTTGATTATAATCTTATATTATTACGAAAAACTGTATAATAATATACTGTATAATGGTACCTATATTTCTATGTTTTTCTATGCACGCCGTAATGTTATCGTATGGAAATGATTGGCGCCTGTTTTGACAGATCCTTCGGCGGCAGATGGTGCGATAGCCGCGTCGGCGTCGTCGTCCGCACGTGACGCTAACGATGTGTCTACCATGACATTGCGACCTTCAAAGGTCACACCTCTCTCTGAGACCTCGTGCCACCGACTACCACCATCATGCGGGGGCGTTTAGAAGAAAACATTTTTCTTCTAAACGCCCCCGCATGATGGTGGTAGTCGGTGGCACGAGGTGTCACTTTATCATCAGATTCGTATAAACTTTTTGTACTTTAACGGAATCACACAACACATTTACACAATCAATCAAACTAGTGTAGCTATTGAGTCGTATTGATATAAATCGATCATTCAGAAAATTCGCAAGAGTGGCGACGTGGAATAAGCGTGTAACAAACAAGTAGGTATATACCTATCTACTATTTGTTTCGAAAAACACAATAATAATGTTATTGTTTTGTTTTCTACAGTGTCGTGAAAAAGATTGGTTCAAGGTTCAAGTATTAACGAAATAGCGAAACAGTGCAAAGTAGCGCCACTTTCGATAAATAATTAATATCTTCTAAACCATGGCCGAAATCTAAAATATGCGTCTTTGACTACCTAGATAGTCTTGCACCATTACCGTAGTCACCGTAGAATTTTTAAAGCCCTGTTGTGTAGCTTTAATGTTTAAAATCTTAGAAATAAACCGTTTGTTGCCAAAAGTGGCCACTTTAGTTTTATAAAATAATATTTTTAAGATAATTTTCCTAAAAGCTACACAACAGAGCCTTAAAAATTAAAAATTCTAAGCAAGATTGTCTAGGGAGTCAAAGACGCATATTTTTAATTCTAGCCATGGTTTAGAAGATATTAATTATTTATCGAAGTGGCGCTAGTATCGCACCGTTTAAGTTACGCAACGTATTCAATATAACAATAATATTAATATAAGAAATTGTTTTCAAATTGGGTTTATACCTATAAGATGATTTTTTAGTTATGCATTATTTATTTTCTTAAAGTTTTCAAAACAAAAAAATACTAGCCCGTTATAAAGATAGCATTGTTAAGTGAATATTTGGTTGATAAATAAATAAAGGTACATACCTACATACATATGTACTTGTCAACTCAAATATTTCAGGACGCCTCCCCCGAGATTGCGGTCAGGCAGGTGACTTACAATGTAGGACAGGTTTCTCACAAAATCATTTCTTAGTAGATGTGGAATTACTTTAAGTTTATATATAGATCGGTAGGATTATTATGAATATTAAACCTAATTTTAACGCTTGTGACAGTCTGACCGACACAACTTTAGGATTAATTTTGGGGCTTACATACACACGCGTAATGTAAGTAGATATTTTCAGGAATATGTCAGGACTCGCTGGCCCTGAATTCCTCTCCCTTTCTTTACTTCCTGCAAATTAACATAATAATGCCCGTAATATCCAACTTGGTTTAAAATGCTTAGTTTAATCTGCATCGATCACTTTTTGTTTATATGAATAAGAAAGTGACACATGCAGTTTAAACTAATCAAACAGTTTTAGCCGAGTTGGATATTACGGGCATAAAGTCATTAGCTTATTTTCCTTAACACCGTTTGATTGGAATTATTTTTCTCTCTTCGGTTACTATCCATATATAAAGAATATCCAGCTTTCATTTAAACCATTTCTAATTAATATTTCTCTGCAGATAGAATTTAAATTATAATTTGTAAATGTTTTTATTAAAAAAAACATGGGCAAGGTTTATTACTTTCCTACAATATTAATACCTAGTAATTTTAATATTTAGTTGAGAATTGATGAAGAACGGCGAACATTAGTAGTGAATTCTGCTTGCCTATACCTTACTACCCAAATTAGTCTGTTCTCGTAGCTTCGCAACCTAAGTTTAATTTCGTAATATTTATACTGTTACCGTGGAAATGTTTGGAATTATATCCTTTCATCCCTACGAAACCTCTCTCACAAATTTTAAGTCAATACGTATAAGTACACATGAACAACTTGTCGATTAAGTTATACATATTTGTAGCAGTAAATTAATACTGTACACATTTTATACAGCATATACAACATTACAGCACTGTACAGAAAATTCTTTATTCTGAATTACTTAATGTAATTTACTTGTAATTTAATTCAGTAGGCAAATTCCCAAAATAAAAGTCACTAGAATAAAAAACCTAGACATCTAGAGTAATGGAAGGAAAAGGTATAAAGTTTTATTATTATATTCTTTGAGACTACGCGGTCTCCATGTCACGATGATTCAATGTTTTTGTGTAAAGCAAGATGCCCACTGCCCTTCTACATTATAGGGTAAAACGTCCTATTACCGCGGTAGTCAAAATCACGTCCTATTACGGCTCTATTTTATCTTTTGCAATTTATGATTCGTTGTGACTGTGCATGGTAAAGGTGACTACATAGTGTCCAAGGGAAACTAACACGTAACTTATTACCCAGCACTCGTGCGTTTAAAATCGTTTAAAATTACTTAAATTAATTATTTTGTGTAACGTCACCGAAGCGAGAAGCTGTTTCATACAAACGCAGACTGACTCGCGGTAGAACGTTGAATTTTCAGACTTCGTTTTTAGATTAAACAAACACTTTAAGATTATGTTACTATATTCGAATACTTTTTACATTCAAGTAGTCTTAGTTAATCAAGTTGATTTCTGTTTAAAATCAAATAAAACAAGTAAATATGAGTAAACAAAAGTCCGCCGTATTAGGAAGGCTATTTGAGGGTACCGCCTATTACGGAGGGTACCATCGGTAATAGGAAAAACGCAGTGTCGGTAATTTATAAATTTACTGGTATAATAAATATAATTTATGAACATTCGTTATTTAAGTGTAATTTTCATTAGTTCTCAAGTATAAAACCAATTTTGGAGGTACATGTTTTTTAACTAGAATCCTTGTTTTTGACGCTTAAAGTTGACAGTAAAATTTAAGTTTGTAAGAATACTGTGAAAC
Source organism: Euspilapteryx auroguttella (assembly GCA_951802225.1). NCBI lineage: Eukaryota > Metazoa > Arthropoda > Insecta > Lepidoptera > Gracillariidae > Euspilapteryx > Euspilapteryx auroguttella. The sequence goes on from OX637656.1 coordinate 4,514,094, forward strand.
CTAACGTATGAGTTTTAATGAAGAAAAATAGTCTAATACAACGATTACTAACGATTTTAGAGTTTTATGGTAAAGTCAGAGTGCTCTTATTTGTAAGTAATAACTCACATTACCGAAATATCTTTACATTATATTTCAGAATTAGGAAATAAAAACTCATAAGATATTTTAGTACCTACCGTATTAGGCTGTAAGGAACCCTAACACGGTGTATGGAAATTACAGAGCTAATAATTTAACCGTATTATTCATAAAGATAAGGTCGCCTATTATTAACCTTACTTTATGCTGATTGTTAACATATTATTAGATTTGAGTACAATTATATTTCGTGGTTTCATTTTCGATATAAATCAATTCACTAGGTAGTCCTTTCACCTACAAGGCAACATTCGCACGTTCTTACAAATAACTATTAGTCAATCGATTTAATCGATATCGATTACTCGATTAATTTGAAATTTACTGATGCTCTCATCCCTACCACTCTACGCGCCCATTACTAGCAGCGTCCGCCAAGCCTGTCATTCTTTTTCCGTGCGAGGCAACGAAAGCACGCGTTCGGATCTTGTTCGCAAAAAATTAATTTTTCAAGATACCGAAAAGATCCTACGAATATTTTAACAAAAAATTAAGTGAGTTACTTAAACTTTGATGGATTTCATTATCCTCATACTATAAATCGAGAGACAATGTCTTATGTTACGGTAAGTTCATCTGCTTACCTACCTTCAAAAAAAAAAAAAAATTTTTTTTAGACAGAAATTTCGAATTGAAATTCTGCATAAACGTACATTAAAAAGTGTAAAAGAAATATTTTTGCAAAGCCATAGATTCGAACAAGAACCAGGCTGCCGTAGATTCCAATAGGAACGCGGCAAAAAATTCAAAACTGTACATTTTTGCAAAGCCATAGATTCAAATATGAACCAGGCTACCATACTGCCATAGATTCCAATAGGAACGCGGCAAAATGCAAAAATAATCATAATTTTTCATGCAAGTATAAAAATATAAAAAGCATAATTTTCTTTTTTCTTCTTATTCCAGTAGGCGAAACGCCTTTACAATTGAAGGAATGTGCCCAGAGCAAATATCATTCGAATATGAGGATATATTTCTAGCCGAAACTATTCCCTACAACCCATGATCAGGTCTAAATGAGACTGAATCACCAAAAATCATGATGACGACATACCAAGTGCCAATTGCCACCACTGCCTCAACAGTGACCACTTTTAATACCGTCACCAAAAACAGGTCCAAGCACTAGCAATAACTTCCTTATTGGAACTGGTAGCGGTTACAACAACCAATTGAACTCGGACCCTGAGGCAAAGTTTAAATTTCCGGAACTGGATGATGAACTAAAGTTGTGTGATTGAATATACGATAATATCTCTCAAATGGCTAGAGAAGTCAAGGAAAAAATCCTTCAGCAATATACTATACCTAGCAACTACATATTGGTTCAAGCCTCAAAGCTAAATACTAAAATACTCTCATCTCAACTTGGACTGACTTCACATCACATCGGGGAGTAGGGCCATGGCCATTCTCCTAACTCAAGATATAAAATAGAGGCAATCAAGATTCTAAGCGAGGGCTCCCGTAGTTCATGCGACCTTTATAGCTCGGAGACACAAGCTCGCATTTAAAAGACCACACCAGGTCTGACCAAGACGTTTTTGAATGTCTTTCAGTACAGTAAACGAGATGAAGCACTGTTTGGTGCCAAATTTTAGAGAAAATTAAATTAAGCTTCAAAATTGAACAGCAATGCCTTCTAATCAGGAAGACAGTAGTCTTCCCAGAAATACTGCTGCTTACACAACACAGCCGCCTCTACGAGCTCCACGGGCACAGCTTGGCCGCAGTTTCAGGAAAACTCAGGCCCTCCTCGCTTTGCGAAAAACAAGGGGGGGGCGTGCCAGGGCCAGAGTACGAATATACCACTCGTCAAGTTCCAAATTACAACGACCCATATACCGACGCAGTAGCACGTTTAGAGAACGACCCAAATCAGGCCACGTGCTCAACCACCATTCTGGCAGAATTTAGTACATAATCTTAAAATGTGATGGTTGTATATTACAAACAATAAAGGTATCCTTAATTGGATTTGTAACAGAATAATTAAATCTTTTTTCTAATTATTCCACTTGAGCAATAATATTATGTTCCTGTTGTAACATGGTTAGCACAGTAACAACAAGAAATGACAATCTCAAACTAATAATTTGCTAGAACTTGTATCTAAAACCTTTTTGACACTAATTCAAATGGAGGTAAGAGATTTAATCTTAACCTAAAACTGTTAAATAAATTTGTAAGTAACTAAACTTCATTTCAAAATGGAAGAACAGCATGCAAGCTATTATTACATGGCATCTATTGACCTAAAATGTCTCGTAACTTTTTATTTCTGTCGCTTAAAACTAGCGTAAATTACCTACGTTTCCTGTTTAAAGATGTGAACACAGAATCTTGTTATCCACCTATGATTTCAACTCAATGCCTTATCTTATTGGCTCACGATAGCGCCTAGAACTTTTACTAAGATTAAAGAAGGGGTCGTAGGTAACTTGCGTTCATTTGGTCAAAAATTGGTAATTTTTTGTATGTGACGATATCCTTTACATATACCGTAGTTACATGGAATATTTAAATAAAGTTAGGTTTACACTCAAATCACTCGAGTGCTTGGGCTTTATTATAAACTATGAAAATAGTAGCTTATAGCCACAAAATAATAACAAATTTTCAGGATTTAAGTAGATGAATTAAATATGACTTTATCACTTACAAGCCATAAACGTAATAAAATAATAGAATTGGTTCTGAAGTGTTCTCAACTACCACCTGTTACAATCAGAGAATTTTCACATATGATTGGCATCCTAATGTCCGCTAGCGCAGCATTACAAAAGGCTGGTTGAAACCAAAAATACTTGATAGGCAGATACAGGTACCTTCTACCTACCTTCTATTCAGAGAATACTATGATAAATTATTTTACAGGACCTGAATTGATGAGATAATAATAATAAAAGCTCTTAAAATTTCATTTAAACACAAAAATTTGATTTATGAGTTAACACGGACTCGAGTCGTAAAGGCATAACTCAAATTTACTATAGTAATTATATGTCGTATTATTAGCAATATACTAAGCCTTAGATGCCTCGAAACTTAAACAATTTGTTAATTTTTATTATGGGTAGATAACATATTAGCTATCAGCTACATTACCACACGAAGTTGCATACAATTTCCTAATTTCAATTAACTTACCAGATATATTTGGCCTTGGTTTGAGAAGCGAAAAATCTAGCTATTAGCATTTAGCATCCTATATTACACGAAATATAATTTAGAGGCAGATCGAAGATTTTATTTAAAGATGCTTTTCAAACATTCTAGCGCAAAACTTAAGAAATACTTATCTTTGAAACAAGACTCAGATGCTACAAAGGGGGCATGCATATTTTTTCTATGTCGATCCTTCATTTTCCGTTTTTCTTAACGACCTACAAAAAATTACTAAGGACGATACGACCAGTATTCTAGTATTTCCTTCTGGTACTTCTAGACCTGCCTGTTGTCCTCCATTGATTGATATAGTTATTTCGTAATAATCACTTGAGGGCGTGACGAAAACCTATGTTGTCTACTAACAGGGACCGTCACCCTCTCCTACGCACGCTTACCCTGAGTGCCGCAGTATGCTCGAGCAGGCAATGCCAGGTCTCATTATCCCCTCAACAGCATCTCATCAGCATCTTATACTAGCCTCACTTTCTAATATTACTATTCAACAATATCAATATAATGTTATTCAATACTATGATTAAAACAGATTCTTTCGAATGTTCTGTTTTTAGTGTAATTACTTTTCCCTCCGATGTCTTCGAAAAAGACGCATCACAGGATTCACAGGGCATCATCATAAGAGCCACCGCTTTATCTCTGCTTTTAGGCAGAAATATTTCTTCGGATGATTGCATCAGCGCCTTCCTTAAAGGTGTTATAAACTAATACCCAATCCACCAAAGTACACAGGTACTTGGTATACACAATTGGTTCTCAAAAATCTCTAAAAATGTATACCAAACAAGAATGAACTTAGCCTAGACAAAAGCAGCTTTACTAACATTATCTACAGCCTACAGCACACATGGTTGAAAGTCTTTCTCTAAATAACAAATTATTATAAATAAAAATAGCAATGACATTAGAATCATAAAGTAAATGTAAATTTTATCAAAACTATAGGCGCTAAATGCAATCAAAAGCTATCAACCATTGTTAGTTTTACTTTATCTTTCGGTGAATCCGTCTATATATAAGACGGTTATATAACCTTAACTAAATAAATCAGACCTAAATAAGCTAATCACCTCTTAATAACTGTAAAGCGTAACGTCCTCACAGGTACACAACAGCATAGTCAATAAGCATGTGGATCACGCAGATCCTTGCGGTGTACGGCACACACAGCAGCACGCGACACGCCGCCGCCACATCGGCTGCTCATGCTACCGGCGTCAATCTTGATCAGATCAAAAGACGGCCGCCTGGACCTCTACCTCTAACAAGTTTGCTAAATTTATCAATGTCCTATGATTATTGATTATTAAATATTTTATCAAATCTCTGACCAAATCAGTTCATTAAAAAAAAAAAAGGGCAATTTAACTATAAGTACCTAAATAAGTATGTTATAAATTTATGTAGCTGAGTACCTAACTACCAAGTACTTACCTAAGTAACTACGCAATGTTAAACTTATAAGTACTCCAAACTATAATGATTACTTTTATATGTTAAAATATAGTGTTTTAACTAATGAGTAATATTATTTAATAAGATTTGTAGGTACCTATACTAAGAGTTCAAATAAAACTAGCCAAAATTACATCGTTTTTATTAATATTATTTCATTATCATGAAAAATATAGACAAAACAATGTCTCTAAACATCTACCTAGTGAATTGATTTATATCGAAAATGAAACCACGAAATATAATATATGATCAAACGAACTTCTCAAGTGAAGTTCGATCAATATTATATGAGTGGTTTCATTTGAAGATATAAATCACCCTCCCTACCCAAATCCCGAGTTTTGCCAAAAAAGTCAATAAACGACGTAATTTATGCCAGAAATCTATCTCTAAAAAGAATGACAGGCTTGGCGGACGCTGCTAGTAATGGGCGCGTAGAGTGGTAGGGATGAGAGCATCAGTAAATTTCAAATTAATCGAGTAATCGATATCGATTAAATCGATTGACTAATAGTTATTTGTAAGAACGTGCGAATGTTGCCTTGTAGGTGAAAGGACTACCTAGTGAATTGATTTATATCTTCAAATGAAACCACTCATATAATATTGATCGAACTTCACTTGAGAAGTTCGTTTGATCATATATAAAGTGTATATTCATTCATTCATTCAAAGATACCGTACATTTTAAAAAACTTTACTGCAGGTCTACTTATTTGGTTTGTTGTATGGTAAATACGTGACATCCTGTCTAAATTGACATACGTCAAATAACTTAAATGCACTTTAACTTTTTATGAATAACAGGGTAAGTAAATAATTAAAAAATCTTACACAAAAATGTATACTAAGATTAGGTTTATCGTATTTTCCCATCAATATAATATGTCACTACTAGACTTTACCGCAAATATTTTTTATTTGAAAGATTTCATTTAAATATATTTCGTAGTTTTTACCTGAAAGAGTTACAGACATCCTTTATTACAAACTTTGTCGTTTATAATATTAGTAGCATTATTAAAACCCTCGTCCGGGCCTTTTCAAATTAAAGTTGGAGAAAAACGAACAGCAATTGTTTTATAAAGAGGTTAAGGAGTTTATCGATTTGACCTGTATGTATGTTTGTCCACGATTATTTAAATTTTGTCAAAACCGATTTTCACAAAAGTATTTTTTAAATTAAGAAGAAAGGTTTTAGTACCTATATTTAACCGATTTTAGAAAAGAGGAAGTTCTCAGTTTAGGTTTGTATCAGTTTATTGATTAAGGTTTTGGGTACACGTCCCGGGACCTTATTAATATGTCTTTTACATCCGTCTGTCTGTCTGTCTGTCTGCCAAAAGCACTAATTTCCGAAACGGCTCGATTAATTTTATTGAAAAATTTTCACGATATTTTATTTGTCGTCCAAAGAATACAAACAAATATTAAAAACTTCAAAAAATTATGGAAATTTAGAGAAAAATGCAAAAATTGTGCCAAAATCTTCCTTCTTGAACAAACTTTTGTCAAGCCTCTACTGAGATATTGACCTGGTCAACAGACATTAAATAATGATCATTTGTAACTTCACTGAATGTATATTAACAACAAATATGAAAAATTATGTTAATAAGCTAGCCGAATTTGCACAAATTACGCTTTTATGGGTATAACCTGCTCACATAAAGAAACGATCTCAAAATGGCGGCCGTTGTATGGGCTGTCTCTCTTCTCAACTCTTTCCTCATACTAATATACGCGAGATAGCATTCGTTCGGCCGCCATTTTCAAATCGTTTCTTTATCGGCGCGGCTTATTAAAAAAAACTCGTCCCCATATTTAATTCATTCCGTTCCGTTGTGCGGAGAGATGGGAGAACGTTACGATGCCGTAGATTGATTTATTGATTGTTGTTTTGTTATTTGCCCGTTCAGGTCAGGCAAAGAAACATAGTAGCCCATACAGCCAAATATTCATTATTCGTGTTTCCTAAACTAATTATATTACTGGAAACTTCTTAGCGCGAGGCCATTTATTAAATAGTTGATACACAAAATATTATCAAAATAGCCCCTTACTAGGAAGAAACTGTATTTATATACAGTGCCAGTAACAATTGCAGCCGTTGCATACCATTTTCTGATTGCACGGAACCATGAGCTGAGATGAAATTGTTTCATCGTGCGTGTGTTGTCATCCCATACTCCGTAATAGGCTATGCTTACCGCCGTAATGGGCTTCAAACTTTTTTTTGCCGCCGTAATAGGAATTCCGGATTGTCAGAAAAAATATTTATTTAAAATTAATTATCACTCTAAAATAAATAAAACGACAACTGAAATAGAAAATATAATTATCATGAGTGGCAAAAAAATTTTTAAATATCTGCTAAAACATTTAGAAATGTTTAATTTCTTACCCTACTTTAAAATGTCGTCAAAACGCGCCGTAATAGGGCATGTTACCCTACAAGTACAAAAATTACTGTGACAGCAGGCGAAATAAAATTAGAAACCATTTCTCTTTCTGTCCGTCCGTCTTCTACCCATATTCTCGGTATTCGTATCCTATATTTCCGGTAGATCAAGGGTAGATTATATTTCAAAAAACAATAACAAAAACCGAAAGATTTTTTAAATCCGTCCAGTAGTTTCGAAGCCAATTTCGATAAAAGCAAACAAGCAATGAAATCTTTCCTCTTTGTAATATTAGTGTACAAATGTAAACTATACACAATTTTGGTACTTAATTAGGTACAAGTGTAGAAAAGTTTTTGAATATTTAAATAATTGTGTAATACTATCTCACCATATTTTGAAGATGATTGGCGAGACAGAGAGAGTCAATACATTACGCCACGTTATTTGCATTTACATTTTGATTACCTTTTTGATTTAATATGCATTGCATAGTATGCTTATATAAACAAATCGTACCTGCGTAGATAAGTACATTTCAGATGTAGCTTTCGAACAGATGAACTAAAATTTCTGAAGTTAAGTTCTTAATTATGATACTTTGCTTACTTATATCATTTATCGGTTACTATTAAGATCTACTTCATATTTTTATCACGAGATATAGGTACAAGTAGGTTCGGTTTAAAAAATACGCATTTAATAAACTTGGATTATGCGTAATCAGGGTCAAGTAATATTATGTGGTACTGTAAGAATTAGTTTGTGTTGTATCTTGTTTTGCATAAACAACAAACGCTCCATTCATTACGGTTTACTTGTTGATATCTAGGCTAATGCACAAACACCATTTAAGAACCTGAAGAAAACATAAGTGCCAATTTGTCTCTCAGTTAATCCGTACTATTAATGTATAGTTCTTTAAACCATAATAGGTTGTGCTAGGGTTAGATACATTCATTTTTAAATAATTATATAACTTTGTGAAAAAATAATGCATTAGGCAATTTAATTATAATTCCAATCTACTAACTAGACGATAATTGTCATGTTATAATATCACATCTTATTGGGCCGATTTCTCAGAGCACTAATTTCTGTTTATACTTATTTGAAATCTGCTCACGTATCTAGTTTAAGTAAATATGGTATCGTTCGTAGCCCGTGAGTAACACTCAGTAATATTTACTCCGGGGTTTTGTCTATTTGTATTATGGATAAGACAAACTTTTGGTTAAGGAGCTAAATTTTTTCAATCTTCATAAAAAAATTGTGGTAGAAATAAGAATGAAAGAACTTTCTAACGTAGCATATTTTATTACTACTAAATGTTTATAATTATTGTACTTAATTCCTCTATTAGACCAAACTTTCATCTGAACACTTTAAAATACGTTGCAATGCAGCAATGACTGCGACGTCATCATCATCATATTCGGACATTCGGCCTCTATGATATCATTTTAATCATGGAAAACGTAATGGTGGGTCCGGTAATAGATGGGTAATAGCTATTACCGTTCTCAATGAAAATAAGGATGAAAAACATTTTGACTTGTGAAACCTATATATTGCGGGTTTATAGGTGAATCACTTTGTTTATGTCTATACAGGAGATTCGCCTATAAACCCGCAATGTAAACTTAACGAGTTTTCCCGGCTTACTTCGTTACGCCATTGAATATAAGATACTACAAAAGACTTGGCTCTATAGACTATGTTCTTTTGACTGCCCAGAATAGCCGAATAAAAAACCAACAACAACAACGAACCAACTGTCAAAATATGTAAACAACGGAAAAAATATTGCACCTTGGGTTATATTATTTGAGTTTAGGTAAGGATCCCTATTTTTTTTGAAAATCTAATATAGCCTATAACACTCGGGGTTAATGTAGCTCCTACCAGTGAAAGAATTTTTCAAATCGGTTCAGTATTTCCGAAGCCTATTCGTTACAAACAAACAAACAAATCTTTCCTCTTTATAATATTGGTATAGACAATATCAAAATATTTTTCATTCTCATTTTCATTGATAACGGCAATAAACAAACTGGACTAGAAAATATGATGAGACAAGTCTATGATCCCATGCTAGGTATTTAATATTTTCAAGGTATTTAAGTCTAGTCTCTCGAATCTTTATATCAAATCAGAAATTCCACGAAGTAAACTTAACGCGTTTAATATGATTCCGCACGTCAAAGTTCTTAATTTTATTTGTTGAGTTCTGTTTGTTTTACCTTTTTCATTTTGTGTTTTCGATTAATTCTTTCAATTCGCTCTTTAAAATTCCTCCAAATAATAAAAATTGAGCCCTTTTTCAAATAAAGACTTCGAGTGCCTCTTACAATTCATTCCTTTAATTAACATGACTTCATAAGTATATTTACAGTGATACAATAGCGCCTCAAACTGGCTAGGTCACGGAACCAAACGGATCTAAGTGCAGAAATGCGGTGGCGATGGCGCAGCAAGCAATATAACAAAAGTACTAGAAAGTGTAAAAGTTACACTTTCTAGTACGTTTACTTACAGGGACATTGGGGCCGGGCGGGTCTGGCGTACGTACCAGTTGCTACGCATCTGCTACGGTTTAGCTACGAAAGTGCTACGCTCCTGCTACGCAACAGAGTGATAGGCGTAGGCAATTCGTCCTCTCGTATCCAAAACAATTTTGTAACCTATTAAAAATAGATTAGGCCGATCCATGCTTCGAGGCTGCATCTGACGGAAGCCACCCATCCCTGCATTCAATCCTTATCTATTAATCAAAAGCAGCAGAACTAAGTGGACAGGATCGATTTCTAATTGTCGCGGGCTCACGCCGCCGGGTGGTCTACGATCACTTAACGCAGCCAATTTAACTGCCCTTACAATTTACAGTTGGCAAAGTGGTTTATTTGTGTTGCCGGCTGGCGGTCTCTAAGCGGTTTGCTATTACGACATTCTGTGAGGTTTCATCGCTTCAAAATTTATATTTACAAATAAGTACAACAACGAACATATTAAGGTACCTACCTAACAAGGCAGATCTTATTATTTTTTTACTATTTAATTTAAATCTATCGGTACCATACTAAATCTATTTATAATAATAATTCTAGTTTGTCCGCGCTATACTTTCGTAGTAAGTAGTTCGCAGTCTTAATCAAATGACTAAACATCCTAATTCAATAAATAAAGGACAATCGGTTTAACTTATCTGTCTCATATCTTTTAAACATTTTACGGCGGAAATTCACGAATAGTAAGTAAGGAATTTATTTATTTATGTAGAAACTGTAAGATTTACTTTATCTGGGACAGTGAAACAGGCCATACATCTAATACATGTTTTGGTTTTGTAAATTAATATTTTGTTATTTTTTAATCAATATATATACAACTCTTCCGTTACTGACTGACTGACAGACAACGCAGAGCCGAAACTACTGGGCGTACAAAGCTGAAATTTGGCATGTAGGTTCCTTAGGGAGTGTAGGTGAGCACTAAGAAAGGATTTCCCGAAATTCCCACGGAAACGGGAAAAAACGGGATTTTTGTGTTTATGAGAAATCTGCGCGGGAAATACCGCGGGACAGCCTCTAGTCTATATATATAAAACTCTTCCGTTACTGACTGACTGACTGACAGACAACGCAGAGCCGAAACTACTGGGCGTAGCGGGCTGAAATTTCGCATGTAGGTTCCTTAGGGAGTGTAGGTGAGCACTAAGAAAGGATTTCCCGAAATTCCCATAAGAACGGGAATAAAATGGATTTTTGTGTTTATGAGAAATCTGCGCGAGTGAAACCGCGGGGCAGCCTCTAGTCAATATATATACAACTTTTCCGTTACTGACTGACTGACTGACAGACAACGCAGAGCCGAAACTACTGGGCGTAGCGGGCTGAAATTTTGCATGTAGGTTCCTTAGGGAGTGTAGGTGAGCACTAAGAAAGGATTTCCCGAAATTCCCATAAGAACGGGAATAAAATGGATTTTTGTGTTTATGAGAAATCTGCGCGAGTGAAACCGCGGGGCAGCCTCTAGTCAATATATATAAAACTCTTCCGTTACTGAGTCACTGACTGACAGACAACGCGGGCGTAGCGGGCTGAAATTTTGCACGTAAGTTCCTTGGGCAGTGTAGGGGAGCATTAAGGAATAAATTCCCGAAATTCCCATGGGAACAGGAAAAACTTACTGGGTCCTTCTTTATCAGATGATCTGTGCATTACATGAAAGCAATAAATATATTAATCTTGAATCTTTTACAAAAATATTTACTTATAAAAAATATCTTCAACTCTATAATATTATGTTATTTCATTATTTTTTATCTACCAATCATCATTCGTCACCGCTATTAGACTATAATTTATGAGCTCCGCAAGTGACAGGTGTTGAATTATCTCTGTCGTCTTGGAACATGCGAGAACGTTTGAACTGCTCTCTGTATCTCCTGAGTCATAGCGATAGCCCGTGATAGCGGGCGGACTCTGGCCGGTGGAGTTATCAGTGGTGGACCTTTGGGAAATTAATTAAGCAGCCAATTATAATTGTTTATTTAATGAAACAGCAAATTCTAAATGGCATATAATGCTCGGATTTCTAATGTAATCTTTAATTAGCTTCCAGTTTTCACTGCGTTTGGCAAGCAGATTGTGCGTTTACCCTATATGTATAAAACAAATACATAGTATAAAACAAAGTCGCTTCCGCGTCTGTCCCTATGTATGCTTATATCTTTAAAACTACGCAACGGATTTTAATGCGGTTTTCTTTAATAGATAGAATGATTCAAGAGGAAGGTTTATAAGTATAATACATACACAAAATACTAATAGGTGAGTCGGTACGAAGTTCGCCAGGTTGACTAGTTAAAGAATAAAATCCAAATATGTTGGATATGGTTAGAAGAGTTCGTCAGTTAGTTATTTCAAATTATAATAGATTTTTTAAAAAAACAAAACATGTTATCTAGTTATCATGAAATCAATTGAGACTTGCATCCACAAGTCTTTAGGTTGACTCAATTATGAGCCTCCCCTAATTGCCACAATAATCGCGCTTCCTTCATGTTATTTATTTAAAGACAATTAAAAATACATATAATATATTCTTTTTTTACAAAAAGAGACCCGCCTTCAACAAACTGACACATACATAATCTGAGAACTTCCTCTTTTTCGAAGTCGGTTAAAATAGGTACTAAACCTTGTCCTGAATGTAACAAATATATTTCTGAAAAACGCATCAAAATCGGTACAGCCAAACGCAAGATAATCGCGGAAAAACATACATGCATACATACAGGTCAAACTGATAACCTCCTTATTTGAAGTCAGTTAAAAAGGTACCTACCTACATATTTTCAAAGAAACGAACGTACTCTTCAGGGATAAGAACAGAATAATGTTTTAATGTGTAAGAACTACACACACATACACACTACACAATACTTTCTCAGAAACTTATCGCAACTTTTATAAAAATCAAAACAGAAAGCATTGTCTAAAATGTATTATGCTCGTTGCAATAATAATGTTTTGCTACCACCTAATAAATGAAGTTAGAAAAAGATACGAACTTAAACTCTACAGGGATAAAAATAATATTTCATTTTGTAAACAACTACATTTCTCTCGTTCTTGTAATCAGCTAAAATCTTATGATAACTTTTTGTAAAAATCTAGGCAGAAAGTTTTTTCTTGAGTTGTGCTTGTTTGGAATATAGAGGCGCATAATACTGCTTAGTGACCATCTAAGTAATAAATAATTTTAGAAAGAGATATTACTACTTATTATAACTTTTTTTTTATTATAATGGATCCACAGCTCTTTACTCATGAAATAGAGCTTAGGCCTTTAACTGATTTTTGTTATACCTACTAGTCGACCCGGCGAACGTCGTACCACCTACCCTATTGCTACTTTGTGCATGTACTTATAAACCTTCCTTTTGAATCACTCTATCTATTAAAAAAAACGCATCAAAATCCGTTACGTAGTTTTAAAGATTTAAGCATACATAGGGACAGACGCGGAAAGTGACTAAAGTGACTTTATTTTATATTAGTCGTCCCGGCGAACTTCGTACCGCCTAACCTTTTGCTATGTTGCTCATGTATTATACTTTTAAACCTTCCTCTTATATCACTCTATCGATTACAAAAAACCGCATCAAAATCCGTTGGATAGTTTTAAAGATTTAAGCATACATAGGGACAGACGCGGGAAGCGACTTCATTTTATACTATGTATTGACTATGTATTGATATTGATATTGATTGATAAACGTTTACAAAAACTGGATAGGAAATCTTTTGGCCACACTTTGGCGACGACTGTGCTCCAGCTTCTTGTGCTGTTCTGTGACTTTGGGGTCTGGTGTTTGTTTCCTGGGTCTAGGTGTGATTGTCTTTGTACATATCGTTTTCAGGCACCAAAATACAGGTTATATATAACTAGTTGGAGGCTCTATTTTGTGTGATGCGTTATTTTTATTAGAGGTATACACGGTTACTTTTTTATCCTGAAGGAAAATTAAACACGCGGTAGCCAAAGTTATACAGAACTGATTTCTGAAAACAAAATTGAAAAATAATGAACAGTGCTCACTCGAGGTCCTTCGAAAGTTTTTGTAAAAAAACAAAAAAAATATGTGTAGCATCAGAGCAATGATCTACGGTGGCTTAGCTAACTCCAGACGAAACAGGGGCCCACCGGCCTTAAATAAGTTTTTATTCAAAAAATAGAAATTATAATTTATTCGAGTCATCATATGTCTATCATGCAAAAACATAATCCTGAAAGTTTTCGCCACGATAAAAAAGTTACCGTACCTATATTGTAATGTCGACAATTTTTTCGGATTTCAAATTTAAAACAAGATCATCAAGTAATTCGATTACCAGACATGCTAGCTTGTTTTTGTTTCATCAACTCGTTACAGCAAAGCAGAGTAAATGCGTCTAAAATTAAAGTTTATGTATTTTCGATCAACGGGCCTGCCGACCGCAATAAAACGAGAAGATACAATTTTATTAATCTTATTTTCCAGTGAACACAGAAGGAAAATTTTATGTATATTCGTATACCTACCTATAAAGAGGATGCCCGAAGCTTCGAACGCGCTTAATAAAAATAGTTTCCTTTGCCAAAGGAATTTTGGGAATTGCCATCTTAGAGCACCAGCATGCCCAAAGAAACTTCATAATATAATCAATATTTAAAGTCAGACTCAGACTACTACACTCTTACTTTATATTATACATTATACAGAGTGTTTCGTACTGGAAAAAAAAATTAATGGAGTGATTGGACTCATCATTATCTAAACTGAGCAGTTTGATAAGCTTTGATTTGAAACTCTGTCGTATCGATTTGCTCCACGAAACAGCCGTGCACACCTCAGCAGAATCTAATAACTATTAATCCAATGATAGATATTCAAACTGGCCTTTGCCAAATTGTTGATAACAAAGCCATTCTAGAAACCTATTATTACTTTACTTTATGACAGTTGTTTCGAATGATCTTATCTGTGATTTAGTTGCCCTTTTTTGAGAAAATGTGCCAAGCACTGCAATTGGATACTTAAAATTTGTAGAAATCTTGATACAAAAACAGCATTCAGGATTTAGTTGGGAAAGTGTTGTTTATAAGTATAACAAACTTCAAAAATAAATATGCTCCAGATCGGCGTCATAGTGATAAAAAAGGTGTTGAATAAAAGGTTTGGTATAAGTTTAAGTGTATTTGACTGTGACGCGTCCGAAACATTGTTTTTCATACATACTTAGGTAAGATGTCTTAATTTCCAATAATTAGGGGTATTAAAGTGCTGCTGAAGCTATTTCAGGAGACAAAATCAAAATTATTATTTTTTTTATTACAACGAATCACATCAATTTAGAAACATAACAAGATTTGTTTTCGAGCATTATGCGAACAAACTCGTGTATATTTATTAAATTTACAAAGACATCGACTGAAAACAAATATAGGTCTGGTTCTTAAATAAAGACGTTTCAGTCAACATACTAACCAAAACTTGTAGATTTAACGCAATTAGGTAGGTAGTTCGTTTTTATGAATTCATTATATAAATTTTACCACTTAGTACCTTTTAATTTTTTTTGGTAGCCTCAAGTGCCGCTACACCTACACAAAAGTATTTTGAATATAAAATAAAAAAAGTATAACTCTTCCTGAAAAGTAATGCATTCGTTATGAATCACAACGGATGTACACATTTTAATAATTGTTGACGTTTGAAAATACACAAATGGTTTTGGAGTATAGTGATGAAAAGGAATCCCAAAAGCTCGCGAATATTGGCTCCTATAAATAAAAGATGGTAATCAAATTACAAATACGGATACGGCATACTCGAAAAACGCGGAGTGGGAGGCTTTCAGAAAACCTAATATATATAAACTCTACACTTATAATTATATTTGCCAACAAGGTGACGTAGGATATAGGCATAAACAACTATTACTTTTGTCACCCTTTCCTTTACTAAATAAGCCTTCACGTATGTTTGCAAAATAAATAAATTGATTTGATTTTATCCGATGCTTACTCCTTTAAGATTATATCAATTAACAATATAGGTATATTAATGTAACATGATTATTTCTTAATTATTGTTTGACGTGGAATTGTAAGGCTTTTAATTGTTTTGATGAGGAGAGGAATAAAGAAAAAAACTAAAACTTAAAAGAGTAAATTAATAATTCATATTTTATTGGAAAATAAAACAATATTATTCTACGAAACCCGCAATCAAAGGACTACGTAGGTACTTTGGACCTGTTCAGAAACTTTCCGGAGCTATAAAAAATACCTTTTTGATCCGTTAGAAGTTAATTAAAACATTTAACTAATCCGAAAACAAAAACAACAATTTCTAAGCACCAATATATTTGATTGAAGGGAAAGTTTTAATTGAATGAAAAAGTCAGCCCCAGCAAGGCTATAGCCTAGTTGTTAAATCAATTTATCGTGTCGGTGGTCATTAGTTATTTATTACTAATAAATAACAATGTAAGCACATTTTTACGTGCATCATATGCTTTACAGCAGTGGTGCCCAACTGGTATTGCACCAAGGACCATTTTGGAAATTTCGGTACGCTACGCGGGCACAACCGAAGAATTAACCGACTCGCACTTAGGTTCCGGACATGTGGATAATAGGTATTATTTATGATAGGATTTTACCGTAAAACTAACTTCTGTAAGTCTTAAATTATTTTAGACAAACATTGGTAAAGCGTAGAAACTCATAGGTGGAAAATGTAATTGAATATTCATAAAAACGGCCACACTTTTGTCTTTAATAATTTTTTGCATTTTCCACTTATGAGTTTCTACGTTTTACCAATGTATTTCTTAAATAATTTAAAAGACATTATCGAGGAAATTGTGGCCACATATATTATATTTAATAAGTTATGTTTTTCCTTAATTTATAAAAAAAATGAGGGTGCTACCATAGGACTTTTTACGCTTCTAAATAAGTGAACTTACAAAACAACTGCGTATAATTTTGCGATTCTTTAATAAAAAAAAAATATTTTTTCATGTAATTTTATCTTTTTCTTTAAATTTCCGTAACTTTATGTTTTCTTTATACTAAAAAATAGAATAGTGTAATTTTTACCCCGCCCGGGTCGTCCTGTGGCTGATTTTGATCAAACGCTCGTCAAAAAAACCCGACGCGAAAGAAAGACGTTGCAGCTCCCTTATCGCTTAAAATATATTGCATAATACATATTATAGAGTTTGTTATTTAGTTAGTGTTTACTTACTTTATTTTACTGATATTGATCGGAGGCGCCTCGAAAACCGGCCGCGCGCTACCAGGTGCCCGCGAGCTACCGGTTGGGCACCCACCACTGCTTTACAGGATGTTTGTTAGTACGAATCAGTGCCAATGAGCATAAAAATAATTTCAGTGCCAAAAAGTTTTTTTTTTGTTGACTGACTATTAGAGTAAGATACAAATAATAAGTGAGTAGATTTTAAATACACTTTCGCACCAGGGAAGGAGTTCATAAAATCCTAAAATAATTTAAAATTTTATAAATCAACTTACTCGCGAGTAATAACAATCCTGATTTTCATTATTCAAATACATTTGGTTGTTGTATGAATCTAAACAGACTGATTTTTCTAGTCGGCTATCAAGAAAAAAGTACACAACGAGAAAAACTACCACGGCGGTATTTTCGTATGGACGGAGATGTGTGTAAGATTTTACATTATTTATTAAACCAAATTTTTACCTGTTTCTGAATCATTTAGAATTCGGGAGGCAGCTCTGACAGTTCGTTAGCAAGACAAAGACAGTCGGGTCTCGTCGTCGCTACGCTTTGCTGAGTTACTAAATGGAAGCGGCTTGATTATGCTGCATCAGCTGTTTAATAGGAATCAAGAATACATAAGGTAAGGAGGTGGGTAAATATTTTACAAAAAGCAAAAGATGTAACGAAATCTGATTTATAACATTTCAAAATCTCTTGATATTCAGTCTTGAACATTGACTTACCTTTCAGCGTGGGTTGTTGGCACTCTCTTGAAAAACGCTTCTAAAGAGTAAGTGCCTAAATCTTGAACTTTCTAAAGTGACCGTGTGTATTGGCTGAGCGCTGAGCCGTCTCACTTCATCTTCAAAGAGTTTCAGACGTCTTAAAGAAGCTATTATTTTCCCCTTATTTACATTTAGCAAACCAATTTAAAAACTGACGCTAATAATCATAAAGGTATACTTAAAATGGTTTGTACTTATAAAAAGGTATGAAAGATATATCTTTAAAAGGTATTATACTTCTTATACCTATATTAAATTCTCGTGTCACAATGTTCGTTCCCGTACTCCTCCGAAAGGGCTTGACCGATTCTCATGAAATTTTTTGAGCATATTGAGTAGGTCTGAGAATCGGCTTACATCTATTTTTCATACCCCTTAAAAATTATATATATGGCAAAACAACGTTTGCCGGGTCAGCTAGTTATTATATAGATGTGTTATCGGCCGACCCAAAAGCACACAAATTGAGTAAAGAACAAAATTTCAATGTAGGAAGATATGTACGTTTTATTTACTCTTAATTTAATCAATTGCACGTGTAAGTTAAATTTAGACTTTTACCGCAGATTTGAATACAAAGTTTAGCAAAATTCACATATTACACACAAAATCACACACAAAATTCACAAATCAATAAATGAATTATGAATTATATAACATTTTGTGACAAATATGCATGGTACAATCAACGTCTCAAAACAAAATATTTTGCAGCATAATTAGGCACCTACGCATTACGTGGCGGCGATGGTAGCTATATTACACCAATAATCATATTTCCCTTGACCTCCGAAACAAGAGCTATTTGCTCAATGTTCATAATTATTAGATATCAAATCAGAACCGTGCGGCAGTTCTCTCAATTTCTGTATCGTTTATCATAAACACAATTTATTGTGGTGTTAAATTAATGGCTTCCATTTCCATCCCTTCCATCGACTGAATGTATTTAGTACATGTACCTTCATTAATTCCTAAACTATACTACTGAAACAGTAATCGTAGGTATTATCTGAAAAACCAGCATTAGATTTTTACCAATACAGTGATTTAACTAATTTTAATGGTAGGAATTCATCCTTCATATTTATCTTCATCTACTAATCAATCAATATTCAATCAATATATATGTAAAACTCTTCCGTTACTGACTGACTGACTGACATACAACGCAGAGCCAAAACTATTGGGCGTAGCGGGCTGAAATTTTGCACATGGGTTCCTTGGGGAGTGTAGGGGAGCACTAAAGAATAATTTCCCGAAATTCCCATGGGAACGGGATTTATGTGTTTATGAGAAATCTGCGCAGGTGAAACCGCGGGGCAGCCTCTTAGTATTTAATATAAGAAAGTATGTGAAGATTTTAATAGGGTTGTTCCATTTCTAAAGCAAAACTACTGACCGGAATTTGATTAAACTTTACAGTTAAAAAAAGCTGATTTTTACATCAATCAAAACTATTCTTCGCTTCGCAGTTTTTAATAAGATACCACTTAGTTCCTATACGAAGCTTTTTACTTTTTTATTATGATCAAATACAACGCAATTTGCCGCGGGCGCCGGCGTTTGCCGCGGGCGCCGGCGTTAGAATGTCGCCCTCCCCTCTCCTCCCGTGGGAGCCGTAGGACCCGGCTGAGGGACAGCACCAGAAGACGGGCAGCAGCGTCTTTTGGTTTATACAACACCATACTGCGCTCGCCAACCCGCCTGCCAAGCGTGGCGAGTATGGCAACCCCCCCCTCATGAATAGTCAGCATGTGCCCAGGCCCCTAGTCCCCGGCAGCCCCGCTATTCCTGACCACGGTAGCGGTTACGGTAACGGCGGGGCAAGGGGTGCTAAGAATCCCCGGACGGTCGGCCACCACCCCTTTAAACGACAACTGGCCCTGGCAACACACAACGTCCGCACTTTGAGGACTGACGATATGATTGTTGCGCTGGAAGAGGAAATGAGCAGGTTACGGTGGGATATTCTAGGGCTATCAGAAGTCCGTAGACAGGGACAGGACACGATAACCCTGAAATCGGGTAACCTGCTCTTCCACCGGGAGGGCGACCAACTGTCCCAAGGTGGTGTCGGGTTTCTCGTACACAAGTCCCTCGTTAGCAACATTATTACCATCGACAGTGTGTCGAGCAGGGTCGCATACCTAACACTCAGAATATCTAAAAGATATTTGCTGAAGGTCGTTCAGGTCTATGCACCGACCTCGACACACTCAGATGACGAAGTAGAGTCTATGTATGAGGACATTAGTCGGGCCATACATACGCATAAAACTCACTTCAATGTTGTTATGGGGGACTTCAATGCGAAACTAGGCAAGAGAAGCGAGCATGAGTTGAGAGTGGGGAACTTCGGTTATGGGCAACGGAACCCTAGAGGTCAGAGGCTGGCCGATTTCATGGAGAAAGAAGGACTCTTCATGATGAATTCTTTCTTCCAGAAGCCACCTCATAGGAAATGGACCTGGATGAGCCCTGGTGGTTCTAGGAACGAGATAGACTTCATCTTGACCGACAAGAAACGGATATTCAATGATGTCTCCGTGATTCATAGGGTAAAAACCGGCAGTGATCACCGAATAGTAAGAGGCACATTAAATGTGAACGTTAAACTTGAACGGTACCGCCTGATGAAGTCTACGCTCCGTCCTACCCTCGCTCAGATCGAAAACCCCGAGAGCTTTCAACTCGAGCTCTCTAATCGCTTTGATTGTCTAGACGACGCATCAGTGGACGAGATCAATAACAGGTTCGTAAAAACTGTCCATACGGTCGGATCTAAATTCTTTAGGACTCGCCGTACCGCTAGAACTCAGAAACTCTCTGAAGACACCCTCAAACTTATGGCTGAACGACGCTTGCTTAGACTGCAGTCTCCCGATGATGCTGCGTCATATAGGCGGCTCAATAGGCAGATCTCGAAGGCCTTGCGACACGATATTCGTGTCTTTAATACTGCGCGTATTAAGGATACGATAGAGCGAAATAAAGGCTCCAAAGTGTTCGCAAGAGATATGTCTGTTGGGCAAAGCCAAATGACCAAGCTGAAGAGGGATGACGGCAGTATAGCGTCGACGAAAGCGGAAATTTTGAGGGAAATCGAGAAGTTCTACGGACAGCTATACGATTCGGTCACTAAGCCTGTTACTAGTGCGGCTAACGACCCTAGAGCCAAACTAACCCGACACTATACCGAAGATATCCCGGACATCAGCCTGTACGAGATAAGGATGGCCCTGAAACTGCTTAAAAACAACAAGGCACCGGGTGATGATGGAATCACGTCAGAGCTTCTGAAAGCGGGTGGAACACCTGTACTCAAAGTCCTTCAGAGGCTCTTTAATTCTGTCCTACTCGAAGGGACCACGCCTGAAGCATGGAACAGAAGTGAGGTGGTGCTTTTCTTTAAGAAGGGCGATAAAACCCTTTTGAAGAATTATAGGCCCATCTCGCTTTTGAGCCATGTTTATAAGCTGTTTTCCAGGATCATCGCCAATCGTCTCGAACGAAGGTTTGATGACTTCCAGCCTCCCGAACAAGCCGGCTTTCGAAAAGGCTTTAGTACCATAGACCACATACATACGCTGCGGCAAGTTATACAGAAGACCGAAGAGTATAACTTGCCGCTATGTCTAGCGTTTGTGGACTATGAGAAGGCCTTTGATTCGGTCGAAACATGGGCGGTGCTAGAGTCCCTCCAACGATGCCGGATTGACTATCGGTACATCGAAGTGCTGAAGTGTTTGTATAGCAACGCCACCATGTCTGTCCGAGTACAGGAACAGAATTCGAAGGCTATTCCCTTGAACAGAGGCGTGAGACAGGGAGATGTTATATCTCCGAAACTGTTCACCGCCACTTTAGAAGACGCCTTCAAACTTCTAGAATGGAAAGGGCAGGGCATCAATATTAACGGCGAATACATCACTCACCTTCGGTTTGCCGACGACATCGTAGTCATGGCAAGGTCGATGGAGGAACTCAGCACGATGCTCGAAGGCCTCAACCGAGTCTCCCAACAGGTGGGCCTTAAAATGAACATGGACAAGACGAAGGTCATGTCTAATGTCCATGTTCTGCCTACCCCAGTTATGGTTGGGAACTCGGTTCTCGAAGTTGTCGACGAGTACGTATACCTAGGACAAACCATCCAGTTAGGTAGGTCCAACTTCGAGAAGGAGGTCAATCGCCGAATCCAGCTCGGATGGGCGGCGTTCGGGAAACTACGCAACGTCTTCTCGTCCAATATTCCTCAGTGCCTGAAGACGAAGGTATTTAACCAATGTGTGCTGCCAGTGATGACATACGGTTCTGAAACGTGGGCTCACTATAGGGCTTATGAACAGGCTCCGAGTAGCTCAACGAGCCATGGAGCGGGCTATGCTCGGGATTTCTCTGCGGGATCGAATCAGAAATGAGGACATACGCAGAGAAACCAGGGTCACCGACATAGCCAAGCGGATAAGCTCGTTGAAGTGGCAATGGGCAGGTCATATAGCCCGCAGAACAGATGGCCGCTGGGGCCGAAAAGTTCTCGAGTGGAGACCACGGATCGGCAAGCGCAGCGTAGGACGTCCACCGACCAGATGGACGGATGATCTGCGCAAGGCTGCGGGTCCACGCTGGATGCAGGCCACCTGCGATCGGTACAGATGGAGAGCCTTGAGGGAGGCCTATGTCCAGCAGTGGACGTCTTACGGCTGAAATGATGATGAATGATGACAACGCAACGAAGCTGTAAATTATAGAATTATAGAGGTTTGTCACATTTTCTAGGTTAAACAATAACCGTAGTTTTCAAAAAGATACAGTAGGTTTTAAGTAGCTTTACTGGAGGTCTACTTCTCTGGTTTGTTGTATGGTAAAGACGTGACAACTAAAGTAACTAAAGTGCTCTTTAACTTTTTATGAATAACAGCCCTTGTCTGTTTAATTGTGTAAAAGTGATTAATAAACATCTTTTATCTTTTTTATCTTTTTAACAGGGTTAATCTGGAATTTTCTAAGTTTGAATTTGGATTTTTGAGCAAGCAGTCGGTACAAAAGAATGTACATAGCAACGTGAAAGCGTACCCTACCTTACCTAGCAATATTTATTGCCAGTAATTTGTATTACCTACTTACAATTTAGATCGCCCTATTATATGTATCCTATTGAGTGGGTTTATCGTTTTCTGTAAATTGTAAAGCATCACGGTCATTTTCACGCACTTTTGTACCCGTCTATCATTTATCTAATGTAGGTTATTTTCAAAGTCAGTCTCAGGTTTATTGAACCTTAAGGTATATCTTGGTATAGTATTTGACTTTAGGGTTCTATACGGACCCTTTTACTTCAATAAAATTGTTCAACTTTAGCTAGGTATGTATGTACTTATATCGATACTGTAAATCTAAAATTATTTTTTGTTATGTTCATAGAAAAAAAAATAGCGATACTGTAAATCACACAAGCAAATAGACGTAGCTCCTGGGGATTATTTCTACAAACGATCTGCCTCGTTACTTTTGTGAATTTCTGCGATCTTTTACTGTAGGTAGATTCGCCGTACAAACAGCACTGAAGATAAGCTTTTACGACACACGTCTGTCTTTTTACAATCAATCAACCATGTGTTTGTCCCAATTTTATTTTTTCCTGGGTAAAAATAATTGCAATTAAAGGAGGTTTTCAGTTTGACCTGTATGTATGTATGTTTGTCCGCGATCATCTCGCGATTGGCTGAACCGATTTTGATGCGGTTTTCAGAAAAGTATTTGTTACTTTCAGAAGAAGGTTTAGGTAGGTGCCTATTTTAACCGACTTCTAAAAAAAGAAAGTATCTACAAAAACTTTTATCAAAGTATGACCTACTTATATTACTAAAGAGCTTACAATAATTCAAAGAAATGTTAATTGTATTTCTTTTACTGATTCCAATTTTCTATTTCGATTCATAAATCTCATCCCCGGTTAAAAATCTAACCCAGGTCCGCGTCCGCGACGACTAGGTACTGTACTTACTTTAATTAATGGACTTTACTTTTGTCTAGTAAGTACTTATTAACGCAAATTTAAAAATTAAAAAACCCCCGACCCAGTCAGACCCCTCATCAACTTAAGTAGAACTAGAGCTAATCATCTTAAAAATATCATGGTTACCTTAACATATGCTTTCAATATCATTGAAGTAACATTGTATCAAATTTTTAATTGATAGGACAAATGGAAGGTGGTTAGATCCTCTCATCCATTATTCAAGAGCTGATCATCGTCAAACGGCAGATCAGGTCATGGTTACCTTACCATATACTTTCTATATTATAGATGTAACATCATACCAAATTTCAACTCGATCGGAAATAAGGAAGCTAGTTAGATCCTCTCTTCCATTATTCAAGAGCTGATCATCTTCAAACGGCTGGTCAGGTAATGGTTACCTTACCATATACTTTCTATATCATAGATGTAACATGGTACCAAATTTCAAATCGTTGGGACATAAGGAAGCTAGTTAAATCCTCTCATCCATTATTCAAGAGCTGATAATCTTCAAACGGCAGATCAGGTCATGGTTACCTTAACATATACTTTCAATATCATAGATGTAACATGGTACCAAATTTCAACTCG
This sequence comes from Euspilapteryx auroguttella, assembly GCA_951802225.1. Taxonomy (NCBI): domain Eukaryota; kingdom Metazoa; phylum Arthropoda; class Insecta; order Lepidoptera; family Gracillariidae; genus Euspilapteryx; species Euspilapteryx auroguttella. The sequence goes on from OX637656.1 coordinate 4,538,490, forward strand.
ATCGGACATAAGGAAGCTAGTTAGATCCTCTCATCCATTATTCAAGAGCTGATCATCTTCAAACCACTGATCAGATCTTCATCAGACGTGGCTAAGAACACTTGGCCTGAAATTATCTATGATACAAAAAAAACTAAACGAAAATCGGTTCAGCCGTTTGGGCTCTACGATGCCACAGACAGATACACAGACAGACAAACAGATACAGATACACACGTGAAAATTATAACACCCCTCTCTGAAGTTTTCGTTCGGGGGTTAAAAATAATTCCGATTTAAAAAACAAAAAGTATGTTATAGGATGTCTGTAAATTATAAATTATGATAAAGACAACGCTTGGAGAGGCGAGCCAGCAGCATTAAATAGCATACAATAGGTCAACTCCTCGAATGATAAAAACATCTTGTTTTCGTACAAACGGCAGCGTGATAACGCTTATAGGGCACCGAATCACCAATAACAACTCAACTTGAAAGATAATACCCACTCAGGAAACATACCATCACCCGAGAAATGCAAATAAGTACCTATACTCAATATTTAATTGATTTTTGAAGTGAATAGCCAACTCTAAAAGCTTATTATTAACACAAAATGTTTAAAAGGTTGCAGCTCTACATTTGCATATACTATTTAATTAAAGCACCCGAAAGTTTTAAGATGGTAAGCTTTTATTGTTTATAATTACTTACTACAGAATAAAAACTTTAAAAAATATATTAAAGAACTTACCCAAAATTTGTAAGTATGGGATTTGCAAGATTGCACCACATCCGAGAGTTAGCACTAATTTATTTATCTAATCACTGTATATAGTCCGAACCACGGACGTAGGTAAACAAAACACAACGGCCACAATGATCTCAATCGAGAGAGCAGAGTCGACTGGGTTTAATCCGTTTGTGTACGAGCGTTGGGCGCGCTTTTGGGCGACTAGACGTAGCTAGTGGATGGTAGAGTGACGACAGAGCCCGCAGCCGCCCGCCCCGCGGCCGCCGCCGCGACGCCCGCCCTGAGCTGATGTTATCATTGTCACCTTCGCCTAAGTCATCGTTACAGGCAGCGCGTAGAACAACAAATAATTGGCGACACGTAAACAGCTTGTAAACTTCGCTAATGAGCATCTAATAATAATAATAATAATTTAAATTGGTTCGGTTGTTTTGGCGTGAAAGCGAGACAGACGGACAGAGTTACTTTAAAAGATGGATTTATAAGAAGAATCAAAAATTAGAACAATCTAATACTTAGACTAATAGGTTTCATGTTTAAAAAAAACTAAAACGCCAAAGCACATTAAAAGCTCCGGCTATTTGCCTGAACTCTACCGAGTCGGGCGGGCTATTCTCTAAAAAATATAAGGGTTCCGTTGGAGTTTTGGCCGGAACTTAAATTTCAAGGCGGTTTGGGGTGTCAGGGTCATTCCCTCCAGGTCGAAATCGCTAAGTTTACACTTAGAACTGTTTTAGAGAGTATATAATTTTGAAAATTTAGTCGTATTACCTAATTTTATCAAATGAAATTATACTATTTACGATGTATTATACTATTATACTACTAGAGGCTGCCCCGCGGTTTCACCCGCGCTGTTTCTCAAAAACGCAAAAATCCCATTTTTTCACGTTCCCATGGGAATTTCGGGAAATCCTTTCTTAGTGCTCACCTACACTCCCTAAGGAACCTACATGCAAAATTTCAGCCCGCTACACCCAGTAGTTTCGGCTCTGTGTTGTCTGTCAGTCAGCCAGTCAGTCAGTCAGTCAGTAACGGAAGAATTTTATATATATTGATTGATTTAGGATGTAATATACTATTTAGGATTTAGGTATACTTTTCCGATTTTGGCGGAAAGAGGTAGGCGGGGGTGATCCATCCCCCGAGATATTCGCTGAATGCAATTTTTTGGTTTTAGAGCGAACGCATCAAACCTCGTTCAATACTTCGTTAAGTACCTACTTCGCGCTCCACCCGTACGAACTCCGTCTCAATTTTTTTTTTATTTATCAACTAGTCGACCCGGCGAACTTCGTACCGCCTAACCTATTACTATTTTGTGCATGTATTATACTTATAAACCTTCCTCTTGTATCACTCTATTTATTAAAACAAACCGCATCAAAATCAGTTGCATATTTCTAAAGATATAAGCATACATAAGGACAAACGCGGGAAGCGACTTCATTTTATACTATGTATTGATGATTCCTTTTATGTGTTACTAACTGTCCCGGCGAACTTCGTGTCGCGCCTTACAAATCTTACAAAAAAACTACTCATCCATTTTGCCACATTTTTTGACCTTTTAAACCTTCCCTGAACTACTACGAACATTTCAAAACCAAAATCAGCTAAATCAGCCCGGCCGTTCTCGAGTTGTAGCGAGACTAACGAACCACGATTCATTTTTATATATATAGTAGAGATAGAATTAGATAGTAGATATAGTAGATAATAATGGAGAATACACAAAAACAGCTCATAATTCGTCAATATAACATTTTATTTCATTATCTTAAACCCATCATCTACATTATTGACTCCCGTATTATTAGTTTCAAACATCTTCCCGAAAAGTGAGCTATACAATTCATTTGCACTGTCCTCTGTCCACTTTGTACTTTTCTCTGGAGCCATAAAGTTCACTAGTTTGTTGTGGACAACATACTTTATCTTCCTTCCTTTAGTTGCTTTTGTGTCGACTTTTCGTTTCATTTTACTCCTCATTTGCTGCAATGCTATCCACTGGCGACTGAGCTGCACTGGGTCGGAAATATCAGCCGACTTGCACTCTATAAGTTCTCTGAGAAGTTGGTGATAGAAGTCGCTGTCATCAAATATCTCAGAAATATACTCATCATCATCTTTTCGTCCTTTTATTGCACTTGATTCTGCTTCATTTTGTTCTTCTTCAATTACTGGTTTTTTGTAGCCTATTATATCAAACTCCGATCTCTTGAGCTGAGTTCTTTTGACTAATTTTTCCCTGTCAGTAAGGATATATGATATTTGCTGAAGAATAGTATTAGTGGGGGCACTCTTGATGTTTGCTGCGGTTGCTAAACGGGTCTTTTCATTCCATTTCTGTATGGTTGAATCTCTGAAGACTTTGAATGCTTTGTGCAAGTTTGCTATATTATTTTCATAATCATCCAGTTTTCTTTTCTTGGTGTTACCTAATGTTTTAGTGCTTGTAATTGGGACTGTCTCTGATTCAATATTGTCTTCTTGATCTGTATCGCTGGGGATCTCCTCATTGTCAGTGTCACTTGGTATCTCCTCATCACTTTCAGGTTTTATCTCTGGCTTCTTGCTTTGCTGTGATTTATTGCTAGATAGTGTTTTTGTCTCTGGATATTTCTTTAGTAACATATTTTGTAATGTTAACATTCTGTAAAGAAATAATAATTAATAAATACAAAACAATAAACATAATGTTATAAATGAAAAGTTTATAATAAACTATACTTACTTATCAAGGACAAGGGTCAGATTAGTCTTAGTAGCATTACTTTCTTCAGCAAACTTATTACAGGTTTTTAATTCATGGAAGGCATCAAACATTGGCATCTGATTGGCTGTGTTGAGGCACCGCTGCAAATGGATTCTCATTTCCAGCAACCCTTCCCACAGTAACAGCTGGTTCCTGACAGAAGCTCCTTTTTTAGCTTCCTCAGATACATTTTGTTTTTTTAAATGTTCGAAGTCTTCCTTTGGAGGTTCATCCATTTGACTAATGTCATAACCTTTTCCTTCATCATCATCATCATCACTGTCGTCGTTGTCGTCGTCGTCGTCATCATCATCACCATCACCATTTTCATGTTTCGAGGTCTTGTGTTGTTGTGTAATACTATAGTCGTCACTCTCATCATAATCTTGTGAATCTGATTCATCTTTATCTTCTTGTTCTTCACTAGTGCCAGAGTCCCCTTGGCCAACTTTACTGTCATTTAGAGATCTAAGCTTTGAGACAATATCAGAGTCTGCATCGTCAGAACCACTAACGTCATCCTCTTGCTCCGAGTCAGAATCCAAATCTTTCCGCGACACGACTTGGCCTTCGTACTTTTTGCTGATTTCACTCAACAGATTTACGTTCCTCTTACGAAAATCACTTATTGCAGCCTCATCATCGCTCTCCGAGGAGCTAAAATCAACACGTGAAACAGTTTTAGGTTTCGTACCAAATACATGGTCGTCTTCAATGTCTGGCCTAGATTTGATTGTGAGGGCGTCAGCGATTTTATCTGAAAGATTTTTTGAACTAACTTTCTTCTGTTTGAACTTCATCTTAGAAATAAAATAATGTAGTTTTAAAATATAATTTTCTAACCTCGCAGCACCCACACAGAAAGTTTATATTGATTGATTGATTGATTGTGATTGATTACTTACTAACTACCAACAAGTTTGACATTTTTTTTTTGTGTGTTTATTATTCTGAGCGTACATACCTCAGAATAAGGACAAGCATAGAAGGAGTCCTAAAATAAAAAGTTATTTTCATATTGTTACGCTCCTTACTAAACGGCAAAAAGACTATTAGTTAGAGAGAGATAAAATATAAGAATTCTTTGCAAGTTTTCTTCTTGTCGCATCAAAGTGGTTTATTGATGACACTGGTTTATTAGTACCGTACAAAATTAAAAACCAATAATTTGGTACATATTTGGTGGTTTGTTTATGGTTTGTTTTATTTTGACGTATAATATGACATTGTAAACATCGGTAGCAGCTCCAAAAGTTTTATGATTATTTTTTATGTAAAAGGTGTGATAAATTGGTTTTGTGATTGTGAATGTTTAACTTAATGTATAACAATCTCTTGTGTAGTGACGGGATGTGAATCAAATGCGTCAAGGAATCAAGATCTTGATGTTTGGGTCACCTACCATTCGGTAAATCATTTTGTTTCATTGTAGACTTCTGGGCACTATTATGACTAATAAATTATCAAGAACATCTATTTTACACGCTGTTTGTCGAACTCGTACCTAAATTTATTGAATTATTACGGTAAAACACCTTCTGTAAAGGTTATGATAGTGTTGTGCCAAAATATGTTTAGACAAAAGTTATCGAACCTAAATCATCCGTTCTAACTTAAGGACAAATAAAAATCAGACATAATATTAAGCTAATTGTTGTATGTTTTTCAGTTTTCAAGTAAATTATATACTAAAAACAAAATGACTGGATGCTATAAAGAGACAAGATTATAAACATTCACAACATACTGTTTTATCAACAAAGAAGATTTAAGATGGTGAAGATTATAACCTGAAACTGTAACAACAGTTTTGCTGCTGCAATTTGAATAAGTTGGTTGGTGGTAATCATAAAATATTGCCATTTCAATTGCTTATTTTATATCAACCTAATTAAATGTTAATCGTAATCAACTTAATGTTAAAGGAAATAGGACAGAGACATTCAGTGGACAATTCATATTTCATATCTAAGAAAGAAATGCAACCAGAAAATACCATCATCTCAGCTGAAAAACGTCTACTGCTGGATATAGGCCTTAAAGAAAATATCGTGACATACAATTTGCCCATTCTGGATAAAACAGGTTTAAGTTTATCTATGTTTTTTTTTTCTGCAGATCCTCATAATTGTATATGAAAATTTCAAGTTTAAGTTGCGGGATGTCGTCGTTTAAGTTAATATTCTCTAAGATACCTGTTTTCTAAAAAAAAGACGAAGGCTTTAATTAATATGAATAAATTATTATTATTATGATTGTCTTGAATATAATATTTAAGAACATTTTTCTTGCTTTCTTACAGGCCTCACTGTTACTTTGATAAAAAAAGCTACAGAATATATGAACCGTAAATTTGGGTAAACCAATGCTGCAACGAGCAACTGTAAACAAATAAAATTCCATGAAAATTTCCCTTTGTCATAAAAACAAAAGCGCCATTGTTGCTGCAGGATATCACTTACGTATGTATAAATTGTTTACACCCAGGTTTTATAATACTTACTCTCTTTTATTAGTTTTAATTAAAACATATTATATTTTTAGGTCTCAAAAAAAAACCACAAGCAGGGATTTTTCACATACAAACACTCCATGACAAAGTGATGATCAAGATCAACCCAGGCAAAAACAAACATTTGAGGTGCAGAGTGCAGAGCAAGATTATTGAAAATGAGTTTGTAAAGAAAGAAGCACATATCATACATTATGAAATTTCCAAAAATAGATTTGTTTTACTTGTTTTATATATACATATTATTATAGGCACACATCTTTTAGTTTTAATTATTTTAGAGCTGTGCTAATATCTGATGTGACAGAGTTTTTTATGAACGGAAAATCTTTAGAAATAGGTAAGTAAGTATTATTATATTTTTATCAAGACACCCGTTTTATTCATTAAAATAACTTATTGTGTGCAGTGGGTTTCCTGGAAGAAATCGCTTTAATCGATAAGGCCACCCATTGCCCTTATTCTTTTTCTGTTAAAAATTTTATACGGTTTGATTTATTTTGTATTTTTATTTGCATTTTTATAGCAATAAAGCGTTTTTATCTTTGTCTTTGTTTTCTTGTTATTATAATACCATACAATTACTCCTGAATTAGTTATGATAAGTTCCATAATAAAGAACCATGCCTTGTATAAAAGTATAGACAACTTGATTTAGGACAAGTTATTTTTGCCATCACTAGCTTTTTAGAAAATTAAAAATAAAAAGTCGAACCCAGGTACGGGCAAGGTTCGGAAGAGTCATACGACCCAGTGGAGAAAGTATATTGGTCTCTTTTTAACATATTCAACGGTTGCACTTGAGTAAGTAGCGTAACACAATGATGTGAATTTTTATTTTAGGACTCCTTCTATGCTTGTCCTTATTCTGAGGTACATACATACAACCTGAGCGTACAACACTTTAAGGCGGTAACTCACGGTATGGCGCGAAATTCAAAATTTTTCACGTTTTTTAATTATTTTGGCGAAAGTATTCATTTTTAATAAAGTTAAAATGAATTCGGGTACGTAAAAATCTATTTCCCACATTGTGATACATCGTTTTTGAAAGACAGAGTCACCGATTTTGTGTATATTCAAGGAACTTGTTTTTTGGCCTTTTACCCCTTAGACACAAAATCTGTAGGTCTGTCTTCCAAAAACGTTGTTTTGAAATGTGGGAGATGGTTTTTTACATACGCGAATTCATTTAAACTTTATTAAAAATGTATACTTTCGCCAGAATAAATAAAAAACACGAAAAAATTTGAATTTCGCGCCATAGCGAGAGTTACCACCTTAAAGCCTCTGACACACAGATCGATTCAATTCAGCTGTATCTAGTATTTGTATGTAAATGTAAATACTTCAAGCGATGAAGTTTTAGGGTCATTTTAAATGTGTAAGGCTTCAAACGTACAGGCGGATTTTTTCCGCGTGGTTTTTATGTATCATATTAAATGCTATGGAAGTATCCGCACCAGCGGATTTTTATCCGCGTGGTTGTTTTCCGCGCGGATAAAAATCCGCCTGTGCGTTCGAAGCCTTATAAAAATAAATTTACTACTAAAGATTTGGCTGTATGAGTTGAATCTCAGACCTACCCAGAATCGAAGAATAAACAAAAGCGCGGCAAATCATGTCAATATCAGGTCAATCATTCAATCATTGTCATTGTTTTGTTGTTGTTGTGATTTTCGAGGTTAGGTTTTAATCTTTAAGTTTTAATATTTTTAGACTGCTTTTTAAATAAATAATTTACAATGCCAAGAAAAGCCGTACCAGACCTTGTCGTTTGGCTAAGTGAGAAAATACCCATTGAAAGCACTGATAACTTTAGTTTAGATCATTACAGGTAAGTAAACAACTATGATTTTTTGTAACCTAAAACTCCGAAAACCAACTTTTTTTTTCAGCGTAGATTTACACTCTGCTTGAAAAAGTCCTCTTCAACGAATCGTCACCAAGTATGGTTTACAAAAACAACCAACTGACCCTGTCAAGCTCTCAGCACTGCAACTCATTTCTAACGTTTGACCCTCCCTCTCACCTTAAAACGACCCATTGACCAAATATCGTCGATCGGACTAAGGGGGCGATAGTCTGCCATGCATGTCCCTCCTCTGATTGCCATTCAGTCACTTAACTAAACTTTACAAATTTATAATTCCAGCACTTTCAAGTTCAAAAATATTACTGCTTCTGTTGGGGATTTTGTCTTAGTGTGTAATGCCGATGCTGCGGAGCCCGACACAGAAGAAGGATGCGATGCCGCTCGCATTGTATCTCTCTATGAAAATCGTGAAAAAAAGAGGGACCCATTCCGGGCCAAGGTGCAGTGGTACTCAAAGCCTAGTGATTTGCCGAGTTGGTGCCTCAATGGTGCTGAGCCTATTCATTTTAGTGACAAAGAGGTAAGTTATCCCCTAAGCTCTTTTTCAGCAATTCTTGCACCAATAACAAAATTTTTAGATAAGAAATAAATTTTAAGAGTGATAAAGAGTTGTTCCTTTATAATGTATGACGAATCAGATAGATTTAAAAATGATAATAAAATCCGAACCTTTAAGTAGAAATCAAACTAATATATTTTAAGTCTTGGGGATTACTACCATAATAATCCCTTTTTACTTCAAGATTTATCTTGTTCATGATTACATGAAAGTATTATATTCATATTTACAGTTAATAGAAGACCACAGGCCATTTGACACAGATGTCTCAATAGAGACATTCTACAAGAAATGTGAAATCACTTTGACATTCACAAGAATGAACCCTGAAGATGTGCTAGCAGACTGCAAACCCTACCACTATGTCTGCAGATACAAATTGACAGCATTAAGTAAAAGGAAAGTTAATATTGAACCAGTGTTGGAAGAGGAGAGGGAAGCATTAGCTATTTTATGTACTCCCAGAAAAGACTATGTTTCTTCCCCACAAACACCCAACAGCTTAGTAAAAAGAATGAGCAGAGTTTCATTATCGGAACAAAAGAACTGGAGTGTTAGCAAAACAGATGGCACAAAGCTTCTTCTAAAACGAGCTATACTGGCTGATAAAATAGACAAAGAATCCCCAAAGAAGGCTACTCCAAAGAGCACGCCTAAAAAGGCAGCAACGCCCAAAAGTAAAATTTTAATTAAGGATGAAGTCATCTCGATGGAGTTAGAGGAAAATTCTGAAGATGAAATACCAACACTGATCATAAGGAAACATGTGCCTACCACACCAAAGCGAAAAACACCTGCTATGAAATCAATAAATGAAACACCAATGAAAACTTCAGACTTGGAAAGTTATGCACATTGTGTGACTAGATCTGGTCGCATAACAAAGAATCCTGTACATTATTATGAGGAAGAGTTGTCACCAAAAAAGACTTTCCGGAAGCGGACAGTATCTGCAGAAAGTGATGATGACTTCAAAATGGTCCAACAGATTCCCAAAACTCCAAAAACACCGAAAACTCCGCGAACTCCAAGAAACAGCTTTATGAACAAGACTCCTAAAAGTGTAAAAAGAAAAATAATGGACTGTCAACCTACTACACCTCTTCAAACCCTTGAAAATATTTCTTGTAAGTATCTGTTGCCTTTTCAGGTATATTTAGCATTCACACTCTTTTAACAAAAATGTTAAGTAGTAGTCTTGTTCTCAAATTTACCAATTAACATTGATTGCATTTTTGTTTCTAAGATGGGTAAAGATTTGTTTGTTACAGCCACACCAGATGAGGAAAATGCATTACCTGGGAGGGAACTGCAGTTGGAGGAGATCTACTCATTTCTTGAAGGAAAGCTGCTTGACGGCAGCAGTGGGTTAGTAAAATGGATACTTCTATTTTTTGAGAGTTAAAATTGCTCAGTTCATGCAAGCTGACCACACTATGAGAATGCTGTTACATTGACCTTACATGCATTCCATGCTCGCTTTTACAAGTCTATCCGGCATATCTGGCATAATAATAATAATGTTGCACCCAGTTGCATGTACATATCGGGCGTGCCGGGCACGGGCAAGACGGCGACGGCGCTGGCGGCGCTGCGGCGGCTGCGCGCGGCGGCGGCGGCCGGCGCTCTGCCTGACTTCTCCCTACTCGAGCTCAACGGCATGCGTTTAGCCGAACCCAGGCAGGCTTATGTGCAGCTCTACAAGCAGATCACTGGTCAGCCCGAGCTCTACGCTCTGCCCCCATATTCCGTAAAATAGAAAGATTCTTTTCTTTCAACTTCATCACTGCTTTAAAGACATTTCATCTAAAGAATTTTGCAATTTAGTAATAAATATGGCTGGTAAATAAATGTCTTGGCAACATCTAAAGATAACTATCTATTATGAAAAAAAAATGTGTTTAAAGCGATGGTAAAGTAGATGGAAATCCTTCCTTATAGCTTTAAGGAGTTAAGGGGGCTGGTCTCTGCGAGAAATCTTACCCTGGTTTTCACAGTGCTTATTTCCATATAACCATATTATTCATAAAGATACAATAGATTTTAAGTAGATTTTACTGAAGGTAAATACGTGACATCCAGTCTAAATTTACATACGTCAAATTACTAAAGTGCTTTTTAACTTTTTATGAATAACAGGGTAAGTCATTAATGTAATGTTTGTTTATGTATTTTTATAATAATGTTATCCAGGCAAAACAGTAGCATGGGAACAAGCGTGCTCGCTCCTGGAGCGCAGATTCAGCGCGGGTGGTCGTCGGTTGAGCGCAGTTTTACTACTGGACGAGCTGGACGCGCTGTGCTCGCGGCGGCAGGACGTGCTCTACAGCATCATGGACTGGGCTGCTTCCAGCAGCGCGCGGCTCGCCGTGCTCGCTGTGGCCAACACTATGGACCTGCCTGAGAGGTAAAACTAGCTACTTTAACCCGTCAAATGATGAGGACCTGATTATGGATGCTGCCGAAATGATCGTCATACTATGCAAATTTTCCCGATTTTCCATAGAAATATGTTCCTGGTACTTAGTAAATATAATAATATGTTATGTGTTATATACTAAAATGAGGGTAAATACATTCCCTTGCCGATACTTATAACTATTTTCGTGTCACTTACTTGTTTACTTCAATATAATTTTTCCTTTTACAAAAATAACGTTTTTCTTTTGTTTGTTTCCCGCCAGTCACATTTTCACACACTGATTTCACGAAATTTATAGCCACATACCACACTACACAACAATATATCGTAGGCTTGCAAGGTAAGGTTTCTATAATTAGTTTAGTTATTATCACAGAAACCCTATTTACTTCACAATAAATATTTATTTACGCGATCACCAAAAAAATGGCGGCCATCGACTTCGCTAGTCGCAAACTGCCGTGCCGGCCGGTACAGGTACAGTTAGCAAAAGAATTTGTATTATCATTATACAATATATTATAAATTACTTTTATAAACAATATTTTTTCAAAGTAAGGATTATGCTCGGATTATGGTACCTTTTTTATTTCTTATAATTATAATTAATTTTTTATTTGTATAATGTAATGGGTTCATATTAAATTTGATTATCAAATAAATAGGAACTCCTTTAGTAAAGAGAATTTGATGTTATTACGTTTATTCATTATATTCAAATAAATAGATTATATATATAGATGGATTCATGTATCTTTTTCTACTTTATATTATTTGCGTAACCAACCTTTTATTACTTGCATATTTTTTAAATAGGTACGTATTCAATATGACAGGGCTGCGAGTAAAATAGAAACGGTTTTTATATGTTTATAAACGCCACGAAGAAAACAAAAACGCTTACACTTAATTATGTATGTATAAGCGTTTTTGTTTTCTTCTCAGCCTTTTTGTATAAGTATATATAAAAATAAGAAAGATTAGAAGTTTAAGTATTTTCTTTTTTAATTATGCCGCGATGCAAAACGGAAATATAAATAAATAAATATACACATAATATAGATCGGCTATGGCCTTATTTAAAAAAGTTAAGCATTTGTTCAGTTCATAAATATTATCTATGCTTGTCATGTGTAAAATGAAATAGCAAGAAAGGATAAAACATGTATGTTACTAAGCAAGTGTTTTACTTTTTACCCGACTGAAAGAGGGTTAGGTAGGTACGTTTTATAAAGGCTTTGTCAATTAGACGGCGCTATAGTCGCGCTCTTTTATATCACTCACGCTCCTTTACGTTGCGTAGGGCTGGCGCTCTAGCGCCGTCTGTTTGACAAAGCCTTTAGTGATAGTGGCTAACTACAGGCTTATTTTATCAATGCTTTCGTAGCCTTGCGGTAAACAAAAGCGCACGACCGTGTATTTATTATGTTATACTTCATATCTTGTAGAAAATACTTACCCTTACAATTACCTCATCCCGGGAGATACCAGCCTACCCGGACCGGAACACAAATGCCGAAACCACCTAATACCATTTTTACCAAATCCAACTAATACCGATTTTACCAGGGTAACAAATATGTGTACATGTTGTAGTAGGATTTGATGGTTGGGTTTTTTGCAAAAAAAAGGGGATTTTGAGAAAACCTGGATAATTTGATATAAGCATTCCTTTTTTTTCAATCATCCTGACAAAAAGCAGTTTTTTTTTTGCAAAGAGCCTTGTAGACGACGCTCGTAGACTGTACCTGTAAAATAAAATCACACAAATTTAATAATGAATAAAACTTAGCACTAAAATAAGCTATTTATAAAATATGTACTTACCTTAAGATTTAATTAAATTTACCTAGATGTTAGAACGAAACGTAGTACGCTGAAATACCTGTAACTAGACTTTTTCAATAAATTCCGCGGGTAACTGTTGACAGCTATGGCACTGGGATGCCCTTCAGGCAGTCCGTCCGAGTCTCTCGCCGAGCGCGCTAACACAGCTCGCGCCCCACTTGCATAGCCGATGCTTTTGCCACGGACATTCCGAGAAAACAATATTTTCATTTACTGCATCCTTTACGCCCATCCTCTACAATCGTTTGGACCTTCGAGCACGGATCGCTTTCGTCACCATGACCCCAGTTTACACGCGTCGTCAGCTACAACAGTCAGACAGAAACGTGGCCAACATGGCCGACGAGAAGCTATCAGCACGAGAACGGCAAAAGGAACACCCTCGTAGCACCGATGATTTACAGTTGCGAGACAGTATTGAAAATATTCCTGGAACGTTAACAAACCATCCACCGGCTACTTCCCTGAAAACATCCATGAAGTCCCATAAATCAACCACATCGTCGATCGCACGTCGCAAACAACTGGAACTAGAGGCCGCCGAAGCAAAGGCGAAAATTCAGATTGATTTGATTGAAAAGCGATTGGCCACGAACTTGGCTGTATTGGATGCCGAGGAAGACGGTCCTAGTGACGGGGAAAGCAAGTGCCCTCCTATGATGGACCACCGTAGTGACGTAGAAAGATGGCTGCACCAAGGGGCAGAACAGCCATTACCTACCGCTAAAAACGCAGAACAATCCTCATCGGACATCCGACTGCTGGCTCACGAGCTCAAGTGTCTGTTCGATTCGTCACACCGCGATGATCGCCTGCTGAGTCGCCTCGCCACACCGCGCGATTTACCGAACTTCAGTGGTGATTGTGTTGAGTGGTTGCATTTTAAAAATGCATACGAAGAGTCTAATCGTGTGTGCCGCTACAGTGAAGCCGAAAACTTGTGGAGGCTACGTAAAGCCTTACAAGGTGAAGCCAAGGACGCAGTCACGGACCTACTCATCGGAAATACGCCGCCGAATACTATCATGGAATCCCTGGAACTCAGGTTTGGTCGTTCTGACATTATTGTCCAAAGATTAACGACACAATTGAAAAAGTTACCTCAGCTACCTACATACTATCAACAAGAACTGATTAACTTCTCCATGAAAGTAAACAATTGCGTCGCGACGATTCGAGCCCTAAAACAGGATGATTATCTGCGCAGCCCTGAACTAACGATCGCCGTCACATCTAAATTGCCCAGCACGCTAATTGCCAAATGGACAGATTATGCCTACACACAGCTGGACCAAGGTCAGTCGAAATTCGAACTTTTAGCAGCATTCTTGAAGCAAGAATCTAAAATGCTGTCCGTCGTCGGAATACATCTTCCGGCCGACCCTAGAAAGACGCAAACTTATTATAACAAACACGAAGACAACAATAAATATCGCAGCCGCCCTGTGTTTACAACAACTAGTGAACAGATAAACGACAACGATTTGTGCAAGTTTTGCAAGAAAGGAAATCATTTCATTCCTGAATGTCGTCCGTTCAAGCGAGCAATGCGCCGAGATAGGTGGCGTTTCGTCAAGCTGCACAATTTGTGTTATTGTTGTCTTAGCAGTTCGCGTCACGAAAATGAGAAATGCCCTGCGCCAGTGTGCGATATTAATAACTGTGGTCGCGCACACCATCACCTACTGCACTGGACGAGACCCACACAACCTGCATGCAACGCGAAGGAAGACGTGCCAGCGTATCCTGACACCTCCGCCTCCACTTCGACGCAAGCTACGGTAGCTCACGTTACGTCGGACACGGAGAGCACTGCAGCTGCCACGGCGAGTGACGTCATCCTGAAAGTAGTTCCGGTAACCCTCCATGGACCGAACGGTACTGTGTTAACTCACGCGCTGCTCGACGATGCCGCGTCCGTATCTATTATTGACTCTAATTTAGTGTCTCAGCTAGGACTTAAGTGTGAAAGTGCTTTGCCTATTAAGTTTATAGACGCCTTTGGGCTTGAAGTGTACCAATCTGACGCACCTAAAGTTTACGCAGAAATAAGTGGTTCGGATAACTTGCGTCACGCGATTAGTTTTCGCCAAGTAAATAACTTTAATTTGCCGAAGCAAAACCTATCCGTAATCAATAGCATAACGTGTAAGCACCTTTTGCCGGTGAAAGATTTAGTTTGTAAACAACATGTACAGCCGAGTCTACTAATAGGCGAAGATAATTATCATCTTCTAGCTCCCCTAGATATTATTCACGGTAGCAAGAACGAGCCCTACGCGACCCGCTGTCGCCTGGGCTGGAGCATCCATGGGTATTGTGGTCGCACTCACACTCGCACGCACAGCAACCATGTAAGTAAACAAAACATATTCCATCTCGCTCACTACACTGATAACGATTCCGAACATTGCAATTTTGATGAATTAAATAATTTAATTAAGAACTCGTTCGACATAGATTCTATAGGAATTTCAGCCTTAAAGCGCGAGAATACGGACCATTTAAGGGCCGTACAAATTTTGGAAGATACTTCACGTCATATGCAAGTCCAGTGGGAAGTAGGTCTACCATTTAAGGAAAATGATTTTTTAATGCCCGATAGCTACAATCATGCTCTGTCTCGGCTACAACTTTTACACAAAAGGTTTCAGAGGGATGACGCCTACGCACAGAGGTACAAGGAGGAGATGCACAAGCTGTTCGAAGCTGGCTACGCTCGAGAACTTAAGGAAAATGAACTTTCGGCGAAGCACATTTGGTATCTGCCTCATTTCGGCGTCCAAAATCCCAACAAGCCGGGCAAGCTGCGTCTGGTGTTCGATGCCGCAGCTAAAGTGAAGGGGTCCCGAATTTCTACGCCTTCAGGAGAGCCAATGGCCATCAGATTTAAAGAATATTAAAGCCACAGATGAGGCAGACTGCGAGATGAGAAACATCAACTTAACGACGACATGCAGTGAAGAATTCTGCCTTCCTAATGAGAACAACGTTTCATCGTGGATACGATTAGTACGTTGCACGGCACGTATACTGCTACTATTTAGAAAACACAAAGGTACGCCATCAAGTATTACTGTGCAGCTAATGAAAGAGGCTGAGAACTTATTGATTAAAAAATCGCAACACGATTCATTCAACACGGAGATTCAACACTTACGTGATAAGAAACCGTTGATGTCAGTTAGCCGTCTGACAAAATTGACCCCGTACCTCGATGAAAATGGAATTATGCGCGTAGGAGGCCGCATAAACAAAGTTGTTGGAGTAGAATCCTCAGTCACACAGCCAGTCATCCTTGATGGACGCCACCGAATGGCACGACTACTGGTAGAGCACTACCACAAGAACGCTCTACACGGAGCAAACGAGCTAGTAGTCAACGAATTAAGACAAAGATATTGGGTTGTGAAGTTACGCCCAACTGTTCGCGCTATATCTTCGCAATGTTTATTCTGCCGCCACCGACGAGCTATGCCAGCACCTCAACGAATGGGTGACTTACCTGCAGCTCGGCTGCACCATAATAGACGCTGCTTTAGCATTTGTGGTATGGACTATTTCGGCCCTATGGAGGTAACAATTGGCCGAAGAAGATTTAAAAGGTACGGTGTGATATTTACTTGCCTTACCGTTAGAGCCGTCCACCTAGAGATTGCTGAAAGCTTGACGAGCGACGCCGCTATTATGGCAGTAAGACGAATGGCAGCACGCCGAGGTACCCCCGACGTCATATATTCTGATAACGGCACCAACCTCCGCGGCGCAGACATTGAATTAAAGCGAAGCCTAGCAGAGTTAAACGCGGACACACTGCGAGAAGACGGCACTGTTAGAGGGACAGAATGGAGATTTCTGCCCCCAGGAGCCCCAGAGATGGCAGGAGCATGGGAGAGAATGGTGCGTACTGTTAAAACGGCCTTGAAAGTCGTACTGAAGGAACGAGCGCCGCATCCTGAAACTTTACAGACCATGTTTGCCGAAGTTGAGGGCCTAATAAATAGTCGTCCGATCACGCACGTTTCATGTGACCCGAATTACCCAGAAGCCTTGACGCCGAACCATTTTTTAATCGGAACTTCTTCGGTAGGACCATCATTCGGCAAGTATGACGACGGTGATTTCAGTCTCAGAAAGAAATGGCGAGTCGCACAACGCTTGACCGACATGTTTTGGACCAGGTGGGTAAAGGAGTACCTACCTACTCTACTTCCGAGACAAAAATGGACCAAAGAACAAGAGGCACTCAAGGTAGGTGATTTTGTATTATTAGTCGAGCCTAACTTAGATCGAGGCAGCTGGAGACATGGAGTCGTGAGTGCGACCCACCCCGGGAGTGACGGCCGCGTCCGCGTTGTAGATATCCGTACTCGCACCGGTTTGCTTCGCCGCCCGGTCACTCGCGTCGCCTTGCTTGAACCTTCTAACGCGAGTGCTGACTCTAACTAACGTCAGCACTAGGGGGGAGAATGTAGACGACGCTCGTAGACTGTACCTGTAAAATAAAATCACACAAATTTAATAATGAATAAAACTTAGCACTAAAATAAGCTATTTATAAAATATGTACTTACCTTAAGATTTAATTAAATTTACCTAGATGTTAGAACGAAACGTAGTACGCTGAAATACCTGTAACTAGACTTTTTCAATAAATTCCGCGGGTAACTGTTGACAGCTATGGCACTGGGATGCCCTTCAGGCAGTCCGTCCGAGTCTCTCGCCGAGCGCGCTAACACAGCTCGCGCCCCACTTGCATAGCCGATGCTTTTGCCACGGACATTCCGAGAAAACAATATTTTCATTTACTGCATCCTTTACGCCCATCCTCTACAGAGCCTAGTATAATTGAAAAATTTGGTGGCTAGATTATTTCTGGCTAGTTAACTCGTATTCTGATTGGTTCGTTAAAATACCTTTGACGCTACAGAGAACCAATCACAATAAGAGTTGCACGGTAAGCAATATAATCTAGCCAATCAGAGTTAAGAAAGGTATCAAATTTTTCAATTATACTAGGTTTTTTGCAAAATAACTGCTTTTTGTCAGTATGATTGGAAAAGGAGTGATGGTTATATCAAATTATCAGGGTTTTCGCAAAATCCCTAGTTTTTTTTGCAAAAAACCTAATTATCAGATCTTCCTACGTCATACACAAGCGTCGCAAATAAAACAAACATTTCGTAAACAATGTTTATATTATTAAAAAAATATATATATACGCAAAAAAGTCAAAAATCAACATGTATTTATAACAGAACACTGAAGATACTAGGTAGACAGCTGTAGTGTAGTATAGTCTAACAGTACTTCATCATAAGGAACAGCTTTGACACTTTCTAGCGACTGATATCTGAACATGCTCCAGATGCTCGTCACCCTCTTCCTGGTCCACGTCCATCTCCTCCGTTTGCTCCAAAGGTGCGACGCTATAAATAAAGATATTAGAAATTAATACATATAAAATTTGAAATTAAAGGCATACAATTGTCAACAATAGAAGTCAATCGGCTGTCATGATGATGAATGTCATACTTTTTCATAAGAAAATGTTTCTATAATGTACATAATTCAAAATAATAAAAATCTTTCAACTTACTGGATGGACTGCTGAGGCTTCTGAGCTGTGCGCACCGAAACCCCGGGGTCCCCCACGTACATTGAACCTCCCAGGGTCCGCTGCACCCACTCCGCTCGCATTGCTGGTACTGGTGGTCTAAAGAAAAATATATATATATATATTCGACTGATAAACCAGTGCTTCAAAAGAAAACAACCAGTATAACTGCTACATAAAAATGTATGTTTATAGGTTATGAGCAAAAAAATTTCTCATACAAAACAAAAAAATACAATTACAGTTTTCTCAAAAATTATACACTATAGAGAAAAAGGTATAGGCACTAAAAAAGTATGTTTATAGGTCCCCTACATAAATATATAAAAAAACATCCGTTACGAAACAAAAAATTTTGTCCATACAAAAGAAATAAAAAATAATATTATGGTTTATACAAATTCACGAAGCTAGTCTAATTATGTATTATTCATGCCATACATTGATTTTTTCATGTTAGTATAGCAAAATATATATTCATTTTACGTTTACTTTTTTGCCAACTGTACATTTTCGTAATTTTGTACCAAAACAAAACATAAACGGTTTTTTTACGAAAATTGTTGTGTTTCAAGCTAAACTGACTGAATGTATCGGTTTCTTACTGAATTTAGCACAAACTTATCTATTTATAATAAGATTCTGATTGAATTTCTGTTACGATAACAAAAACAAAGCAGCAATGACGGGCATGAATTGTTGCATCATAAAAAGTCTCATCGTCTTTTTACTAATAAATTTTACTCTAATGCTAAAAACTACATACTGTACGTGTAGCCTACTCAATTACCTGTAATTTGAGGTATAATACATGTGATAAACACTTTTACCTGTAATTTGAGGTATAATACATGTGATAAACACTTACCGTTTATAAAATACAGAAATATTTCTCTTAGAATCACAGGTCAAAGTTCACTCAATAAAAACCGTAATGGCCGCCTGTGACAGAGCGCGTGGATAGATTTCAACTTTTATTTTTTTTCACCTTGTAATTTGCACTTTAGTCTGGTCAAAATATTCTAACTTGTCTATTACAATACTCTGATTGGTTGGATATTTTTGTCAGGGGCACCAACAGCGAAATCAGTCGTACAAAAAAAGTATCGCCAACCTAAAAGTCTACGCACAGGGTGTGTGCGTAGGACATTTGCCGTACCAAATTCCTACGCACAGGGTATGTGCGCACGACATTTCGGGGGTTAAAGGTTTAAAACACGATTCGACAACTTTTGTGGTTCAATGGTCACATCCGTGGTTCGATGGTAACCGTGCATGGTTCACTGGTAACCTCCCGTGTTTCCATGGTTACCGCCGTCTTCATCTAAGCGCAATGTAATTACTGGACGAGCTGGACGCGCTGTGCCTTCGGCGGCATGGTCATCACGTGTGTGGTTCAGGGGTCATCCATCACCGTGGTCAATGGTCACACCCTTGGTTCAATACTTATCGCCTTGTTTGGTTCAATGATAACCTTGAAGATTACCACTGAACCACGCGGTTATTAAGTTTGTATTGATGTTGACTGCAACTTCCTAGAATAGAGTTCTATTCCCGACGGTTGCGAACATTGTTATAATATTTGGTTTATAAAAGAAGGGAATGAACGATAACAAATATCTAGTTGCATGTCCATCCTATCTACTGTATTGCGCGTTCTGAGATGTTTCCGTTCGCAGAGCGATGGCGGCGCGCGTGTCGTCTCGTCTCGGGCTGACGCGGCTCTCGTTCCCGCCCTACACGCACGCGCAGCTGCAGGCCATCGTGGCCGCGCGCCTGCGCCGAGCCAGCCTCGCCGCAGACGCCGTGCAGCTTGTCGCCAGGTATGATGTTACTACTGGTCGCTTGTGTAGTGTGTGGCAGAGCGCGTGTCGTCGCGCCCTACACGCACGCGCAGCTGCAGGCCATCGTGGCCGCGCGCCTGCGCCGAGCCAGCCTCGCCGCAGACGCCGTGCAGCTTGTCGCCAGGTATGATGTTACTACTGGTCGCTTGTGTAGTGTGTGGCAGAGCGCGTGTCGTCGCGCCCTACACGCACGCGCAGCTGCAGGCCATCGTGGCCGCGCGCCTGCGCCGAGCCAGCCTCGCCGCAGACGCCGTGCAGCTTGTCGCCAGGTATGATGTTACTACTGGTCGCTTGTGTAGTGTGTGGCAGAGCGCGTGTCGTCGCGCCCTACACGCACGCGCAGCTGCAGGCCATCGTGGCCGCGCGCCTGCGCCGAGCCAGCCTCGCCGCAGACGCCGTGCAGCTTGTCGCCAGGTATGATGTTACTACTGGTCGCTTGTGTAGTGTGTGGCAGAGCGCGTGTCGTCGCGCCCTACACGCACGCGCAGCTGCAGGCCATCGTGG